>JAPMLY010000114.1:323415-327268 GCA_026401115.1 Tetraselmis chui
CTCGTGTGAGTGCATTACGTGCCATTGTACAATAGTGTACCGCCGTAATGCGCTAACTCCACAAGGGGCGAGTGTTGGAGTTTCACCAACAAAAGCCTTCCTATGGCGGTTAGCCTTCGGAAAGCTAACTGGAAACGCAAATATGCTATGTTTTGTTATGTCGCTGCTTTGTCGCTAGGTGGAAGTGCACATGGAGGGAGAATTAAGTAGATATCTCACTGTTAGAATTGAATAGTAGATTGTAATTAATCAAAGGGACTTGTTAAAAGGTTGTGTCACCTCCCTCTACTTCACTAGGCTTAAATAGCTTTCCGCCTAGAATGCTTGCACCTCCTCATGCTCACTTATCGTGCTAGGTGCTAGGGATTTCCAACCGTCATCAACAGACTAGCGACACGGCTCGTCCAGTCTGTGGAATCACATTTTGCATTGGAAACCTCGCTTGGTGCATCATCTGGCTAGTTAGATTTACTATGCGTACATGTACGTGCCGGGAGGTAGTAGCAGTACAATACGCATCGCTAATTGCAGTAGCGACGTACCCACGTTGTACGTCCTTCCGATGGAAAAAACACGAATTGTTATTAGTAACGAGTACTTGTACAATGTCATGCCATGTAATGTTGCAAGATTGTACTCGCCACACTCGTACTCGCCCTCTCTTGACAGATCTTGAGGCCGCCGCGAGGCAGACCTCCTCATGATAATCAACATGATGGAGGAAAAAGAGCCCAATTGTCCCGATTCAACAAAATATGAACCACGGGTCAATGAACATCGAACAATTAATATTGTAAGGAGACAATTCACAAATTATTTCGAGTGCTTACTACGAAACTTAATGGGTGCGCACTATTGGAAGCTACTTACGAGTCTCAAAAAGTTCTTGGAATGTATCTCACGATAGTCACCTACTTTCGAGCATTGAACCAAGCTCGTGGCATGGCTACGGAAGAAGAAAAACATAATATCCGTACACCATCGCATGGATCTCCCGCTCGGCCTGTCCGATATGTTTTTTCAGCAATTAAATACTCATAGATACTCTCCCATCACAACGGATACGATGTCTGCGGATTGTGTTTTTGACGAGGAAGGGTACGGACGGATCAGCGGTGGGACGAGGGTGTTGGAGCTGGCGGCGGACAACTGGGAAGCAGCGCTAGGGCACGGCGCTCGCTAGCGGCCGCCAGCCCCGCAAGAGTTTTAAGTCTACCCTGGGGGCGAGGCCTAAAGCTACGCAAGACGGAGTTGGGTCGCGGTCGGAGGAGCGGCACGGTCTGGCGGCGGCGATCCTCAGGATCGACCGCCGCCGGAAAAACCCGGTACGGGGGGCTTTTGGAAAAATATTCCCGTACCCACCATCTTTTGTGGTTCGGCGACTCGATCCATGTGTCCGAACCACCCCTCCCCTAGTCGATACCCGGTTATCGACATGCTGCCTCAGGCAGTGTGCCTAGGGTTATCGTAATGGCACACTGCTCGTAAAGGCGCCCCCCTAACAACGTAAACCACCGGGGGAGGGTACGGCCGGCCACAACGTGATCAGATGGGTGTTGGAAACCGACGGAACAAGGACATGGGAAATGAGAAAATCTGGCACGGTGGCAGGAGAGCCAGCCGGACACCGTTTGCAGCTTAGTTATTTACTCTTCCCAGCCCCCGAAGGAGGAGGGAAGACTGGGCTAGGTGGCGAAGTGCGTCGGGAGGAGCAACTACTACCTCCGGCGGGGATGAGCACGGATCGAGACGGGACCGACGAAGGTCTGAGCGAGGGGTTTTTTCACATGCCTTTCCCCCTAGCTCCGGCAAGACCGGAGTCGTACGGTACCCGAGGTCAGGCACGTTCGCCTCGACCAGCTCACGCTGAACAGCCTCGCTGATCACCATCTCCGCAGCGGCTGGAGCAGGCCGCGTATCGTGGAGACTACCGACACTTTTTTTCATAATGTATCCGAAAGAAAAACGTATATATCAAAAAAAAAAAACCTAGTTACGCGTATGTTTTAGACGGTATCGTCACTGCCAATGAAGAGGTTGGGATAAGTGGTTCACGGTCTAGCCCACGCTTATGAGTCCACATTGGCTAAGCACGGGGGGGCCAGAGACAACAGCCGCTTAATATTGGTATTGAAATTGAAATTGAAATTGAAATTGAAATTGAAATTGAAATTGTTCACAACATGTGCCGGCAAACTGGACCGATTGCTGTCTCTCGGGCCACTCTACTTTGCCATTCATGACTTATTAGCAAGTTGGGCCCGGGTCTCATCGACGAGGTACACCTATCGACACACCTAGCTTAAATGTGTGTCGACGTTCCTCGGGAGTAAAAAACTGTAAGCAATCGTGCAATTGCCACAGCCCCCCCGCCTAAGCAGTAACAACGTAATACTTTTGTAATCAAGAAAAAACATATCTAAAAATAAATCCACTTGTCGAGAAATGCAAAACTAGACTGTTGCTCGACCTTCACGATGCGCTCGGCCCGCTCCCTCCGAACCGGGGTGCCGACCGGCCGAGGCCGGTCGGCGTTCGGGAAGGACGCCGGGCCAACCTGATCTAGCTCCCGCGTGATTTCGGTCTTGCCGAAGATAGGAGGGGCGCGGCTGGCAAAAAAGCCCTCCTCGTGTGGTCGCTCGTCGATCCCGCCGCCTTATCCCGTAAGCCCCGCCAAGGTCGCCGCCGCATCCGCCGACGCGACGGTCCTCCTTGTCGAGGTCCCCCGTCACCTCGAGGGCAGGTGGGGGGGACCGAAACACACAGACATAAAAAAATTGGGCGCTCCAGCCTCCGCGCCTGAATTTTCCCCGCTCATTTCCCCGGTTTCTTCTCTGTTTGGTACCCGGGTACATGTCAGGTAGTCCGGTATGCGTCCGTACCCTCCCCCCTCTGATCGCGCGTCCACCTAGTAGACTTTATTGAAGTTGGGGCCCCCGCGCTCACCCCCCCCCCCCCCCCCCCCCCCCCCCCCCCCCCCCGCAAGGGTCTCGTCTATCCGGGTAGTGGGTGTCGAGGAAGGGGGGGGGGGGAGTGAGGTCACCATAGCCGGATCCGTCGGGCCGCGGGTGCATGGAAATTAATCAAAAACCCTCAGTACGGGGTTTTCCGGCGGCGCCGACCCGGAGGGTCGTCGTCGCCAGATCTTGTCGCTCCTTCCGTCGCGACTGGCCTCCTTACCGCCCAAGCTTACTCCTACCCCCGGGAGATGTAACTTGTCGGCGTGGCGGCTCGCTAGTGAGCGCCCTACCATGGTGTTGCTCCCATACTAGCTCGACGCCGGGTACGGACATTAGTTTAATTTCCAAAAAGCCCTCCGTACATGGCTTTCCGGCGGCGGGTGATCCTAAGGATCGCCGCCGCCTCACATAGCCGCTCCTCCGCCTGCGACCGGCCACCGGCCTTTGCCATGTCTTGCCTCACCCCATGTGAAGTGCCGACTGGCACATGGCTGGTCGGCGGCTAGCTAGCGCCCTTTCCTGGCGCTGCTTCCCGGCTTGCCACTTCTAGCTCCAACACTCGCCTCCCACCGCTGATCCGGCCGTACCCTCCTTGCCATCAAACGCTCATGTAGTACAGGTCCCACCCCCTCGAAGTAGGATTGTACTCAGTAGTATATGTATGCGAAAAAACATATCGGACGGGCCGAGCGGGAGATCTTGGTGCCGGTATCGCACAGAATATTTTTTTCAAAAGCCCTATGTACACGGCTTTCCCGACAACTGCTGATCCCGCGGATCGAGCTGTCGGCCCTCTTAGCCCCCTACCGTGCCAGGCCTGGCACGGCTACGGGGTTTCCAGCGCCCACCACGGGGAGGTGAGGGGATGCCGGCGGGCCTGCGAGCGCGGCCCC
>JAPMLY010000115.1:0-5000 GCA_026401115.1 Tetraselmis chui
AGCAAAGGGATAGTAGTCATGGACCGACAGAACCGAAGGCGTGCCAAGCAAAGCAAAAGTGCGGAGGTCCGCATCAAGTTTGCCATCCTGAGCTCCCAATACAAGACTGCCCGGGAGTGGGAGTCGAGCACCTAAACGGGGAACATAGGTGTTCGCGCGAGCACTTATCGCTTGTAACCGTCACATCAATAACAAGATGACGGTGCGGAGCCATGAAGTCTAACCAAACCACGTCCCCATGACGATCTCGAGAAGCTCACGACCGAATACGGCGGACATGCAACCGCAAGTCCCGTCCCTTAGTAGCCCCCGCTTCAAGCATGAATCCTTCAAGCACGTGGACAATCCGATCGTGGAGTTGGTTGACGTGACGTACCAAGAGCACGGGCACCGGGGGATGTGGTCCATATGCATAGTAGTTGTGGAGCGCTCACCCGACATAGAGGTGCCCGATGCCGTCCACGAAAATCCAGACCCACGAGACTCTAAGGGAGCCTCATTGCAACGAGGGCACTTCCGAGAATGAGAGGCGCGCTCAGCAATGATGCCAAACACCCGGTGCGATGCCATCGTATAACAATCGGATGGCACCTTGAAACTGGACTCATGTGAAGCGAAAAAGAGAGCTAAAGCCCCGCGACCCGTACCCGAAATCATTCTCATATAGCCCGGTGGGGAAGGTATGCAAAATGCCAGGAGGTCAAGGTAGGCCCGGGCATAAAGAACGCGCGAAATGCCCCGTTATTGAATGTGGCCCCCGGAATCTCCCGAGCGAGTGAGAGCATCGGGAGTCAGAAATTGTAGACAAGTCAATTGGGTAGCGAGCGCCACCGCATTGTTAACCGGAGATACCACCAACTCGACATCATACCCATCATAATCGGAAAGGTCTTGATTTAGTGTGTTAGTAAACACCACGAGATCCGATTCCGAGAACCCGGGGATAGTAAAGATCGTATCATACGGAATGCGCAATTGGACCGCCCACGGTAAAGTAGAAGTAGCAACATTCAGTAGTTTCCGCGGGATAAGACCGTATATAGGACCTAGCGACTCGGACTCGTAATCAGTGATCATGTTGGCGAGGGTCGCGGTGATTGAAGGACGCTTTGCATGGGGGCAATGTTGATGCTGTGGCATGCCTTCTTGTTCCTCGGGCTTAGTTTTTTTTCCTCTTTTCTTCTTTTTGCTTGGTGGCTTATGATGCTTTTTCTTATAAGAAAGTTATCAACACTTTACCGCTTGGGCGGTCCAATTGCGCAGTTCGTATGATACGATCTCCACTATCCCCGGGTTCTCGGAATCGGATCTCGTGGTGTTTACTAACACACTAAATCAAGATCTTTCCGATTATGCTGGGTATGATGTCGAGTTGGTGGTATCTCCGGTTAACAATGCGGTGGCGCTCACTACCCAACGTTGGTACTGACTTGTCTACAATTTCTGGCTCCCGATGCCCTCACTCGCTCGGGAGATTCCGGGGGCCACATGCAACGGGGCATTTTGCGCGTGTTTTGTGCCCGGGCCTACCTTGACCTCCTGGCGTTTTGCATACCTTCCCCACCGGGCTATATGAGGGTGATTTCGGGTACGGGTCGCGGGGCTTTAGCTCTCTTTTTCGCTTCACATGAGTCCAATTTCAAGGTGCCATCCGATTGTTATATGATGGCTTCACATCGGGTGCTCGGCCTTACTGCGGAGCGCGCCTCTCATGCTCGGAAGTGCCCTCGGTGCAATGAGGCTCCCTCGGAGTATCGTGGGTCTGGAACTTCGTCGACGGTATCGGGCACCTCTATGTCGGGTGAGCGTTCCACAACTACTATGCTTATGGACCACATCCCCCGGTGCCCGTGCTCTTGGTACTATTGGAGTTTGGAAGTACAATGGTTACACGGGTAGTCTAGCTGGCCCCGCTAGGGGGCCAACAACGGGGACAAAGGGAGTGAAAAGAGAGAGATGGCGGCCGGCAAAGGCACCGGCAGGCCTTAGTGGCCGACCGCCACTAACGAGGAAATAGAGTACCGCTATTAGTACAACACTAAGTACTAAGATAAGGACTAGCTACCTTGTACATAAGCACTAGGTAAGGCAATGCTGGTGCTAGCACTCCTCCTCAAGGTAGCGTAGGTCTTGTCGTCGCCCTTGCTTGTCTTCGAGGAAGGAGTCATCTTGGTCGTAGGCGTTGTTCCGGTAGCGGTATCTCAAGCCGGGTAGGTGACGCTACAAGTGCTCACAGGAACGGGATGATATCGGCAAGTTGCCGACAGAAAACTGGTCCAAATGTACTGCGTAATATACTAGTTTGACGTGTAGCGGGGAAAAACCGTCCACGGGCGAATTTGCTATCGCATGAGAGCGACCGGTGAGGAAGGCGGGGAACCGCCAACTGGGCTGCCACCAACGTGTAGGCACTCAAAAGTAACAGTCGGGCGCTATCGTGTCGTCTCCCCCCCCTTCGCCATGGGCAAGGTTAGAACTTCGCTAAGTCAGATGAGCGTTGCGGCGTTGCCTCGGGAAAAAACAAAAACAGAACCATTTAAAGTACGCGCGGGCCGAATTTTCGCGAATCGGTTTGAATTTGGTTTGAAACCAGATCCGGTCGATAGCATCGGTGAGCTGTGAGCGAGGTGGTGTAGACAACTAACCTAGAGCGGCCATATGTGACCATCGGCGGCTAGTGTCGGGAGTGGTGCCTCAAGCGAGTATCCAGGTTGCACGCTCTTCTCCTTGGGTGGCGGAGGCGGTACTACTAGCATAGGGCGGCCACGGGGGACCTTGGGCGGCTAGCGTCGGTATTGACTTCATAGCGAGTATCCAGGTTGCACGCTCTTCTCCTACTTGGGGCTGCCGTATTTCGGAGGTCTGTCTATCCCGGGTAACGTTGTAGGGGGCCCATAACTTGTTGGAGTTCAGAAGTACAATGGTTACACGGGTACTCTTGCCGGCCCCGCTAGGGGGCTAGCAGTGGGGACAACGGGAGTGTGAAGAGAGAGATGGCGGCCGGCAAAGGCACCGGCATGGCCGGCCGACCGCCACCAACGGGGAAATATAGTACCGCTATTACTACAACACTGAGCACTAAGATAAGGACTAGCTACCTTGTACATAAGCACTAGGTATGGCAATGCTAGTGCTAACATGTACGTCATCCAACTCCACGATCGGATTGTCCACGTGCTTGAAGAGTTCATGCTTGAAGCGGGGGCTACTAAGGGACGGGACTTGCGGTTGGAGGTCCGCCGTATTCGGTCGTGAGCTTCTCGAGATCGTCATGGGGACGTGGTTTGGTTAGACTTCATGGCTCCGCACCGTCATCTTGTTATTGATGTGACGGTTACAAGCGATAAGTGCTCGCGCGAACACCTATGTTCCCCGTTTAGGTGCTCGACTCCCACTCCCGGGCAGTCTTGTATTGGGAGCTCAGCATGGCAAACTTGATGCGGACCTCCGCATTTTTGCTTTGCTTGGCACGCCTTCGGTTCTGTCGGTCCATGACTACTATCCCGTTGCTCTAGAGGATGGGGGCCGGTTGGCGCCTATGGCGGTTGAGTTGGTTGATCGCCCGGCTATTTTAGTGGCAGTTCGTCGCTTCCCTAGCATGTGTGCTGTTGAATCTCGCTCTTTGGGCTATGACAAATATGTCCGTATGCAACATTTTGTTCGTCGAACTACTTCTGTTCCTTTTCTGCGTTTTTCAGGGGATGTGCGGCGAGAGTTCATGCAACGTGTTTCTGCTGCTCTTCATGGTACTTTGGGTTCCTATCTCCGTGATGCTTTGCAGGAGGGCAGTGCTAATGCTGTGGCATGCCTTCATGTTCCCCGGGCTTAGGTTTTTTCCTCTTGTGTTCTTTTTGCCTGGTGGCCTCCACTGATGCTTTTTCTTGTAAAAAGCGAATATCACTGACTGTAAAGAGTGATAAATAGAGTGAATCCATGGCCAAAGTGGTACCCGTGGTGTGGGATTCGTAGACCAAGGAGGTGGGACAGAGTACACGGGTACTGGGACCTGGCGGGCGGGCTTCAGGTACCCGTACATATAGTAGATGACGCTGTTTTATTCTGGAAGGCGATGGTACGGGTACATGTACTGTTTACACTATAGTGTGGAGGACACTGTTGGCCTGTTACACTACTATAGAGTCTGAAGAGCACTCTTGACCACCAGCGTGCACCCACCCCCGGCCACGATCGTCCTCGTCCGCGCGCCCAACGTCTCCCAAATCAGAGCCACAGCCCTCTTGAACTCAACACAAACTGCTCTGGCGCGAGTGATTCTTACGGTCGACGCGCTTATATAGTCTCTACATATCACTCGGTTGTACTACGAGCAGCACGTGACGGCGCGGTCGACAGCATTCGATAGGCGCTGCGACGAGGCGCACCAGCCATTTTATTTTCTCAAGTGGCACGGTCCGGGCACCCCGGCCTGCTTGGAGACAGGCAGTGCTCGTGAAAACAGCGAAAAGGGGAGTCAACTAAGCGAGTGAAGCTGGCTGAACCGCTGGGCTCGTGGCTTAGCCACCTTCAGGTCGGTAGTGCGACCAGTGCGCGTACCACACGATTCCTCCCGTACAAGCCTGCCGCCCCCACCCCCGGCCACTTATCCCCGCTCCGACCACACTTCCACCATCCCTGTATTCTCTCACTACCCCGCTCCTTCACTTGTTCTGTATGTTTACAAAAGAGGGTGGTATCACCCTCGTCGCTTTTAGGGGAGATGCAAAGCGGCGGCTGTCGGAGCTCCCGAAACCCCTAAGCCCATAAATATATGACACTCAGCCTTAAAAGTTGCCCAAACCCTACATGACCCTTTTCACAATCCGTGACAGAATTGCTAAGTTTTCAGCGTGTCTTGCGCCTGCATTATCGATCACACCGTTGCTTAGGGGACGAAAGGCACATGCAAGCCTGTTCCGGGCTCAGACAAAGAAAGTGGGTTTGACAGAGATACGTGAAGTTGCTTCGTGTGTTTGACTGTGAGTGAGTGAGTGAGTGAGTGA
>JAPMLY010000115.1:10000-145000 GCA_026401115.1 Tetraselmis chui
AAATTTGCTTGCCTTGTTTCTCCCCTTGTGTGTGTGCTTGTTTCCCTGCCCTGACTCGGTGCCGCGTGTCTTGTCAGGCTCAACATTGCGGCCAATTGCCTCGTGCCTGAGCGCATCGCCAATTTGAAGAAAACGTTTGAGGCGTTGGATTTGGACAAGGATGGGCAGGTGACGCTGGATGAGCTGCGGGAGGGGCTCAAGATGGCGGGGCTGAGCATGGACAACGCGGAGGTGAGGCGGGCTGGGGTGTGGGGTGCCAAATGATGTATGTATGTATGTGTGTATGTATGTATGTATGTATGTATGTAGGTATGTACGTATGTATGTATGTATGTATGTATGTATGTATGTATGTACGTATGTATGTATTGGGTATGTATGTATGTATGAATGTATGTATGTATGTATGTATGTATGTATGTATGTATGTATGTATGTATGTATGTATGTATGTATGTATGTATGTATGTATGTATGTATGTATGCATGTATGTATGCATGTAAGTATGTATGTATGTATGTATGTATGTATGTATGTATGTATGTATGTATGTATGTATGCATGTATGTATGTATGTATGTATGTATGTATGTATGTATGTATGTATGTATGTATGTATGTATGTATGTATGTATATATGTATGTATGTATGTATGTATGTATGTATGTATGTATGTATGTATGTATTGGGTATGTATGTATGTATGTATGTATGTATGTATGTATGTATGTATGTATGTATGTATGTATGTATGTATGTATGTATGTATGTATGTATGTATGTATGTATTGGGTATGTATGTATGTATGTATGTATTGGGTATGTATGTATGTATTGGGTATGTATATATATATGTATATTAGGGTTTTACGGTTCGCGCAACCCACTGTCACCTTCCTCCTCCATAATTATAATGATGATAATAATAATGGTAATGTTCACCTTCCTGTGCTTCCCCGCCGAGGCAGGTGAACAACCTGATGGACGCGTTGGATGTGGGCGAAAAGGGGTCGCTGGGCTACGAAGAGTTTATCGCCGCGGCGGTGAACCGCAGCACAGTTTTCACGACTCAGACGCTGCACGACATTTTCGACTTTTTGGACAAGGACGGCAATGGCTACGTGTCAGCGGACGAGATATGCAACGCGCTGTGGCACTGCAACATCGAGGTGCCGGAGGCGCTGATGCAGGACCTGGTGACGCAGCTGCCGCAGGGCTCCGGCGTCCCCGCGGGCTCCATCGACCTCAAAGGGTTTTGCGACATCATGTTGGGCGGCAGCCTGCCCAACCTCTCCGGCCGCCAGCTCCTGCAAGACCTCAAAGACTTTGCCCACGCCAACCGCTTCCAGCAGGTCCGCACCCCATTCACATCGGCATTTACCCATTTGCCATTCCAATGCTAATAAAACGATATCTAACTCTATTGTCATTTTAGAGTTATTCTACCTCGAACTGAAAGATATTCTACCTCGAACAAATTTTGCCTCACACGAATCAAATGCAATGATATGTCCCCCCTCCTCCCCCAACATCAGCCCTCTGGCACGATGTATTACTTAGTGTAGCTTAAAGCTCAAACGGATTTATCCTCAAACACAAAATGATGTGTGGTATGTGTCGCTGCCTCAAGCGGTGTATGAATCTTGAACCCATCGCTTGCTTCAGCGCATCGCTCGCTTGCGCTTTTGCCCGTTTATTGCCAACTTTTGTTGAGACTTTGCGAATGTGTTTGTGGTTAAGTTAGAAGTAAGTGGTGATTTCAGGCACACCATTATTTACCTTATTGGTGTATCTTAATATGTTTCGCGTTTACGCTTTTTCCCGCGAGTTGGTAGGCTTAATTTGGTTCATTCTGCGTATGTGCCATGCTTCAACAACGCAACGCTCAGACGAAAATAGCTCAGAGATTGTCCTCTATGTCTTGGGATTCTTACTCACAACAATGGATTGCTACACTTGAAACTCTGACTGTCGATGGAGGCACGCGGCCGACCCACCGCCCCCTCCCTACCCTTGCTACCATAGCTGGTACACTCGGACACACGCAACACTCGGCTTACCTTTGAATGCACCGCCCACGTTCACAGCAACTTGTGCATTTACAATGTATATTGCCTTTTGGACCGCCATTTTGCAGTATTCCTTACATAATTGCGATTCAATTTGTTATTGTGGGAGCTATCCGTGTGTCTTTCGTTGAGTTTTGCTCTGCGTAGCTGACCGTGCGCTTTGTTTGGGTTGCGTGCTCAGATGGTGGCGCTGGTGGTGGCCAAGCTGGTGAAGCCGCACGAGATGGAGTCGCTTCGGTCGCACTTCAAACAGTTGGACAAGGACAACAGCGGGTACATCACGTTCGAGGAGCTGCAGCAGGGGCTGAAGCGCAACGACTGCAGCTACAACGCGCACGAGCTGGCGCAGCTGCTGGAGGCGGTGGACCTGTCGCAGGACGGGCTGCTCAACATCGAGGAGTTTATTGCCGCGGCGCTCAAGGAGCAGGACATGTTGACCAACAATCGGCTCAAGGAGGCCTTTGACTTTATCGACAAGGACAAGTCTGGCTACCTCACCCGGTGCGCACCCCTCCCCCCCTTCCCCCCTTTTCCCACAGAAAGCAAGCACAGCCGCAACCGCTGACAAAGGCTTCTGAGCCCTAAAATAATTATTTCCAATTTTATTGTTATTTGCGAATGGTGTCAAATGGGTGTGAAACTAAATTGCGAAATGAAAACGCTACGTGGCTTTACTACGGTGCAGGCATATGTAATTCCTTTGAAATTTTGGGCCTCATTGTTCTGTGAATCTTGGCTTCACATGTGGCGTTTTTGTTTCTGTTTGTTGTGTTAGGGTTTGGAGGTCTTTCTGGAAAAAAATAGAGGGGGGGTACATCCTCATGATAACAATATGTTTCCGTTTGAATAAGCTGTTAAGTACGATAAGTTGCCTCAGAAGATGCAATATATCCCCCCCCCCCAACACACAAAACCCCGATTTATTTAACCCCAAATAAACCCTAAGATCCTAAATATTGTCTTATTGTGGCATTGTACCTGAAAACGCTAAAATAATGAATTGGGCAAAACTGGCTCTGTTACAAGGGGGCCAAAAAGAGGGGCGTCGCAAAGATCGATTAAAAGCTCAATCGCCTAATTGCATCGACTCGTTTGCTGCCACGTGCTCATTTTATTTAGCTGTTTCCGTTGCAGTAAAACTCAACCCCCATGTATGACGCGCCGCACACAGAGTTAGACCAGCTTTTGCCTTTTTTGCGCGAGCACAGCTCACGGAAACCCACTCTCCCTGGCTCCCTCTGCAATGCCTGTTCAAGGCCCTTTGGCCCTGGTGGCCAATTCACGTACGAGATCTGCACTTTGGCGAAATGGAGCCCCCCACTGCTTTGTAAATTGCAGTCGGTGACTTTGGCGACCCAAACCGACAGCGGTACTCGTACAACGCTGCTCTTACCGTACCCTGAGTGTAGGGTTTGAAACGACGTGTGTAAGAAAATGCCTACTGAGCGTGCGTACATGAGTCGGATGTATTTTATTGATTAAAAGTTAGGCGATGCGTGCGTTCACTGGGTTTCAATATTTACCAAATTTAGAAGCCATAGTATTCGGTCGTGCGGTCATCATATTTCTTGTTCATTGCTCCCACGATTGTGCCTGATTCAACGTCAACTTGCCTCCTTGTTCTGCTTGTACTGGGCTTTTGGGAAGTTGGGGATTAAGTCGCACAGTAATTCACCGTCGCCGTTTTTTGTCCCGCGCCGCCGCAGAGACGAGATCATGAAGGTGTGCTCCGACTTGGAGATGGAGAGCGGGCAGAGTGCGGAGCTGCACTCGCTGCTGGGGGCCGACTCCAGCTACAAGGTGGATTTCGAGACGTTCAAGAAGATGTTGGGCCTCGCACCGCCTGTGGACCGGGAGCCCTCCAACCGCGCGAGGTCGATGAGGGGTGCGCACCACCTCGTCGCCGTCGCTCGCCCCTTCACTGCCGCACCAAACTACACCGTATATATTTATATCACTATGTTCATTATGTATGTATGTTTTATCTTCTCCCCTTCATGCATACATGCAGTCAGACGCAACGCGTTTCGTCATCTGTTTGTAAGCCGCACGGCACGGCAGCATTTTTGACATTATTAGTCGGATTTTTATTTTTCTTTGTTTGTAAATTGTGCGTTCGAAAGTTATGTCGGAAAGCTGGGCCAGTTTCGAACAGATGCGACGATTATTGCGTGTTATGTAGGTGGACCAGGTCGCTCTGTCAAGCTTGAGGGCGGGGGCGTCGAGGCGGGGGAGCCGAGCTCGGCCGGGGCGTCAGGTCGCCAGCAGACGTTGGCGAGAACTTCGCACCTTCACGACCCCGAGGGCCGCCCGCTGACGACCCCCGTCGTAACGACCAGCAGGCGAGCCTCGTCTGGTCGCCCCCCTGCCACTGGGAGTAAGCGCTTCGAGTCCTTCGTGCACGACGAAAACTTGCTCGACTGTGACGAGGTGCTGGACTTGTTCACGGCACAGTGGATGGGCGGCGTGTAAGGACAACCGCGACGAGACTGAGTCGACGCTTTTTCTAGTACTACTTTATCCAATATATCCCGCTACCTTGGCTCCATGATTTCCGTATTCGACATATAGATAGGAGCGAGCCCGTTCCCGTGATCCCAACCAGCGGGTTGGCGCGTCCTCGCTTCCAACCGCCCCTCCCCCGGAGCACCTCCTTTTGTCGCCAGCGGCGCCCAATTTAGAGCGCCGAGCGACAATGCGCTGGATGGGATAGTCCGATAAATGCGACGGCTCGGCACGCGGCGGCGAATATATATCTATGTATATGTACACTCCGCCGCTATATAGCAGCTCAAGAAAATGGAGACTGTCGCTTGGGCTGCGCAAAGTAGGTTGCGGAGGAGCGGGTGGTGACCTCTGCCGGCCTTGTGAAGATCGGGACCCGACCACTGTGACGGCGATATTAGCAAATATATTTTGTAGCTTGTAATAAAGGGCGGCGGTATGATTTGGCGGTCAACACTACGATAAACATGGAACCCCGCCAGTGGATGTGCACTTCTTGGGTTTGTCGTGCTCATCTCACGGGCGGTGGCAAAGAAAGGGGGGTGCTCGAAAGGCCCGAATGTGACCTTTGCCTTAAATCCACCGTTAAAGCAATGAACGAGCGCAGATTCCACTTTTTCGAATTTTCGCACAGGTGCTAAGGTCCTTACTGCCTCGTCCCTCGTTCTTCCGCTCTTAACTTTGCATATCTTCATCTGCGTGTCACTTGGCCTGCCTATGCTTTTCCAGTGAAGTTTTTCTTGCATGTGTGCGTTTCGCATCTACATGAGATTCCCGTGCACCCAAATGATCCCCTCGTATAGGTATAAATGATTCGACTCGGCAATTCCATCGACAATGCTACGTCCATGACTGTGAATGTTTATTGCCATATTGCTAACCAGTGCGCATGGTTAAAACCCCAGGCGGACGAGCACGAAAGAAAATCATAATCGCCTGCTCCGGGAATTCAACACACACGCGCGGACATGATATGAGGCAGCCATACAAAGACACACACGAACGCAGATGTACACGCCGCCACAAACACAAACACTAGAGTAATACGCGGCGCCCGCCGGCGGCGCAACGGCGGCGGCCCGGAGGGGAATGCGCTCGAAGGCCCGTCGGCACCTACCTCTACCTCCACGCGGTGGGCGTTGTTAAATATTATATGCCGTGCCAAGCTTGGCATGGTAAGGGGCTAAACGAGGTACCGGCAACTCCGATTCGCGGGATCATAGGCTGTCGGGAAGCCATGTATGGAGGGTTTTGGAAAATCACAATTTCCGTATATGAGCACTAAGGTCTCCCGCTCGGACCGTCCGATATGTTTTTCCGCTAATGAATACTCCTCACATACCGTTCCATTTGGGGGGATGCGGCATGTGTCTGGTAACTATTTTTTGGCGAGGAAGGTACGGGCGGATCAACGGCTGGTTGAGATGGTTGGACCTCGCGGCGGACAACCGGAAAGCAGCGCTCGCTACACGTCGACCGGCCTTTTGACGTCGAGCTAACCCAATGGGGGGGAAGAGGGCAACACGATACTAGCAGCTAGGAGGACTGTCGCGACGGGAGGAGCGGCGAGGTCTAGCGGCGGGGTTATCCCAAAGATAACCCCGCCGCCGGAAAACTCTGTGTGGAGGGCTTGAATAATTTCCGTACCCCCGCGGCCTTTTCGGATCCGCCAATGGTGACCATGCCCTACCCCACCGCTACGCACTATCGACATGCACACCTAAAGTCAAAGAGGGCGACCCCGGGTAAGCGCGGAGACTCGCACTCGAAACAAGGCTGCTTGACGGACGCGCGATCGGTGGGTAGAGGGTACGGCCGCTGGCTTGTTTTCCACACAAGTGCACGGGTACCAGACCAAAAAAAGCCGGGGAAATGGTCGGCGAAACTTTTCAGCGCTAGCTGCTTATGTGTGGTAGTCTTGCCTCCCGCCCCCCTCCCCACATGCCCTCGAGGTGACGGGAAACCTCGACTAGGAGAAAAGTCGCGACGGGAGGAGCGACTACGACCTTGGGGCGGGGCTTACGGGATGCGACGGCGGGATCGACGAGCGACCGCGCGAAGAGGTTTTTTTCGCTAGCCTTTCCCCTCCTTTCTCCGGCAAGACCGAAGTCACGCGGGAGCTAGATTAGGCGGGCCCGTCGCCCCTCTCGACCGCCGATCGGCCTAGGCCGGTCGGCACCCCGGCCCGGTTCGGTTGGAGCGGGCCGTTCATTGCGAATGTCGAGCAACATTTTCGTTTTGCATTTTTTGACAAGTGGCTCTATTTTTTGGCAGAACTACTTCATTTCATTACAACATTACTTTTGATGTTACGGCTTATTAGCCGGGGGACTATGGCAATTAATGCGGTTGCATACGGGGTTTAACCTATGAGGAAAATTGGCACACATTGTAGATCGGTGTGTCGATAGATTGACCCGGCCCAATCTTTGCTTTTAAGTGTCCTTAATAGTTGAGCAACTAATGGCCGTTAGACAGCAGCCAATCGAGTTTGATGGTGTTGTTGTAAATCATTTTCATTTTCATAGAGTAAATTGATATGGTATACAACAAACTACCGTAATAGAATAGCAAAAGACATTGCACACAAGGTCGCGCGTTGAGTATGTTGAATGCTTAAGATGATTTGCACGCGTAGCAATTATAACGTAGTAATCAAGCGCCACTCATAATGCATTTACTAATATTACTCCAATGAAACGTCGTGTTGTGTAAATACGTGATAACATTATTTCATAACCGCGTTATTAATTCGTTACAATCACGCTTATTAGTTATTAATCCAACTTAATGGCGAGATTAAAAAAGCGTCAAGACGCGCCGAATCACGTCATCTTTTCGAGGCGACAAACAATAGGTCACATGATACGAGCTTCCGAGGGTCGCGTGACATTTCGAGAATGAAGGCGAGCTAAGCTTGGCTACTCAAGCCAGCGGAATCGAGGGAGGAGACAAGTCACTTTTTGCTTTTTCTTTTGATTACATTATGCTACATTGCAAATAAGTTACGCTCTCGCGCTTCCTTCCTGCATTAGTCGTAATTAAGTGTAACGCAATTTGTTTTCTAGGCAAACTGCTGTCACACACATCACGAGTTCCAAAGTAGACAGTTTTTTTTTACAAGAAAAGCAGTGAAAAACACTACCAAGCAAAAGAAGCAAAGAGGGGAAACCCCCACAAGTCTAAGCCCGAGGAACATGAAGGCATGCCACAACATGAGCATTGCCCTCTTGCAAAGCGTCGAGAAGACATGAACCCATATTACCATGAAGAACAACGGAGAGACGTTGTTGGAATTCTCGCCGCACATCCCCCCAAAACGTCGAAAGGGAACGTAAGTAGATCGACGCAATTTTTTTGGCATGCTGACATAATTGTCATAACGCAATGATTGAGAGTCAGCATCACCCATGCCAGAGAAGCGACGAGCTGCCACCAAAATGGGCAGGCAATCAACCAACTCAGCTGCCATAGGCACCAATCGGCCCCCATCCTCCCATCCATCCTGAAGTGTAACAAAACCACATCCCGAGGTCGATCTCGAGAAGCTCCCGACCGAATATGGCGGACCTCCAACCGCAAGTCCCGCCCCATAGTACCCCCCGCTTCAAGCATGAACTCTTCGAGCACGTGGACAATCCGATCGTAGAATTGAATGACGTACCAAGAGCACGGGCACCAAGGGATGCGGCCCATAAGCATAGCATTTGTGGAGCGCTCACCCGACATAATAGAGGTGCTCGCTATACCGTCGATGAAGATCCGGACCCACAAGACTTGGAGGGAGCCTCATTGCACCGTGGGCACTTCCGAGCATGAGAGGCGCGCTCCGTAGTATGAGACCCATCACCCGGTGCGCTGCCATCTTATAGCAATCGGATGGCACCTTGAAATTTGACTCTTGTGAAGCGAATAAGAGAGCCAAAGCCCCGTTAAGTTCCAAGGCACACATCCACATATGTACTAGTACGCGTCCGGAACACCGGCGGTTATCATCATAACACCGGCGGTTACCATCATAGCACTGTATTTTAGGCCGTGTCTTCCCCTTCCCTTCATGGCGCCATTCATTTTACAAGAAATGGGAGGTATTTCCAGTTATGGCGCCCATTTCCGTTTATGGCGCCCAAGTTCTCCCTCATATTGCCTTCTTTGTACTTCATGTATCGCACTCCCGAAATGTTTTGCTCCGTGAGATGGGCCTTGGTCCTTCTCGCATTCCTCGAATGGATGGGCCGACGCCCGGACGGGTAGGGCAGACCTTTCTTGGTCAGTGCCGGGAATGCATTTATGTTTGTTTGCATGTCATTGGAAGGTTGTAGTTGGTGAAACTCCAACATTGGCCTCGTGTGGGGTTAGCGCAGTACGGCACGGTTATCGTGCAATGGTACGTAATGCACTCAAACGAGCGTCGCCTACCCGGGAGCATGATCGATGATGAGATTGAGGTTTGTTTCGAACTTCTGCTCTCAGACATGCTTGCAAAACGCCCCGTGTAAGGACTCGGTGCGGGTTCCATGCCAGTCCTATATCCCGGGGACGCAAAAAAAAGAAATAGCACAGTATTCTCGTACGCGTCCTCGTACACATGCGCGTTCTCGTACACATGGGGGTCTACCAGGATTGTAACGAGCAATATATTGGAGATTCTATGACGAAAAAGCAAATTTACGGATGATCGTACTGGTACCCGTACGCTACCGGAAAAAATGGTCAGATTGATTTGAATCTAGAGGTTTGCATATCCAATATCATGTGTACGGGACAGTAACTCTAGCGGTTACTGTTACCGTTAATATCGGCGCGTCTCACCTGCAGGGCAACCACCTTGCCCGAGCAGCGAGACGCAGCCAACGACCAACGACTTCCCCAACGGTCAGCTCTAGCTAGCCCGTGCCCTATAAGCCGTAGCTAGCCACGAGCCTAGGCACTGCTTTCGCGCTCAGCCAATCTAGGCTTCGCGCGAATGCAGTCTCGACTCTAGTAGTCGAGCAGGGTGTCAGTTTTACCTTTTCGTCCCATGCGCACTCGAGCGTCACGCGACACTTCCCCTCGTTCAGCTACGCAGTTCCCCACTATGCAGCCTGAGCAGTCTACATCCGCCGCAGCGGCCGACCCTCACGCTCCCACACTCGAACAACGCACAGCCGAACAGATTCGTACGGCAGTTTTGGCATCGGAACAACGCATTACTGAGCAGTTTTTGGCGGCTAACGCTGCCTTGCTCGCTCAGCTTCGACAGCCGACAGCCCCACCTGCTACTACGGATCAACAGCAGTCCATTCCCACCGACGCGACCACAGCGACGGAGGGTGGTAAGGAGGCCCCTGTGCCACCTATCGACCTGCTTGACGACGAACCCGACCCCTCTGTGGCCGAATTCGTCGACTTCACCTACTACGGCGAAGTCATCCCGGCCGGCCTCGAACGTCCCCCTCGCGACGTCGACGAGCCACGTCTGTGGACACTCACGGACGACACCGCCCGCTCACTAAGCGACAAACGCACCCAGGCAGCCTACGACGAGTACCTACACATCGGGTGCTATGCCTTCTTCGACAGTTGCGCCAACGCGGCAATTGGCGAGGCTCTGGACACGCTGTCGCACAGCGCACCTCTACCGCCAGAGCAGGCGGCAGCGATTACCCTCATCCGAGCGGGTCATCGCACCCACATGGCGACGGAGGAGGCCGCCCGTACTAGATTGGGCTTCCTCCGCCTCACCAAGGGCGGACAAACGAGCACAGATGCGGACCGCGTCTTTGCCGAACTGGCCCACGAGCGTTTCTGCCGACCGCGCCCTGCCGCGGTCTCCGGCACATTGGACGCGCTTCGCCAAGCGTTCGTCGACCGCACGCTGGAAGTCAGCCTACACGCCGCCAGCAAGGCCGCCGCCGGAGCTGCCTTCGCAAAAGTCACACCGGACAAGCCTCCCGGCCCCGATGCGCGAGCCCGCAAAGCCGCCGCCGACAAACGCAAGGCCGCTGCAGCAGCAGCAGCCGCAGCACGCGCCACCACACCAACCGACCCGGCTAAAACCTCGAGCAAGAAATGACGGTGTGGCCCGCCGCTCCGATTCCTGCTCCCCGACGTCTTCCTTCATGCGCCACCGCGTGCGTCGAAGATGGCGGGAGTGGGAGCGCATCGGAGCGAGCGGCCAAGTCCTAAACTGGATCCGCCATGGCGTTCGCGTAAAGTTCAAGCAAGGTCTACGCCCCAAGCCCTTCAACCACGGCATCTCTATGCTCGACGCGACGCCGGCCCAACTCGAGTTTCTAAACTCGGAACTCCCCCGCTTCGAGGCTTGCGGAGCTTGGGAGCGGGCGGACAACCCTCGCTACGTTTCCCGGATGTTTTTAGTTCCAAAACCCGGGTGCAACCAATGGCGTTTGATTATCGACCTTCGAGAACTCAACCGTTATTGCTCAACCTTCACCATGACGTGCGAGACGCTCAAGCACTTACGTCACCTCTCGCGGCCGGGCGACTACTTCGTCTCCCTCGACCTTGCCGACGGGTACTACACCCTTGGCATCCGGGAGGAAGACCGCGACTTCTTCACGGTCAACTACCGCGGCACGCTATGGCGCCTAGCATGCCTCCCGATGGGCTGGTCGGGGTCGGCTTACTACTTTTGCAAGCTAACCCAAGTGTTCACGAACCACCTTCGTCGCCCCCCGCAACCGGTTCCAACGGCTACTTCCCCTCACAGTTGCCGCCCCACCAAGCGCTTCCTCCGAAACGCGCGGTGGCGGGGAATTCGACTCCTACCCTACATGGACGACTTCCTTTTCCTCGCCGACTCCTACGAGGACGCCCTCCTACTGCGACAGCGCGTTCAAGCCCTACTCGACAGCCTCGGCCTCGAACGCAACCCCAAGAAGGGCGTTTGGACACCTACCCAAGTGGGCGACCATTTAGGCTTAACGGTGGACCTCCATCACGGCATGTTTCGCGCCCCCCCCGCAAAGCTCCAACAGCTCGCACAACAGGCCTCATCCCTCCTCGGCCGAGCTGCGTCAAACGCCCGGTGGCTACCTACTCGCCAACTTGCGGCTTTCGCCGGAAAGGCGCAGTTCCTCTACCTCGCCATCGCCCCCGCACGCTTCTTTTTGCGCGAGCTCCACAACGTGTTATCCACACGGGTTGGGTGGGGCGGACGCGTCCGCCTCACCCACCAACTTCGCCGAGACCTCGAGTGGTGGCGCACGGTCCCCACTCAACACAACGGGCGGTCCATCTACAAGCCTATCGAGACCGCCTACCTCCACGCCGACTCGAGCGACTACGGGTGGGGAGCCGTTCTCAACGAAGACTCGAACTATCAAGCCCGGGGCTTTTGGAGCGCTACCGACCGCCAACAACACATTACGTGGAAGGAACTTCGTGCGGTGCGACACGCGGTAGAATCTTTTCTACCCCAACTCAAAGGCCGACAAGTCCTCCTACACGAGGACAACACGGCAGTCGTCGCCGCCCTCACCAAGCTAACCTCTCGCTCGCCCGCCATGATGGCCGAACTCCGTCGCCTATGGTACCTCCTCGACAGCAACGACATCAACATCCGTCCGCGCTACATCCGCTCGGCAGCCAACATATGGGCCGACGCCCTAAGCCGGGAGTTGGACCACGAAGACTGGCAGCTCAACCCTCGTGTTTTCGCCTACCTTCAACGCCGGTGGGGGCCGCACACTATCGACCGTTTCGCCTCGATGCTCAACACGCAGCTACCACGCTTCAATGCCCGCTGGCGCGACCCCCTGTGCGAAGACATCGACTGCCTGCACCTTCCCGACGCGGCGTGGAAGTGCGAAAACAACTACTGCAACCCCCCTTGGTCTGCCCTGCCGACGCTAGCAGCAAAACTCGAACAAGCTCAAGCAGCGGCAACCGTTGTCGCCCCCTACTGGCGAAACAAAACGTGGTACCACGCGTTCGCACGCTTGGCCACCGAGACCGTGCACTTCCCAGCGTCCCGCGACCTGTTCTTTCCAGGCAGGCTAGGCAAGCACGAAGGGGTCGGGCCACCCGCGTGGAGCATCGTGGCCTTTCGACTCACACCCCCTCTTGGCTCTACACTCGACGCGGTGCGATTGGCCGAGCGATACGCCCGGACCGATTAACAGCGCCGGTACAGCACGTTACCCCTCTGCGTACAGGACCGCCGCGCTACGGCTTACGCCGCGAAGCAGCACAGTCGCCCTGGTCCACCGATTTAGCCCAAACTTTCCAAGACCTCCTAGGATCAGACAGACTCGGGGTTACGGCGGTTGCCCTACTCAGCAACTCGCTAGCGCCCTCGACGTACACGAGCTACCAGAGCGCAATCAGACACTTTTTTATTTTTTGTGCAGAAGAAAACATCGCCCCGCTACAGGCCACACCCGCCACCATGGTCCGTTACACGGCCTGGCTGGCCCTACGCGGAACGGTCGCTGCGAGCTCGCTGCAACCTTACTTCTCCGCCATAAACAAGTTCTTCCGTGACCACCGGCGCCAACCTGTCGCCGTGGGCGAACTCTTGGCGGACGCCCGCCGTGGCCTCGAAATGCTACAGCACCGCCTAGTGCCTACCACCGCTCGCCTCCCGCTACCCGCACAAGTCGCCCTGGACATCCTGCACTACGCCAACACCCTTCACGAGACTTTCGCGTGGACCCCGGCTGCCTTACCCCAGATGCAACGCTTCAGGGCCTGTTTAGCTGTGTGCGTCAATTACACGTTTTTCTGCCGCGCCGAAACCGGCGCACGCTGCCAGACCGGCGACCTTGTGGTCGACGAGCCTTCGCAGCAAATTTGCCTCTACGTGCGAAAGTCTAAGGGGGACCAGCGACGCGACGCCAGCGATAAACTGGTCATCGCGGTACCTGTAGCCGCTAACCCCGTCCTGGCGAACCTGATCACCTACTACACGGAACAACGCGCTATATTCTGCACCAAATTCTACAGCAGGCCACCCCCGCTCGCCTTCTGGAGTTTCTCACCTTCAGAACCCTCCGCAGATTGGGGTGCCGCATCCACCATCTCCACCTGGCTCTCCCTCGCCCTCCTTGCAGTCAACTCGTCAGCGCCCGCCGGCTTTAAATGGACGTCGCACAGCCTACGGAAAGGCGCGGCGTCCGCTGCTAGCTGCATCGGCGCGCCCCTCCCCGTAATCAAATTTATGGGTGGCTGGGCCAAGAACAGCTCTGTGACTGAAGGAAAATATATTGACCCAACCATGACCCCAACACCTGCTGCTTGGCGGTTCTTCGGCTGGCTCACTCCGTCCCCCCCGCAACACTAATTCCGGCTGTGCAAGCCTTTGGCTTTAGGTTACTGGCAAAACGTGCCCTAGGGTAAATGGTCAGATTGATTTGAATCTAGAGGTTTGCATATCCAATATCATGTGTACGGGACAGTAACTCTAGCGGTTACTGTTACCGTTAATATCGGCGCGTCTCACCTGCAGGGCAACCACCTTGCCCGAGCAGCGAGACGCAGCCAACGACCAACGACTTCCCCAACGGTCAGCTCTAGCTAGCCCGTGCCCTATAAGCCGTAGCTAGCCACGAGCCTAGGCACTCTCTGCTTTCGCGCTCAGCCAATCTAGGCTTCGCGCGAACCCACCCACCCATCCCTATAATCCTGCGCTGATCGACCCCCAGACCCTGTCTGTGGGTGTCTTTTGGCCAAATTGTAAGCAAGCTGACATCTTTGGCAAAACGTGCCCTAGGGTAAATAAAATAAAGACGAATTAAAAAGTGTGGTGGGTGAGGTCCACTTTCCATTAATTATTCCGTAATCATGTTTTCAAATATTTAGCATCGTATTCACAACCTATTATTTTCTCAAACAAATATGTATATGGAATGGCAGTTTTCTTTTTTCCCTGTCAGTGCTCATGTTGTTCTTCTTGTAATCAATATTATCTTTATAAAAAATGGCAACCTTCTTCTGTAATAATAGAACATATTTTGCAGAAATGCGCCGGACCCAAGGCGAGGAAGCGGATAAACATGGTACCTGTAAAGGAAAAGATTGCAATAGAAAACGACAACCTTTGGGAGGCGGGTCAGAAAGCAACGTGCTGCTCTGGCGCTCCGGAGGCCGGTGATTTATTTTGCCACTGAACACCGGCGCACTGATACACAAATAAAGGGCACACTCTCCAGACCGGCAATACGGCCGGGAATCCAAGGCTACGTCACAGCGTCGCACGCTGAGTATTTTCCAAGCCTCGGTATTCTCTAACGACTCAGCGAGGTCACGTTTTGGCGCATGTCCGTGCGACAGTATGGGTTGCACGTCATCCGTACAAGCAGCGGGCGCGGCCATTCGCTCTGTCGCAGTTCTGCCGGACGACAAGTCCATCGATTGCAAGCGTTGCACGCCAATAAGTAGCGTGATACAAGTCGTGGAAGATGCCTTAGGTCCAGATCCAGCCTGGGCTGCTCGAGCTCATGCTCTTGCATCCAGAGTTACGCCGTTCCTGCCCGCGAGGGTCGTTTCCGCCTTCGCCAGAGGTCATCTCACCGCGGTCGAGGCCCCAGGCGATGGCTCAGACACCAAGCAAGTAGTTGTGCGTCGTTCTCCTCAGTCTCAAATTATACAGGCTGTGCTACTCATCGTCGACGTTTCAGGATTTACTGCGTTGAGCGAGGACGCAAGACGACGTTTAGGCAGCGAGGGTGTGGAGCGCTTCAGTCTTGCACTCACAGCCTTCTTTGCGGTTATGATGGACCTCATAACGCGCTTCCAAGGTGACGTCGACTGCTTTGCCGGCGATGCTGTACTCGTCGTATTTGAACCAAACGCTTCCGATGGCCCCATGGACGGGGGTGCGCTGAGCGCCGCTACTGTCCGGAGGGCACTCGCGTGCGCAGTTGCAGTGCACCACCGGCTCGACGGTTTCCGAAACGAGCCAGAGGACCCGCCCTTGCGTATGCATTCTGCGTTAGCTGCAGGTGACACCCGCACTCGACCTCGCGAACATCTCAGCAATTTTATGATTACCCTTTCAGAACGCAAGAACTCTACGTAACACTTCAAACTCTGTAGCCGCTCTCCGTCGAGTCAGACCAGACCAGCCGCTCTCCGTCGAGTCAGAGTCAGACCAGTATACCCACGAGTCTTTCCTCCTCCCGTTTGTTGTACACCGAGTTCTTCGGCATCCCTGTATTATAACCACTCATCCCTATCCACCGGTAGCCCCCCCCCCCCCCCCCCCCTCCCCCCCCCCCCCCCCCCCCCCCCCCTCCGTGCTATAAACTAGGAAACGGTATGACAAATGAGTCGGGGGAGGGAGTTGGGCTGTGTCAAAATGGCCAGCGCTTGTGTCCACAACGCTGGTGTTTGTTTCACCCGCCATAATGTGAAATTCACTAAATTCAGTCAAAAACACAATAAAACACACGTCCGCTATTAATGGGTGTGCGTTGCGCGTACCTGTACCGAATGAAACAAGTGGCGTGCGCTGCTCAATCAAACAGACCCGGCTTCGACTCTTAGGGGGGCTTTCTGATAAATTTTTTTGCGGGATTCGCTTGGCCTATATGTTTACTCTGCTAGTATCAGTGGTATAGTCTCACTTCCTGGGGCTGACGAGTTCCCCAACACCCGATTTTGCAACAGGTGAGCTGATCTGCTTGGAGTGTGGTACGCCCCCGTCTACTCTGCTACTCTTCTAGTACCGTTCTGCGTCACTATATTAACAATTTGTTCGTGCCTTATTTGCGTCGCGTCTCCGTGTCCAGCGTTACTGCTTCGAATTAATACGTCTTACTGCGCTCGCACTGGCAGGCGGGGCGCTGGTGGAGCGTGCGGAGGCCTTTGTCTTGGGTGCGCCTTTGTTCGAAATCGCGACCGCGCTGTCGCTGTCTTTGAGGTCGGAAATAGTACTGGCGCCGAGTGCAGCAAGGCTGGTGAAAGGAGCCGGGGCTCGGCGCGAAGTGGAAGACGAGGCCTGGGTGCGCACTGAAATCGGTGACAGCTACCTGCGCGTGTCTCCACCCACACCTACGAGCCAGGAGAAAGCCGAGTCCGAGCTACGAAAGTATGGACACCCGAACCAGGAGTCGCTGGTGTCGCTTACGATTGAGGACAGGGAGCGGAAGATGCAGCAGACTCGCCGACAGTATGCGGACGCGGCGGCACGATCGATCGACGAGGTCGTGGAGTGCATGTTCAAAGTGTCGTCTTCTCCCGAGGCGCGCGGGTCGAGCTCATCAGACGAACCGAGTTTGGAAGGCTTGCTGCAGCATCAGCGCCTGACGCAGGAGATGAGGCGGTCGAGCGCAGCCTCCGCGGCAGATAGCGTCAATAGCATCGACTTCAACTGCTCTAGCCGCAGCGTGCTGGTACGACCGTCCAGTAGGAAGTGGATGGTGCGGGACCGAATGGGCGCACGAGCGCTCTTCCGCTTCCTTCCCAGCTTCGTTCAGCAGAGCTGCCTCGAGGGCTTTGGCAGCGCTAGTCTAATGGAGCACCGCATGGTGACGGTCCTTTTCATCGTTGCAGACTTAAAGGTATTAACCCCTGCCGACTACTCTGCCCAACATCTCCCACAGCTCATGTTGTGATTTGATGCAGCGAGTGCCAATAATTTGATTGATGACGGCGATACACGGCTGGCTGGGTTTACCTTACAGCCAGTGACCTCTTACATGCGTGCCCCTTGTTGGTTATTCCGCAGCGCCACGCGAAAAGCTATGGTGACCCTTCATGGGTCAGAGGACTCCAGGAGATGTTGGGAGACAGTATTGACTTGGTGGAGGGGCAAATGGGGGGAGCAACCCGACAGGTACATGCTATGCCAAAACAGCAACAACTTGAATATGGATCAATTGTTCTTCGTGTTGTTCACAAATTTGCCAGGCTTAAAATGATTCGACGCGTAGTAAGCTTGGTCACATTAATTCAAGTATAGCTTCAGTGGAAATCAGTTTTGGTGGAGAATGGAGGGGTGTGAATTGGGTGATGCACTGATGCCGTCGTGCAGATAACGGTGGATGACAAGGGGCTGGCCATGATCTTCGTGTTTGGGCTGCCCGGCTACCTGAGCAGCAAGCAGACGGTGCCTTGCGTTGTTGCGGGACTCAAGGTCATCGAGTTGATGTCTTCCTGTGGCGTTACCGGCACGGCAGGCATCACCACCGGCATGTGCTTCTGCGGCTTGGTTGGCGACCCCGCCATCCGCTGCGAGTATGCTGTAATGGGCGGTGCGCTGTGCCTCCCCCCATGCCCTCTCTCCCATATTTGCAAAAAAATGATAAGACTCTATTGTTTTGTGTGTGTTGATGTATAATTTCCGATGGGGGACGGTCTGAGGGGGCTTAGGGTTTAGAGGGTTCGTCTTACAATTGCATTTATCTGTTTTCCAAAGTGCTGATTCGTCCTTTCAACTACTTTGTTAGTATCTCCTTGTATTAGACAGGTACATGTGCTGATGCTGTGGCATGCCTTCCTGTTCCTCGGGCTTTGGTTTTTTTCTTTTCTTGCTTGGGGGCCTCTGCTGCTTTGTCTTGTAAGAAATTGTCAATATGTATTTGACAGGTACCTTACCCGCACCCTTTTGTATTTGCTGATATTTACGCTTTTGTAATTGCTGATTTGTAACTTGGGCTACAGGTAAGTGCCGGGTAGTTAGGGTTTCCCTCCCTGCTTGTCTCTTACCTGTACACAGTTTAAGGCCGGTTCTTAGATGAACTTAGCCATCATCCGCGAAATCATCCGCGAATGATTTGTAACTTGCGACATAACAGCGATAAAGGGTGTCTATTATTTCGATGTCACGTGTGTAGCTAAGGGAAACACACCGAGATCTTTCTCAATCTTTCTAGAGATCCTTTTATTGTTTTTTTTGTACTGCTGGTCGGCTCTGTGGGAACCTAAAACCGCCACCCTTCGTCCCCATACCCCCACCAGGGTACTCGTGGGGCAGCAATAAATAAAAGGAATTGCCGCTGTCGATACATATTAACCCGCGGATTGTTTTTTCTCTTCACTATCTTATTAATGTTCAAACTAGCGCTATACATACGCTATAATTCGCTATACAAATGAGCTATCGCTCTGCAATAATACAGGTCCGAGGTCCTGTATTATTTTTTTGATTTCTTACCTAATGTGGCCTCCACTGCTTTTCTTGTAAGATTTTTCTGATTTCTTACATAATGAACCTTAAGAAGCGCTGCGGATCAGCGGGTGGTGGTCGTATGGCGGGCACCTCCCGCCCGCCCCCTTCCCTGCCCCAATACGCGCTCCCAATAGGCCAGCCGTACCATCGGGCGCCCATACCTACCGTTCTACTCCCCACTATCCGGCTGCCAGCGAGCGAGGCAAGTAGGAGTTCGAATGTGCGGCTGTCTTGTCGGTCGCGCCGTGGCTTCGTCGACCTAGACCTTAGCAATCTCAGCGAGGTGGGGGCCGATCCAACGCCGCGCACCACCCCATTGGAGTCTTCGCAGCCTACCGCACCCATGGCGTGATACCGACCAGGTCGCGCTAGTCGAAGGTCGGGAGCGAAGGTGCCAGTGTTGACTGTTGGACCAATCCCGTACAAGTAGTAGTCGTCCAGCCTGGCAGGGGGTACAGGTCGATATCAAAATCACAACTACCCGTATATGTATGTATTGCAATTTAGGACCATGACCTTACGAGCGTTATCTTATGGAAAATAAATAAATAAATGCTTACAAGAAAAAGCAGTGGAGGCCACCAAGCAAAAACGAAGAAAGGAGGAAAAGGCCAGTAGCGATAGTGATACGCGGTATGGGGATAAAAATTGCAAAATTGCGCTATATTTCAAATCTCCCTACCACTACCGGTGAAGGTACACGTAATCCTCTCTGGAAGCCTGTCATACCCGTAATCCTCAACTGTACTCGTACAGCTAGCAAGCTGCAATCTCAAGCGGATGCTGGCTGGAGCTGGCAAAGTCATATACTACCCAAATATGTACAAGGACTACGGAAATATTAGGTACAAATTATTCCAGGATGTATCCTAATTTCAATATCTGTCAGTAGAATTTTTTTTAAAGAAAGGCAGTGAAAAACACAACGCAAAAAGGAGCAAAGAGCGAAATATGTATCACTGCAGGGAAATTAGCGATATATTGCAGTCTTAGAAAATCGCTGTAAAAAAAGATCGTTGTAGGGATAGTTGACCACCCCACAAGTTTCATGTATGCTCGATTGTTTTAAAACCCCCAAGACTCTTTAATTCCTTTTCCCCGACAAATTACTTTGCATCTATTATTCTCGTGAAGTATACCTGTAATCCACTTTTACACTCACACCCTGCTAATTGCTTTCCTTAAATTTCTGCCCGACACTGCCGTACTTCTACCATACCGGCGCATATGTTTTGCTGCTGTCGAAGGTTACGTTTCCCGGTTCTGAAACCGTTCTCCGCTCTGGTTGTGAGGGGAAAAGGGGCGGTACGTTCGTGATAGAAGACATTGCACGGGTAATGCGAATAAAAAAATTGATGGGAGAAATCGATGCACACGGCTTTCTTACATAATTCCCATAAATATTGCTAATAATTATGTTTCGGGATCGCGCGTGTCGTCAATGTGTGACTGACTGGTTAAATGCTGTTTTACGACAGATCAAGTAAACACAGCTGCGCGGTTGGCTGTGGCGGGGGCAAAGCAGGGAAGCACTATTTTGTGTTCCGAGGAAGTATTCAAGGCCGTGTCGAGTGAGGAGCTGAAGTCGCAGAGACTGGGCCTGGTACCGGCGGGGGCGCTAAAGCTGAAGGGGAAGACGGAGGAAGCAAGGGTTTACGCTCCTCGCATCCTGGCACAGGAAATGCAACGCATGGGTAGCCTGGGGATACGTGTGGAGCAGCTTGTTGGGCGTGAAGAGGAGGTGGAGCGGATTCGCGCCGTGCTGCGTGGCGATGGGAAGATGGGGGCGGTCGGGGGAGCTCCAAATCGGGTGGCTCTTTTGGAAGGGGATGCAGGCATCGGTCGCTCGGCGGTGGTGGGCGCGCTGCTTGCAGAGAGAAAACACGCCTCGCCGAGGCGCGAATGGATTGTTCTTGCGGGTGGACTTCCAGACAACGGCGCCCCGCTTGCGGCGTGTCGCAGTGTTTTGAAATGGCTGCTGGAACAGGCGGGGCACACCGAGAGCGCAGAGACCTTATCATGGCTACTGGTGAGAAGTACCGCTCATTGCGATGTGTCATTGATTGTTTGTTTTAGTTATCAGGGCTTGAATATGTGAGTTTAAAGAAGTAGCCCTAATCTTCGATCCCTGCAACAGCAACACAGCGGGCATCTTCTCATTTGGCTTTCTCATTTGGTACCCGTATGGCTAGTGAGGAGGTAGTCAGCACTCGTCTCCTGGCTCCGCCCTCACCTGTGAACAGAATCGCATCGCCACAAATGTTGTTCTTGTGTATACTATATCTTATTATTTCGGGTTTTGTACTTGTGCACGAGTACCTATAACATTATAGACTGGTTTTCACTATGACTGCAGTAGTAGGAGGGCAGCAGTGCTGATGCTGTGGCATGCGTGTGAGGTGTTAGGGTTTAACCCTGTGGGGTTTTCATCCCCTCCGTTTTCCTTTTTTGCTTGGTGGTTTCCAGTTTCCAGTGCTTTTCACTGTGATGACAATACATGCGACATTGCCCCTGACAGATGTCAGCTGTACAGTACTGTACTATCCGTACATTATTGTTAGCGATTCCTTCGCTACTGACATCAAAATACTTACAAAATAGTGATCCAAATGGTAATCATAATAATTGCATATTAATTATTTTCGTTAGGGCATTGGTTGGCTTACAAGCAAAGAGAACGACACATGAAAGGAAATATGTTAGGAAAGGAAAGATAATTTTATATTGTCGGATTTTATTGATGATTCTTGCTGCACCTGCACACCGCGAGTATATATTTTCCTTTCTGTGTCGCTGTAAGTAAACAATAGAGAAGAACAGAGATCGCGCTGCGTAAACGTAAGTAACGCCTGCGTGCAAATATTTTAATGATTATGCAGAACATATGCCTTGAACTCGAGGCGTGCATTTATATATCGTACCTAGCATTGATTATGTTCTTTTGCGAGAGCCTTTGCATAGTAGAGCAATTTTCAACAATTGCGACCCGCTCTGTTATTGCAGGGTGACTTTCAGCTTGGGGAAGCACTTCCGGACCTCTTGAGACGGCATTCAGCCGGGATTGCCGCCCTCCGTAGCGTAGCGGGACAGGATAAGATGGGGCAACTGCATCTATTGTACGCCGCCATCTTAGCCGACGCACTCCAACGGCAATGGGTTGTCATTGCCGTGGATGACGTCCACCGACTTGACCAAGGGAGCATTAATGTGTTGGGCGCGGTTGCGCAACGCCTGCACTGGCAAACGCTAAACCTCGACGCTGCGACGGCCCAGTGCGGCGTTCTCGTCCTCACCACTAGCGAAGAAATAACCTTCATCGGCCCTGGCGGAGAGCCCATCCTTCTTCGCGGCGTGTCTGGCGTTACGTCCGTCAGACTGCGGCCGCTGGACCAGCGGGGGGTAGAGGACATTGCCAAAGCGTCTTTGGGGTGTGAGGTCTTGGACCCAAAAATTGCGAAGACAATTGCTGGTAAGTAGGCGTATTAAGTCAACTGATTACATAACATTTCCCCCTCCCTCAAAGCGTCAAAATCAAAAAATCGTGTTACACTATCAAGTACAGACAATGCACCAGAATTTTGTCGTGGATGAAGTCGCGGCTGAAATGTTGCCCTTCAGAGGATGAATTTCAACGGATTTTTGTTTCAAGATTCACTGACGTACTACATTGATTCGTGTTTCTGGGGACTTTGTCAGACCGCACGCGCGGCAATCCTTTGCACGTGGTTGAGCTGTGCGAGTGGCTTCGGCTGGAGGAACTGATCGCCGACGGGCAGCTGACGGCGAAGGCTGGTGGGGTGGCGCTGGCCAATCTGCTTCCTCCAAGCATGAAGGCAATGGTGCAGGTGAGTAACGCCACCCCTTGACATAGTTTATTTAATACTCGCTACCGCTGGCCTGAAGTTATTGTCAATGAAATAAGCCGATATTTTTTAGTAATTTTGAGGTGACGGCAGCGATACCAAGTAACAGAGTTTAATTTATGTCAGTGTGTCTCGTTTGCATGTTTTGTCAAGTACTGATTGTAGCTTACACTTTATTTCATGACCCTGCACGGACTTTCGCCCCAAACCTCGGCTGCATCATCATGCACGCCTCATGAGGCACAGCGACACAACAGGCAGAAAGAGGTAGCCGCACTTCTTGAGCTGATCCAAGGTTACCGAAAAATACATCCTTTTCATGGTTGTAACTAAATACAACTCCGTATCAATTCTGTCCTCGGTAGTTTATTTTACGGTCACGTTGCCCCTCCGTTTCATATGGTGATGTGTTCTCTCCGTTTCCAGTGAGCTTTTCAGGAAGGCAGTGCTGATGCTGTGGCATGCCTTCCTGTTCCTCGGGCTTAGGTTTTTTCTTCCTTTCTTTCTTTTTCTTGCTTGGTGGCCTCCACTGCTTTTTCTTGTAAGAAAATTTTAATATGTTTCCAGTGAGTCCTGAACCGATAATGCCGAACTTAGTTCTGTTGGGAGGGGGATGCGCACGATCCTGGTGCGGTACCTGTAGACAATACGGGTACCGGTACATTATTTTTTGGCGATATGTGCGGATATGTGGCGGGTACAGGTTTATACTCGTACCAGTACCTTTTAGCAGAAATAAAATTTGCTTATTGGGCATAGCAGCTTTATTTATGGCCGCCCTAAATACGGGTACCGTACAGTTACATTTAATCCGAGAGTAAGGCTGATTACAGAAACAGTAGTGGAAAAGCAAAAGAAAACCAAAAACCCGACAGAAATATGCCAGCGGGGCAGGATACGAAAGTGTTATGAATATTAGGGAAAACTCGATGTGGACCTCAGCACCTCCGCTTTACTTGGCACCTCTTCGGTTCAGTCGGTCCATGCCTACTATCCCTTCGCGCTGGAGGATGGGAGCCGGTTGGCGCCTATGGCGGCCGAGTTGGTTGATCGCCTGGCTATTTGGGTGGCAACTCGTTGATTCCCTGGCATGGGTGCAGCGGACTCTCATTCATTGCGTTCTGCCAGTTACATATGTATGCAACATTTCGTTTGTCGATTTGCTTGTGTTCCCTTTCGTCGATTTTGGGGGGATTTGCGGCGAGAATTTATGCAACGTCGTTCTGCTGCTCTTCATGGTGCTTTGAGTTCCTATCTCCGCGATGCTTTGCAAGAGGGCAGTGCGGATTCTGTGGCATGTCTCCCTGTTCCTGGGCTTAGGCATGTGGGGGTTTTTACCTCCTTATTTTGTCCTTCTTGATTGGTGGTTTCCATTCCTTTCTTCTTTAAGGGAATTGGACTTCGCTTATGCCTAATATGCAGAAATGTATTAGGGCAAAAATTAGAAATTTGCCATTCTTTGCAATACCGTTCCCCAACAACTGCTGACAATGATCCTGATACCGCTGATGCCTGACCTTATTCGCCACATACCATTCGCTGCAACAGAACCATACCGACACATTGTTCGGTCGGACATAAAAGTGGCTATATTTTGCGTACGGCTACGCGTTTGAATTATGTTCGGATATATATTTTCCAAATTGCGGGAGAACATATGTACGACAACGTGCACGTTACGGCTCCAATAATGGTACCAGTATAGTATGTATGTATGTACGAGTTTCCCACCCGTGGAGATGCAATTTTCAGAATAGCCATCATATTATATTTATTACAAAGAAAGCAGTGGAATTCACCAGCAAAGAAGGGGGAAATAAATAAGGGAGGCAAAGAAGCAATCAATACAGAATGGAAGCTGTCACTTAGCGAATAAGATCTTGTATGTTCGCTAAGACTTCCTTCTAAACTCTCAACCCAGCTCATAAGATATGTAGATAAATGCACCGACCATCCGGACTGACGGTGCATTCAACAGAATAACCGTAACAGATTACATATTACAGAAATAGCATCTGAACCCACGAGCAATGGAAGAATAGGTTAAGGAGGCAAAAAAAGAATCTACGGAATGGAAGTGGTAGCATGTCGAAGTTCTTGTGTAATCGCTGGGACCCCCCTTTTAAACCCACAGGTCACCAGACAGTCAGAGAGTTAAAATACATACAATATATAAAATCAAGAAAATGGAGTGGAGGCCACCAAGCAAAAAGAAGAAAAGAGGAAATAACCTAAGCCCGAGGAACAGGAAGGCATGCCACAGCGTCAGCACTGGCATACAATCCATCTCATGCTGAGAACAGTACTATACATAAAGTCAGGAAAATATACAGGATAAGTACTACATATTTCCATATTTATTTTTGCTTGGTGGTCTTCGCTGCTTTTTCTTGTAAGAAAATTTATTTTCTTATTTTGTTGATTTCACTGTTTTCTTCGTATAAATGAATGAATCCTGATCCCAGTATTCCGGAAACCAAAATTCGGAACGGAAAAATAAATCACAATTTCATGTTATTCTCTTGTTTTTCAACATTTCTAATTCTTTTTGCTTGGTGGCCTCCACTGCTTTTTCTTGTAAGAAATTTTATAATTTTTCAGCACGCAGACATAGCTCTGCTGACATCGATAGTAATAAATGTTAGCTGTAACGATACCATTTTGTGTCAGGAAGAACTTACAACTATCGGTCAGCAGCGATTACCCCTCAGATACAACCTTACAAGCAATCGAATGCTTGCTGTCGTATGCCTCCCTGTTCCTCGGGCTTTGGCCTGTGGGGTTTTCTCCTCCTTGTTTCCCCCCTTTTGACTGGTGGTTTCCACTGCTTTTTCTCCCAAGGAATTTATGTTATCGACTTGCAAGCAATCGAATACTGGCGTGTCAGCCATTGTGAAATCAACTGCAGCGGGCGATGTTACATGAAATAGCGCTATATTTTACACATCGACAGACAAACAAGCTCTCCAGCGCCACGACATTCCCCTATTTTACGGTGGCTGTATTTGCTCGGCAGTCACGCCACGTTTTTCCCTGGAACAGCTGACGAGGCTACGGGTACCCGTACCCTCATATTTCATTTCACATGAACAAACTCTCCTTACCTTCCCCAATTTTACGGCACAGCTAGAGCGACCTGTGCCAAGGCCAGCACGCCACGCTACCACAGGGACAGCTCAGGCGAGGTTTTGGGTTCTGTGATGACCATGTGCTCCACCTCGGCGGGGTACATTGAAAGCAAAAGGATTCCCCCGAATTTTCCAGATTAGGGATTATCCCTATGGATGTGAATTTCCCTTACCAGTTGCTTGAACCTGCCTGCCTGTCAGCCCGCCTGCCCGCAACCCTTAGCATCGCACTACCAGGTGCCGTACCTGTATCGCCAATGTACCAAGCGTTCGCCAATCCATACATACACAAATACATATGTATGTATCTATCTACATCCATCGCGAGTACATATACCTATTGCTCGGCCGATGGCGATGTATGAATTCTGCTGTTCGGGAAAACAACGTCAATTTGTTGCATGTGTTCAACTAAAGATATCAACTATCGTCGCTACATATCACCCCGACTCCGTTTCCCATCGTTATACATTGGTAGCGATAACATGGTCGTTACCGTAGTTGCTTCCGAAGCATGCGCAGCGATGATTGTTCGCTACAAACGGCATTGTTTTGGCGACGTAAATAATCGTGTCCTAATTCTTAACACCTTGGCTGCGAGGAAATCCGTGTAGACCCAGCAAAAGAAGACACGTTTTGCCATTATTTACGAAAATGGCATAGATAGTGTCAAACAGAGGTCACACCAGTCGCGGTGTATCGGCTCGACTACAAAACAATACCCAACTATGTTGGTTAGGGTCTGATTGGCTACAATTGCAATGGTCGACCCTAGTCATTTCCAGTTCAATTTTTTTCTCTCTGCGCGTTGTGTCCACTATCGCTAATGCATGTCGTCGCCCTCGACCCATTTTTGTTGTTTTTCAGTTGCTCCCCTCCCCCCCTTCAGGGCGCAAATGTGCGCCTTCAAGATGCGAAATTTATCTATCACAATATCACAGGGGTTTTAAAGTCCGGTCACACCAAATCCTTGTGTGGTGTGCCTACAAGTGCGTGGAAAATGTAGAATTTTTTGTACAGAGATAAACATATGAATATTCACAATATCATAGTCGCCTCATCCGAAATCTCCCGTGAATGAAAACCAAATGTATTTTTCTAGCGAGTATAGATGAATGCGTGCGTATCCTATCTCTTCGTGAATGCGTGAGTGTCCATCCTTTCTCCCCGCGGGGAGTTATAAGAGGAATCGCAACAGGTCTATGCAAAATGGGGATCGTGTTCATTATAGAGTGGTTATTTTTGTTTCAAAGGAGGTGGATCCGGCCTTGTCATTGTTGACGTGTCGTGCGGGCGAGTTGATGCAGCCATTAAATGTGTTTATTGCTGCGACAAGACGCGTTTTGTCTGGAGGACGCAATTAGCTGTAAAATGTATTCATGCTATGTGTATTGATAGTGATCATCATCACCAGATCATATGTCCCGATGGTTGGAGTTTATATTTCAACTTAATGAAAGAATAAGATCTTGTGTTTCGCTGCCTTTCATTCGCAGGCTCAGATGGACCAACTCCCGACGGTGCCTGGCCTGGTTCTCAGATTCGCCAGCGTGCTGGGTGCACAGTTTTCACCGGTTGTGCTATTAGACATGCTTCCAGAGGCAGTGGCATCCGACCTGGAGGCGCTGCAGGAGCAACTGGAGGCGCTGCAACGCGCGCACCTGATTGCTCCAGCCGCACCCTTCGACACCCCCACCGCTGATGCCGCATGGCAGTTTTGCAGCCACACCCACCAGGAAGTAGTCTACGGCACGCTACCTCACTCCTACCGGCGATCCCTCCACAGCAAAGCCGCTGCCGTGGTGCAACAAAAGCTGGCGACCGACGGCGCGGACGAGGCGCTGCAACAGCGCGCCCTCCTCCAGCTCCTCACGCACCACCTCCTCCATGGCCTGCCCACCCCTCTGCCGCTGCCGAAGAACGAGTCACGCGTGGAAGCGGTCGCCGACGCGCTAAGAAAAGCCGCCACAAACGCCTACTCGCTTGGCTTCTTCAGGGAAACCCTGGATTACATGGTACGTCCACGCATTCGGTCTGCAGTGGCTCCCTATTTTACTTTATTTGCGTCTAGTCATACCAAAAAAATATTCCGTATACATGCTTCGGGATGTTCAGGATATTTTTAAGGGAAACAGAACAGTAAAGTGAATCGAAATCGCTCCCTGTTTTCCGTGTGCAGAGTTTAGTAATACCTGCATTTTACGCTCCGTGCATATGTTTCAGGACCTTAAGGCGAATTCATAGGGGAGCTCAACAGCATTCAAATATACCGCAGTGGCTGCCTATTTTACGTTTGCGTTTAGTGACGCCTAAAACTCCATTTTACGCTCCAATCATGGGTTTCAGGATTCACGGCCAATTTAAAGGGCAACTGAAATGTCAAGCAAACGGTAGTATATTCCCTTTTCTCTTGTGCCGCTTTGAGGTCATCGCATGATGATGATGTGTTTTAGGTACCGAAAACGTTCAGAAAAGAATTATTTTTGGGGGGGTTAGCGTATGGACGAAATAAAAACTTTTGGCTCATCTGTAATTATTGCAATTCCTAGGAGTGGCCTATGCTACATGTTTTAGGGGTTGTTGACTTTAGGATTTCATTTTTAGTATTTAGGGTTTCAAATCCCTATCGTCAATTAAGGCTTATTGATAGCAATACTTTAAAGTGCATGTGAGGCCATCCATTTTTCAGAATGGGGGTCAAAAAATCTATAAAAACGTCCTAAAACCCTAAAAATCTTGAAGGACACAAAACTCATTTACAAAATGTGATGCCTTTAGTGGTATTCCAAAAAATGCACTTTGCGCGCCGTTCATATGTTTTAGGATTGAAGGACAAATCAAAGGGGGGCTGAATTTCAATTTGCAGTGATGTGAGGGTTCAAGTTCCGAAGGCCCCTGGTGATATTTAGGGTTTAAGATAATGCGCTGAGGATAGGTCGTCGTAGCATGTTGTATTGCTTTATGCCGCCTATCACTGGTCATGCCACTGAGTGAGTTTATTGTGGACTGCACAGGCGCAGCTGGTCAACTTGCTTGGCACATTCAACGGGGTGGAGCTGGAAAATGCCTCGCTCCGGATGCTGGAGATGGAGGGTGAAGCGTTGGTGATTCAGTTTGATCGCATGCTTGTGATCGGCTTCTTTGACAAGGCCGTGTTCGACGCGTGGTGCGGGGCAGATGGGCAGCAGGCCAGGTGAGCCCTCGCTGCACCCTTCTCCACTCAGTTGGTCGTGCGATGAGACAGCATCCACCATGTATCATTGGAGTCGCCCCAGCAATCCGTTCACCCTCCATTCTTCACCACACCCCCAACCCTAGTCTAGACAATTCGGTTCTGCATTTAACTTCAGCTTTTTGTTTTGAGTATTTATCTTATCATGCAATTAGATGAGCTATCCTGCCTGTGGATCTACACGAACCCCCTGAAATTGACACTGCTCGGTGCGATTCAAACGAACACACGTCGCTCGAATACTTCAATTGCTGTACAAGTAACAGGTTCAATGAGTTGTAGATTGGCAGTCGTGCTGCCGTCCAGTGCCTCGCTGTGACGGATGCTTAGTTTTCAAGCTGGCTGGTTCTGCACACGTCCTTTGCCCGTGCTAGGCTTTTGGATTGCTGTCGTGGCCACATGGGTTGAACGGCGAATCATCTGTCAAGCGAGTCAATGAGATACTTTCAGTCTGTGAAGTACCCATATGGGATTTCCTACTCTACCCGTTTAATCTGCCAAGTTCCTACGTATTGGTTTATTATTTTCATCTTGAAGGTAGCGAGGGAAAGTCCGCTGATGCAATGTAACGTCGCAAACGCGCGTGTCACCCCCCGCAGAACGAGCGAGAACATGGGCAGGCAGGGGGTGGTGCAGTCGGCGATCATCAAGCTCAAGCTGGCGGAGCAAAAGTCTGAGGGCGCTGCCCAAAACAACAAGGCGCAGCCCGTGTGCACCACCGTGCTGCCAATCTCCAGCCTGATGGCAGTCTCCTCCACGCTGGCGCCAACCACGCTTGAGTTCATCGAAAACAACGGCATGGTTAGCTCCAAATCGTGCGATGCCCTTCTCAAAGGGTGAGTTGCTCATCCACACATTGACACAAAACGCCAAAGGGCAAATTTAGCTAGTGCCCCCTCCTCCCCTCCTAGCCCACATTCCGGTTGAAGCCGTAAGAGCCGCTAATGCGCCACTGCAAACGTGGTGTAGGTTCAGAGAGGAGCGGATGGCACCGGAGAAGGCATACTGGGGCTGTTGCCTGGCCATCCTGATGCAGAACAGTGTGTCATGTCGCGAGATGCGCGCCGTTATGGAGCCGGCGTACGCTGCATTTGTGGCGTCGGGATCGCCTTACGGCGCGCTGGGGGATATCGGCGGCACCCCTTCCCACCTCCCACTCCTCGCGATGTGGTTGGGCGCGGAGATTTGGTCCGGGAAGCTGGATGGCGCCGCGCATGCCGCCGTAGAGGCTGCCCTGACGTCGCCCTCCGCCGACTCCAGCCGCATTGGATTCTTGCTCTGTTTCTGGGAGTGTGTAGAGGCGAGCTGGGAGCCCCTGGCGTCGCGGCGGGTGCAGTGGCCGCGTGCTCAAAGGGAAGATGCGGGGACGCCGCACATACCGGTGAGCTGCCACTCCCCCACGATTACCGAATGCTGGTTACAACCCCCTCCCCCTCAACTACACACCCTTATATTTCCCTATACTTAATTAAAACATCCAACACATCTAGAGTCCATGCTGGCCTGCCCCTTGCTTTTGTACCTTCGCTGACCTTACCAGCAGTGCGTCATTCAGTCTTATTACTTTGAGGCATGCATCATCCCAGTAAAACGTACGTGATTGGCTTGAGCTCGCTAACTTATTAGCTCTCTTTGTTCACGCGCGTAAATGTGCACGCCCTCACACACTTGATGCGAAATACACTGAGGGTGTTCAAAATAAACAGATTAGAGCTGAGATGCAGTTCCGAGAGATTGTCAATCCAACACATGTACTGGTTTTCCACGCTGCTGCCATAATTGTGTTGCATGCTGTTCACGCAGAATGTTTTTTGTTGCTATACGTTCAGTATTCGCCTCATTACGTACAAAAAGTAATCGATTGTCGGCTTTGTCATCAGGCAAACGGGTGCGCGATGTCTTCACGGATGTAACTAGACTTTGAATCATCGACATTGCGTTGTTCTTTCTTCAATGACTGGAAAAAAAACCAACTATTGCAATTTTCGGATACGCGAACCGCCAAAATGAGTATATGGACTCTCATTTCCGTATCCGGTCGTCTTTACTCGGATTTATGCCACTTTTATCAGTGTGGACATACGGTACCCAGAAAACACGTGTGAAAGTGAAGTGCATGAAAAGGTGTTTTTAGCTGTCATCCCTGGTCGGAATTCCTTATTTTCATGGGTGTGCGATCGCTATACCTTCAGTGGGACTCTGCGGCGGAGTGCATGGACCAGCTATACAACGCGCACGAGGCGTCGCGACAGTTGGGCAACCATCACTCACCTGGCATCTTCGCGCGGAAGATTCTCGACGCCAAAGACATGGTACTAACAACGGAGTGTGCGGGAAGTGACGTCACTGCACTGGCGGCGCTCCAAGCATCGCTCAACGCCAGCGTTAATGCCGCGAGTGTCTCGGCCGCGGGAACTGTGCACGCCCCCCACGCCGCAGTCGTGGCGTTTTGCGTGAGGGAGGCCTCCGCGATTTTGTTCCCCTCTCGTCGCACAAGGACGGCTCGAAGCTTCTATGACGTGTCCGCCCGCCGGCGGCCGTCCTCGTCGCCGGGGGACCGGTGTGTTCTGTCGGAACGTTCCGCGCAGCATGTGACCGCTCTGACGGACGCACTGTCTACATGTCTGACAAACTGGGAGAGCCTCGGGGTGAACGTTTTCGGCGAGGTTACCTTTCTGCCGTCATGCCTCACCATGGCCCGCGCCGTCCTTCACCTGCTGAACTGGGTTTTGTACGACGGCGGCCACCGTGCTGCGCCGCCCGAGCCGATGTACCTGCCAGCTGGACTAGCTGGCTACTACACCTCGAAGGCCAGCAGCAATGGGAAGGTGGGGCCAGGCGCGGCGTGCGCGGGGTTGTTACTGGCGCAGAGCATCGGCGCCGCAAGGGGGGAGATACTTGTCGGCTGCTTGCCCGCTACCGTGATCCTAGCGCGGCTGCTGACGCTACCGAGGCCAACCCCGACTGCGGTGTTTATACCGTGCCACGCGGCGACTGTCCGGTCAACGCAGCAGAGCGATCGCGTCCGTGTGACGCGCGTGGAATTGGGCGGGAAAGCCGCCGCAGAGATAGCACTGCAGCACCTTGAGGACGTGCTGCTCCCAGTCGCGATACAGGGACGGCATCTCGACATCGACAGCGCGGGAGGGCTGCCCGCCGCCGGAAACTCGGAGACGGTATGGGAAGCGATGGCACTGAGGAAGGAGCTGCAATACTTGGTTTTGAGGAGTTAGCTGACAGCTGGCTGCAGTGTTGGAACTAAGGGCGGCCCATGGATGGCGGTCGCGCGCCCAACACACGGAGCTTCGGTCAACGGCGATTGCATGCTAATAAAGGGATATGTAGCGACGGTATTTGGATATTACTGTCCTTTTATTTGGCGGGAATAAAATGCCGCGGCACTTAATATTATGTCGTGTTTCGCGCGGCGGTGCTAAATTTCCTAAATTGTTCCGATATGATTTATCTAATGTAAGGACCGCCCGGCTGCGGAGGTACCCGTACCCGGGTGCAGGTAGGAGTGGGAATTTATCTGTAAAATATTTCATTTAGTACTATATTGATTTTAAATCAAATATTAGTTGAAATTCGATATTAACGCTTATCAGAGTGCAACGGCACCAACGCAAGCACGCACAGAAGAGGCACAAGGACGACACAGGCCCTCGACATTCTCGAGCCCCATCATCGAATTCTATACAAGCAAAGAACATCATGTGCGACATGGTGCTCCCGATAGCGAATTGTCAGGAACGAGGAGAAGAATAACAAAATGATCACAAAACAATCGCCAATGGTAGCTAATAGGTAGTCGCTCTATAGGACGTTAAATGCACGTCGCGGACCCTGGTATCGAGTTGCGTCGAATCTGTTCATCCGTTGTTTATTGCTTGTCTCCATCCGCTGGCAGCTTATCGGACATGCAAAGCTCATGAACGAGTCATCGACCAGCACAACAGATATCAAGCGATATTGTGTGTGGGAAAGCACATCCGAAGTCAGGCACTCAAGCAATCCTTCAATACGTCGAGCTTCACATGTCCCGGTGTGAACGCGCCCGATGACTTGGAATCCACCTTGTGTAAGCAAACACAAGTTGTCACTCCACATGAAAGTTTTGGAAGCAGTTCCGAATTGCCGGTGTCTCGGTCAGGTTGCAGACACAGACGGTTCCAAGCGGTGACATCGACGGTCACTGATTAGATCGGTGCCTGTGACACCAGGACGCATGCATGACAGAGACAAGTAATATGCATCTGAATCTACTGCATACCTACAATGTCATATCTGTCATACGCATCTACCAGATCTGTCATATATCGGAACAGGTGCATTCAAGATTGAGAAGACATCTATTAAAACATCCTATGTTGTAAATACATGAGCATGTAGCTCTAGTCGTTAAACTCTACACCGCTCCTACTTTCCCGCCTAGCCTATCAACTACAACCTCATATGCTATCGCCACCACACGAGCCGACTCTGTTGGCGTCCATGGTGTCTGCTTGGAAATGCAAGAGTATGGCGTTTCATAATATTCTTTGTGTTGGGTCGCTACATCGCAAACAATGGATCCGCTGCCACATCCATCGCCGCCAGCCCGTTGCGAGAGACAGGGCCTTCCTCCTCGACTTCCCAACCGCCGAGCATGTCGACGTCCCACCCGCCCTTTGTCTCTGGTGCTTCAACCACTCGCCCGCCTGCGGCGTGCGACGGAGCGCGGGCTGACTTGTCGGGCGAGCCGCGGGTGGTGTCAGAAACAGGGGTTGGCGAGGAGGCGGGTTGTGAGGATTGGTCACGACGGCAGCCTTTGTTCCGGTAGGCGTAGCTACGCATGTGTTTGGTGGGGAAATAGGGCCGCACGCCGTCGTTCCGCTCCTCCGCCATCATCATTTTTGATTGAAGCATCGCTCGCCCGCCCTCGCTCCCCTCTGCACAACGACAGGCCACAAGCGTGGCATCAGGAAAATTGCACCTTTATCGCAAAATGATATGCCACTAAATGTGTGTGCGTGTGTGTGAGTCCAATAGCAAACAAAGAGAATATGGGCTGTGCCATGTGTTTCCAAATTATTTAAACATAGGGTCGATATGGAGTCATTTAGGAACTATGTCAGGTTCATATATCACCCGTAAGAACAGGATGAACAACTACCTTACTGTCGCTACATGAGGATGCGGGGGGTGGAGTTGCATTCAGTGCCCGTGACCATACAAGCACACGCTCAAAACAAAACAGCCTAAACCGTTATTTTCTCTACTTCACTTTGGGCAGTGTCGTCTCAATAACGAGTAATTATCGTGATTGCTTATCTTGCCGTCGACAGTGATAAATTAGTGATTATCCGACACGGCGTAAACAGGTCATTTCAGTCGCCTGTCTTGTTCAGCGAATGAAAGCGACGTCCCATTTCTAAGGCAAAATCCCCGACTCGAAACTTCGAAGCTGGAGTTTTGACGTATTTCAGGATAGTGCTCGACATACTAAGACACTCTTTCCAGCTTCCAATAAATAATAATGCTTCCACAGCAAAACATAGAATAAACCTAGAGCGCATGAATTGATGATAACATGCTAGCAATGAGTTTCGATGGTTTTGACGAAGGCTAAACGAACCTCGAGAGGGCGCAGGTGAGATGTCTGGCAGGTGTGGACTTGGAGCGGGGGCGAGGGAAAACGGGACGCGACCCGGTTCAACCCGCACCGCCCGGCTGCCGGTGCTGGTACCCGTACGCGGCGTTGCGGGGGATGGAGTCCCGGGTGCTTGCCCACGTGGCAGCTGAGGCCGCAGCGAGCCCAGCGACTCCTCTTCAGCTGAGGTGCTGTCGACGCCGCTGCAAAAGGAAAAGCTCAGGCCGCGAGAGATACCCCGCCCCCAGTGCCCATTCACCGCCGCCACGAAGTCCGGCTGGCTTCGGGAGAGAGTCTGCAAAACAAGTACAAATGGACAGTATACAAGTGTAAGTAATTCGCGGAACACTGATATTGCTCGTCGAGACTACTCTTATGAACCGCATCGTCCTATAAATATTTGAGAGAAGGCAGACAGGAAAGCGCATGACATTGTCGGGGGTAGCCATTTTGTGCGCATATCATGGCCACAATATAGCTAAATCATCCCATGCGCTTATCATACATCACACAGGCACATTGGCGCCATGTACAGCGGCTTCTGGTGAACCGCAACGAGAAATCGAAATGGACGCCATGTCAAAACAATTGGGCAGGTAAGTTGTCAACGCATTCAGTGCACTGCTCGGGCACATGCTAGGCCGCTGTTAAATCACATTTTCATAGAGCAGAAAACGGAAAACATTGTCGCTAGAGCTCAAAAAACACTTTATCGATACAATCTTAATTGCCTCTCGTGTTCGGTTTGGGTCCCATTCACATTTCAAATCGTGTACAAGCTGTAATGTCATAGTGATTGAATGAAGTCGCGTAGAAATCAGGTGACTGTTTTAGCACGGGTGTTTGACCGCATTCACAACAGCAGCAATGGACAGTAGCAAATTCGCTGGCTAGCACACATCAAGTGGACACCCGTCACACTCGTTGACGACTTGGGTGTAACCCGTTGCGAGCCGTGGACGGGGACTCGGGTGATCAGTAGCGCTGGACAAATACAGCAGGAAAAGTACAGCGGTTGACGATCGCACCCGGGCAGGGCTTCCGTTCTCCGAAGCGCCCTTCGCTTCGCCCTGCTTCCCGTGCGGGAGTCCGCTAACACGTAAATTAACTTGCTCCGCTTGGGTCGGACCTGCCAAAAACCAAGAACATGAGAAACAATACGCTATGAATGCCATACTTTACATCGCGACTGTTACGAGCCGAAAATTTGCGGGCGCATCGCTACGGGCAATACCTCTGGCTAGCAGTGTCGGTGTCGACGGCGGTGACGTAGTCTGGTCACTACTTCGAGACGAGGAGGTAAAGCTACCAGTACCACCGCCGCCGCCGCCGCCGGGGCGCGGAAAGGGCGCCTCGGCGTTGAGCTTACATTGCGTGCCGCTGCTCCCTGTCGGTACTAACTGCGCTGGCCGAAGCACGGGCTCGCTTCGCTCGTCGCGGAGAGACTGCGAATAAGCGCAAGAATAATCATTGGTTGAAAAAATTAAGCAATGGCGAGAAATTATTTGCGTGTCACTGTCTGTGAGTCGTAGATACCGTCAAAACAATTGAAACAAGATAATACAGCATCTCACAGCATCTTGATCTACTTGTAACCAAATACATTTATTAGCATCTCACAGCAGCACACATTCGACAAGCACAATATTAGTCCGCGTTCCAAAAACAATTGCTTACAAGCATATTGATTGTCCGTCGAGTGCAGGATGCAATTGGTTTCTTCAAGAAATTTGGAGAAATCCTTAATTAAATTTGTATAATTTGAAAACTGAATTGATACATCGCTAAACGAACGGTTAAGTGCAAATGACCACTGGGGTGCATTCTCCCACACAGTATACTTGACGAATGCCAATAGCCTTGACAATATCAGTTTCGCATGAGATGCGTGAACCAAAATCACCATCATAAGAAACGGCAATCCCGATCATGCTTTGTAACTAAACACTGACCCTAAATGTTTGCACTGAAGGCTGCTACAAAACTTTGCAGAATACGACACCAAATACAGCGAAAACGGAGAGAGAACGAAACCATATCATAACGCCGTTAAGTTATTCGCTTACGAACAACCCGACTCTGCGTTGGCTTTTGCCCTCTTATTGCCGCAAACAAAGACCTCTAATTCGGCATCAGTCGGGACCACTGGCGTTAAAAAAGGCCATGGACTACTGTAAAAGTAAATATCCAAACGGAATGTAGCGACCAGCGAAGCATAAACACGCATCGTGCGCCAAAACATGCTTCATGACATAATTCAAAACCATTTTTTGGAATGTGTAAAAGGCACAGGCATCGCTACCGCGAGTCCACCTGTCAATAATGACCCTCATCTTGCCACGCTTGTTCCGACGAATGAACTTCATATCGCAAATGGACCAATCGGTGAAGGCTTTTCATATATTTGATTGAATGTATGTGAAGCGCTAAGTACCTGCTGGGGCCGGGACCCTGAGCCGTTGTCGCGGAACGCCTCGCCCCCGCCTCGCACCCGCCCATTCGGCGGTAGTCCGGGTCCCGAAAACCGGGGCGCCAGTGCCAGTAAGATTGCATCTCGGCCGCTGGCGCCCACGTCGGCGGAAGCGCTTCGGGCACCCGGGTGAGCCGAATACCCGGCAGGCTCTCTCGTCCTGTCGCCACCGCTCCCACCCGCGCGTATCATAGGTAGACTGTCGCCGTCTCCGCCGCCGCCGCTCTCCTCCGGAGCCGACTCTGCGCGGGGTTTTGCCACCTTGGCGACGTGTCGACGGGCTGGCGTCTGCTTCAGCTTCTGCAATACCTATGACCGTAAGTAAGGGAGGCTCGATCAGTGCCCGCCGGAGAATAGCAACGACGAGTGTGACGTCTCATGTGCAACTGCGAGCAGCCGTAGGAGAAAACACAATGAATCGGCGATATAAGCCATGTATTTTATTGTAGCTCATGGCTTGATCGAACTTCCCCAACCGCTCAAAAGGCAATCATTAGGTATTGCTGTCAATTAATATGGCGTGGGGACTCAAATGGTGGCATGATAATATGGTTCCACTTTGGAAGATCGCATCTAACCGCAAACTACCGTGGGGTATCTTTGTTAGATTGTGCCCATATATGTACTCGTGGGCAAGGCAGCGCACCTCTCTTTCATCTCGGTACTGCGGATTCGGCGCTAGAGAACTAAGACAGCGCTCGTTTTAGGAATTAAAATTTTCTTACATGAAAAAACAGTGGAGGCCACCAAGCAAAAAGAAGAAAAGAGGGGAAAAAACCTCAGCCCAAGGAAACAGCGCTCGTTTCCATTCATAGATTGACGCGATAAGCGACTCTCACGGACATATGCACACGTGTCACTTAGGGACGCCTTAATCACGACGCTGGACATAAACCCATCCATTTACATGTAATAAATAGAAGCTATGTCGTATACAACATGAGTTTTATGTTTTTTACAAAACATTAACGCTCAAGCTCACTGTCTTATTCTTATTTTTAAACACAAATCATTGCTTTAATCTTTTTTTTGTATATTTGAAATTGCGCCGCTGTTGCGGTGACTGCACTGACCTGTTTCTCCAAAACGGAGTGCTTGGAGCGCAGTTTGGAGAAGATTGCGTCCTTTGCGACGCCGGTGTGGTTGGCAGCGATGCGCTTCATCAGCATCCCAAGCACACCAAGCGCAAACATTCGCTCCACCAGCGCGTCCTCACTCAGCGCCTCGCCCACTCGCTCGTACCAGACAGCCAGCGTGCCGTCCATGCCGTACAGTAGGTCCAGACTGTTGTCCAATCTGGGAACATTGACCAAAACCGAGCAGCAAATCAGTTTGTAAGATTCGCAGCGAAAGAACTAATCGAAACACGAATGTTTTTGCGTTGACGAAACCCGTGACGGCGATACCGCGTACGAAGCTAAGTAACAAACAGGGGTTTGGCAGGTCGGATAATTGTGGTGTAGAGAAATGCGCATATGAAGAGAGCCATAAGGCGTTCAATGACATTTTCATAACGTTTACACACTCGCAAGTTTCACCATATAGTTTGTACCTGAGCAGCTGAATAACGAAAACGGACTTCACTAGAGTCAATTACAACACCATGCGAGTTTGACACATGCCACAGCCGAACACTGACTGCAACGGAGCTTCACCGACCAAATACTCTATGAATTTAATACTAGCACCCATCAACATTGCAGTCTTCACACGCGTTTTGGGGTTTTAAACGCACAAATCGAATGAACTTGACATTAACTTAGTTGCAATATGTATAATCGATCATTTGCACCGTTATTTCATACCATAACCCATTATTCGATTAGACTAGCTCATGCTGGTATCCCGTGCAAGGGGGAGAGGCGAATTCGTAGAGAAAAAAGTGTAGAGAAAAAATGGATTATAGATAAATTATTTGGACGCACCTGCTCAGAATGCCCGGTTTGTCCGCCACCTCCCAAATTTCGACCAAGAGCGACAGCACATTGCCGTACACGTGTGGTTCGGACCGGCTGTGCCCCGACGCCGCCAACGCCAGCCAACGAAACAAAAAGGTGGCCAGCGAGACCAGGGTGTTGTTCTGCCCGCTGCCGCCCCACGACGGCCGCACGCTTTCCTGACTGTCCGCCTATGCACAGCCGACCCCATTGCAATATCATAAATATAACAGTTACACAACAATCCTAGGTTGGGTGAGGAGCAATGCATGGGTTTGCTGTCCGACGTGCGCACCTGCCAGGAGAAGCCGGAGGGAATGTGGGTGGCGCAAAGGCGGATGAGGGCTGCCAGCGGCTTTGGTCGCTTCACCTTTCGTCGCTGATCCTGAAATCATTCAAACAAGAACATGATAATAATTATGAACCAAATAAATATCAAACCTGAGTCAAATCGTTTCGGCCGGTATTACTCACTGTTCGGAAGGGAGGGAGAACAGGCAGATAACGGTTTCAAGGAGCAAAAACGAGTTGGTTCTTTAAGTTTCATACCTTTGGGCTTTCAGGACTTAGGGCTAACACAGGGAGACTTTATTTAGGGTTTACTGCAAGTCTTAACAGTGACTAAGATTTTCAAATACGACATACGGGTACTGAGAAAATGTATTAATCACATTAGTTCTCACCCGAATAGATTTGGAAAAGACAGGTGGAAACTTAGCGGGTACCTTTTTGTCCTTGCCAGCTTGTGATTTGGCGGACTTGGCTGCCTTTTTGCCAAAGTCGATGAGGATCATCGCTTTGGCGATCTCGACGATGCCATTGTAGTGGCGGCTATCTGCTCACACAGCATTGACGAGGGAGCAAGGGAGGGTAATCAGCGGTGGACGATACACTGGTGGGGCGTGACATTGGTGGTGCAGGAAAGGATGGGCCCCCGCACCCTGAAGCACCCGAATGCACTCATGAAGCACCGCAAACATGTGCAGCGCACGCACCATCTGCACAACAAAGACGCAGACTCAATGCACACGTAAAAAATGTACACACATAAGCATAATACATACTCGATACACAGAAAAATAAACACACAAACACAAATACCCACACCACCAGACAATATGCAAGCAAATATCTAGTGCTCAAACGTACATACCTAATACACACGCGCAAACACACACACAAACACACACACACAAACACACACAAACACACACACACACACGCAAACACACATCACCAGACGGCAATTTTCAGGCAATTTTTTTTATCCACAGACGTCTGTATGTAACACGTGCGCCAACACACATACGCACGCGCGCATGCATACACAAATACGAGATCACACACACACACACACACACACACACACACACGCACGTACACATACACATAAACACACGCGCGCGCGCGCCGACACGCACAAACACAGATACATATTGTTGAACCAGAACCCCTCCCCCCCCGCCCACACACACACACACACCCAAAAACACACGCTGTTAAACACTGGCACGCTGGTTTAAGGGTGGTAAGGTGAGTTGATTAAAGAGTTAAATTGCACTAGTACAGAGGGGCCCAAAGCTGGCAAAGGGTGAGTGCGCTGCGTAGAGTCATTCCCGCTCAAAGTTCTGAGTACCTGCGGCCTCTGCATCTCAGTGCGCCAGTGCCAGAGGCTGTCTTTGAACGCTGGCACACTGCAAACCTCCACGCAGCTCAACACGTGCCGCACTGCGCCGTACACTGTCTCAAGGTCCTTCATTCGGTGGAGCAGGGAGAAGAGAAGGAGACAAGGACAAGGGCATCAGACTTGAAATCAAACATTATTCTCTTGACAAACTATCACTCTGGGCTGCCCATGTCACGCCGAGCAGTGAACGCGCGGAGGGAAAGTAAGAGCACGGAAGATGAGCAGTGGGGCATACTCTGGAGGGGATCTTAAGGCTAATCGGAGGCTGGTCCACGCACTGCGCAAAGCCCTGCGCCAACAAGGGAGGTTGGTTGTAGTTGAGCATTGAACCGCGTTGGCGAGGTCGACGCTGCCGTGTTTCGTAGCTCGCAGCTACAATATGCCCCCCCCCCCCCCCCCCCCCCCCGGTATCCGTTCCAGCCACGCTGATATGAAGAATCCCATATCCACAATCATTCTCACCTTACTGGCCTCGTGGTAGTGCGTTGCCCGTTCGGGCGCGGAAGGCAGCCAAGCGAGCCCCGCGTTCATACCGAGCGACGGCGCGAGACTGTGTCCGCCATGTTTATTTTGCGACGACGGCATAGCGCCTCGAAGCGGAGACGGCGCTGCACGGCCAGCTGCCATAACAGCCTGTGGTTTACTCAGCTTGTCGTCCGTACCTCCCCAGTAACAATAGAGAACGCACCTCCCACCGTGCTGCCCAATAAGTACCTCCGCATCAGTCGCACCACCGTCGCCACTCGTGGAGGTACGTCTGTCGTGGACGTGGGGTACACGGGAGAGCTGCGAACTGTAGAGAGATGCACGGCAACCTCCTTTAGCGACTCGAACCCCTCGACGGAGATGGGTATGTTGTGGTTCAGCAATAACAACGGGCTCTGGTTCTGCAGTCGCTGGCGCTGTTGTCAGCACTGCCATGCGGGGCCTTCCCCGCTATCACAGGTCGTGGGTGGGTCGGCAGGGCAACGTGCTACTGGTGACGAACGACGAATCAGCGAACATCACATCAGGTACCTGTACATAAGGATTATTTGACGACATGTGAATAAGCAGTAGTAGTATACTACGGGTACAGGTACCCCTTACAGGACTGGCAAAGGTACGGGTACAAGTACAAAAGTGACATTTTTATGGTCAGATTGATTTGAATCTAGAGGTTTGCATATCCAATATCATGTGTACGGGACAGTAACTCTAGCGGTTACTGTTACCGTTAATATCGGCGCGTCTCGCCTGCAGGGCAACCACCTTGCCCGAACAGTTAGACGCAGCCAACGACCAACGACTTCCCCAACGGTCAGCTCTAGCTAGCCCGTGCCTTATAAGCCGTAGCTAGCCACGAGCCTAGGCACTCTCTGCTTTCGCGCTCAGCCAATCTAGGCTTCGCGCGAATGCAGTCTCGACTCTCGTAGTCGAGTAGGGTGTCAATCTTACTTTTCGTCCCATGCGCACTCGAGCGTCACGCGACACTTCCCCTCGTTCAGCTACGCAGTTCCCTAATATGCAGCCTGAGCAGTCTACGTCCGCCGCAGCGGCCGACCCTCACGCTACTACACTCGAACAACGCACAGCCGAGCAGATTCGTACGGCAGTTTTGGCATCGGAGCAACGGATTACTGAGCAGTTTTTGGCGGCTAACGCTGCCTTACTCGCTCAGCTCCGGCCGACGACAGCCACACCTGCTACTACTTATCAACAGCAGTCCATTCCCACCGACGCGACCACAGCGACGGAGGGTGGTAAGGAAGCCCCCGAGCCACCTATCGACCTGCTCGACGACGAACCCGACCCCTCCGCGGCCGAGTTTGTCGACTTCACCTACTACGGCGAAGTCATCCCGGCCGGCCTCGAACGTCCCCCCCGAGACGTCGAGGAGCCACGTCTGTGGACTCTCACGGACGACACCGCCCGTGCCCTAAGCGACAAACGCACCCAAGCGGCATACGACGAGTACCTACACATCGGGTGCTATGCCTTCTTCGACAGTTGCGCCAACGCGGCAATTGGCGAGGCTTTGGACACGTTGTCGCACGGCCCACCTCTACCTACAGAGCAGGCGGCAGCGATTGCCCTCATCCGAGCGGGCCATCGCACCCACACAGCGACGGAGGAGGCCGCCCGTACTCGATTGGGCTTCCTCCGCCTCACCAAGGGCGGACAAACGAGCACGGATGCGGACCGCGTGTTCGCCGAATTGGCACACGAGCGCTTTTGCCGACCGCGTCCTACCGCGGTCTCCGGCACATTGGACGCGCTACGCCAAGCTTTCGTCGACCGCACGCTTGAAGTCAGCTTACACGCTGCCAGCAAGGCCGCCGCCGGCGCCGCTTTCGCGAAGGTCACACCGGACAAGCCCAACGGCCTCGACGCTCGGAGCCGCAAAGCCGCCGCCGACAAACGCAAGGCCGCCGCAGCAGCAGCAGCCACGGCACGAGCAACCCTCCCACCCAAGCCGACCGACTCGGCTAAAACCCCAAGCAAGAAATGATGGTGTGGCCCGCCGCGCCGATTCCTGCTCCCCGACATCTTCCTTCATGCGCCACCGCGTACGTCGAAAATGGCGGGAGTGGGAGCGCATCGGCGCGAGCGGCCAAGTCCTAAGTTGGATCCGCCACGGCGTACGTGTGAAGTTCAAGCACGGCCTACGTCCCAAGCCGTTCAACCATGGCATCTCCATGCTAGACGCCACACCCGACCAACTCGAGTTTCTCAACTCGGAACTACCACGCTTCGAAGCTTGCGGCGCGTGGGAGCGCTCTACGAACCCACGCTACGTCTCCCGGATGTTCTTGGTTCCAAAACCCGGATGCAACCAATGGCGCTTGATTATCGACCTTCGCGAACTCAACCGCTACTGCTCGACGTTCAACATGACTTGCGAGACCCTCAAGCACCTCCGCCATCTATCTCGACCGGGGGACTACTTCGTCTCACTCGACCTCGCCGATGGGTACTACACCCTTGGCATCCGGGAGGAAGACCGGGATTACTTCACGGTCAACTACCGCGGCACCTTATGGCGCCTCGCGTGCCTCCCCATGGGGTGGTCGGGCTCCGCCTACTACTTTTGCAAACTCACGCAAGTGTTTACGAACCACCTACGCCGCCCACCGCCTCCCACGCCCGCAGCTACACCGGCCGGCCCACACCGCCCGTCCAAGCGCTTCCTCCGAAACGCGCGATGGCGAGGAACCCGACTACTCCCCTACATGGACGACTTCCTCTTCTTGGCGGACTCCTACGACGAGGCACTCTTACTTCGGCAGCGCGTCCAAGCCCTGCTCGACAGCCTCGGCCTGCAGCGCAACCCCAAGAAAGGTGTGTGGACGCCAACGCAAGTCGGCGACCACTTGGGCCTCACGGTGGATTTACACCGCGGCGAGTTTCGCGCCCCACTCGCAAAACTGCACCACCTCGCACAACACGCTTCGTCCTTGCTCGGACGAGCAGCGTCCAACGCACGATGGCTACCGACACGCCAACTCGCAGCCTTCGCGGGAAAAGCGCAATTTCTCTACCTCGCCATCGCGCCCGCCCGATTCTTTTTGCGCGAGCTCCACAACGTTTTGGCTACCCGTACCGGTTGGGGGGGACGCGTGCGCCTCACCCACCAACTCCGGCGCGACCTCGAGTGGTGGCGCACGGTACCCTCCCAACACAACGGCCGGTCGATCTACAAGCCCATCGAGACCGCCTATTTGCACGCCGACTCGAGCGACTACGGATGGGGGGCCGTCCTCAACGAGGACGCCAATTACCAAGCCCGCGGGTTTTGGAGCGCCACCGACCGCCTCCAACACATTACGTGGAAAGAGCTTCGGGCAGTCCGGCACGCGGTCGAAACCTTTCTCCCGCAACTCCGCGGACGACAAGTCCTCCTCCACGAGGACAACACTGCCGTGGTCGCCGTCCTAACCAAGCTAACTTCCCGGTCGCCCGTCATGATGACCGAGCTACGGCGTTTGTGGTTCCTACTCGACACCAACGACATCCACATCCGCCCACGCTACATCCGATCGGCCGCCAACGTCTGGGCCGACACGCTCAGCCGCGAACTGGACTCCGAGGACTGGCAGCTAAACCCTCACCTCTTCACCCACCTCCAGCGTCGGTGGGGCCCGCATACAATCGACCGGTTCGCGTCTATGCTCAACACGCAGCTGCCACGCTTCAACGCCCGCTGGCGCGACCCCTTGTGCGAGGACATCGACTGCCTACACCTCCCCGACTCGGCGTGGAGACGCGAGAACAACTACTGCAACCCCCCTTGGTCGGCCCTACCCGCACTCGCCGCGAAACTCGAACAAGCTCAAGCCGAGGCAACAGTCATCGCCCCCTACTGGCGAAACAAAACATGGTACCACGCGTTCGCCCGCTTGGCCACGGAGACCGTGCACTTCCCGGCGTCCCGCGACCTGTTCTTCCCCGGCAGGCTAGGCAAGCAAGAAGGGGTCGGACCTCCCGCTTGGAGCATCGTGGCCTTTCGGCTAGCACCCCCGCTTGGCTCTACACCCGACGCGGTGCGATTGGCCGAGCGATACGCCCGGACCGATTAAATGCGCCTGTACAGGACGTCCGCCCTCTGCGTACAGGACCCCCGCGCTACGAATTACGCCTCAAAGCAGCACAGTCGCCCTGGTCCTCCGAATTGGCTGAAACTTTTCAAGACCTCCTAGGATCAGATAAGCTCGGGGTTACAGCGGTTGCCCTACTCAGCAACTCGCTAGCGCCCTCGACGTACCTGAGCTACCAGAGCGCAATTCGACAGTTTTTTATTTTTTGTGCAGAAGAAAATATCGCCCCGCTACAAGCCACGCCGGCCACGATGGTCCGCTACACGGCCTGGCTAGCCCTCTTGGGAACGGTCGCTGCCAGCTCGCTGCAGCCTTACTTCAGCGCAATTAACAAATACTTCCGCGACCACCGGCGCCAACCTATCGCCGTAGGCGAACTCCTGGCGGACGCCCGCCGTGGATTCGACATGCTACAGCGCCGCCTGCTACCCACCGCCGCTCGCCTCCCGCTACCCGCACAAGTCGCGCTGAACATCCTACACGCCGCCAACACCCTACGCGGCACGTTCGCGTGGACCCCTGCTGCCCTCCCGCAGATGCAGCGCTTCAGAGCCTGTTTAGCGGTGTGCGTCAATTACACGTTTTTCTGCCGCGCCGAAACTGGCGCCCGCTGCCAGACCGGTGACCTAGTGGTCGACAGGCCCTCTCAACAAATCTGCCTGTTCGTACGTAAATCTAAAGGCGACCAGCGCCGCGATGCGGCAGAAAAACCTGTCATCGCTATCCCGGTCGCAGCTAACCCCGTCCTGGCAGACCTGCTCATCTACTACACGGAACAGCGCGCGACTTTCTGCAAAAAATTTTACAACACGCCGCCCCCACTCGCCTTTTGGAGCTGCTCCCCCGCTGAACCTTCCGCCGAGTGGGGCGCCGCGGCCACCATCTCCGCCTGGCTCACCCTCGCCCTCCGTACCGTCAACTCCGCCGCCCCCGCCGGTTTCAAGTGGACATCGCACAGCCTACGGAAAGGCGCAGCGTCCGCTGCCAGCTGCATCGGCGCCCCCCTCCCCGTAATCAAATTTATGGGTGGCTGGGCCAAAAACAGCTCGGTGACCGAAGGAAAATATATTGACCCAACCATGACCCCAACCCCTGCTGCTTGGCGGTTCTTCGGCTGGCTCACTCCGTCCCCCCCGCAACACTAATTCTGGCTGTGCAAGCCTTTGGCTTTAGGTTACTGGCAAAACGTGCCCTAGGGTAAATGGTCAGATTGATTTGAATCTAGAGGTTTGCATATCCAATATCATGTGTACGGGACAGTAACTCTAGCGGTTACTGTTACCGTTAATATCGGCGCGTCTCGCCTGCAGGGCAACCACCTTGCCCGAACAGTTAGACGCAGCCAACGACCAACGACTTCCCCAACGGTCAGCTCTAGCTAGCCCGTGCCTTATAAGCCGTAGCTAGCCACGAGCCTAGGCACTCTCTGCTTTCGCGCTCAGCCAATCTAGGCTTCGCGCGAACCCACCCACCCATCCCTATAATCCTGCGCTAATTGACCCCAGACCCTATCTGTGGGCGTCTTTTAGCCAAATTGTAAGCAAGCTGACATCTTTGGCAAAACGTGCCCTAGGGTAAATGGTCAGATGATAGGGTAAATCTTTGGAGAAAGAGGTTTGATACCCTACCCTCCATGTGTACGGGATAGTAGCCCCTGCGGTTAGTATCACCGTTATTAGCGACGCGTCACCCCTCCATCACAACGATATTGTACGGGCAGGGTGGCGCGACCAACCAACTAAACAACCTTCACCAACGGACAGCTCTAGCTGGGCACGAGCTAGCAGCAACCATTAAGCCGGTGCGTTCCCCGAGTACCAACACTCTTTGCTTTCGCGCTTAGCCCATCTAGGCCTCGCGCGAAACGCAGTCTCGACTCTCGTAGTCGAGCAGGGTGTCATTACTTGTTCTTTTCGTTTTGATACGCAACCGTGCGTCACAAGACACTTCCATATGTTTCTTGTTACACCGCATTCCGATATGTAGCCCGTGGTTACCACACCTCGACACATCGCCGAGGACACTCTCGCTCATCTACACGTAACATAACTAATCCAAACGGCATGCGAGGCTTTTGAACTCCGAATTTCTGCGCAGATCAAGGCGAATTCGTTCGCCTTACTTGCAGCTCAGAAACCAATGTACACGTTTGGATTGGCAGTCCATTCCCGTTGTCGCAACTAGTGCGGCAGAGGGTGGAATGGAGGCCCTTGCGCCACCTTTCGACTCGCTGCCCGACGACCACGACCTACTCGCGTCCAACGTCGTCGACTTCACCCCCGTCCGTGAAGTAACAGTCGTCGAACCTAGTTCCAAGACTTGGCCTGACGCAATCGCTACCCGGAGCGTCTCCCTCCTAAAGCCACCCGTCCACGGTGACTATTTCAACGATAACTCAACCGCCCATGCCGCCGTCGCGGTTCCAGGTGTGCGTCAGTCTACTACCACTCCGCCTCGCGCAGTGACATTTATATTATATTATATATTCGTAGTGGCGGCCGGAAACCGGTTCCGGAACCGCCCCACCGCTGCTCTCAACATCGAAAGCATGCGCCATGTACGTTAAATATCCATCTACGGTCGCAGATAGTACCAAGGTAATGGAAAAAGGGCGTGCGTTGTCGACCGACGAATATGGCACTTCATGGTACATATGGTTCCTATCTTCACGACGCTTTGCAGATGGGCATATGGTGTGGCATTCCTTCTTGTTCTTTGTTTTTTAGGTATGTGGGGTATTTTCCCTTGCTCCTTTCTCTAAATATGGCACTCAAACGTCCACAAAACTCACTCATCTTCGGAAATATTGTCCGCGACACTATTATCTTGGTATTCTAGCATTTGTGGGCATTTTGCATCGGCCCAGAGAAGCGGTGGAGCTTATCGATGCTACAGACTAAAGCATGTTGTGTGTGTGATATTGAAAGAGGCTGAGACTATTAATGAATCGTAAGGGAAACAAGAAAGTAATTTACATAAGGAGCTTAAAGCTCATGTCTAGGGGTGAACATTTCATGCTCACCCAATACATTGTAGTATATAGTCACAAATCATCAAAGCCCTTGTGAGGCTTGTCTTGTTGATAGGAAACTTAGGAGGGTGGTGTCGACGCCCTTACATGAGAAACTGCGCATTGCCTCGGTGATTGCGAAAATGGTCGTATTTAGTTGACTTTCTGTTATAATCATATCACATCTAATTTGATCACTCCATGTTTAATACACTATATTAGTTCTATATTAATACTAGTACACTAACTACTGCCATTTTCTTTGTAATTTGTGTTCGTATTTTGTGTTACTCATGCACTTCAACACTCCCCTTGACTATGGAGCATACTATGCCTTATAGAGCTAAAAGAATTTATTCAACATGGCACCTCATTATAGATTAGACAAGTTTCTCAAATTGTGGGTTCACAATGGGTTATGTAAAGTTGGTTATAAGCACCTCATTGTTGGGCACGTAATAGATATTCACCAATCCGCCTTGGTCGTGATCATCGCGCAGAAAGTGAAGGTGGATATCCATGTGTTTAGTCATGAAGGCGTTGCCGGTAGTTGCAATGAAAACGCATATACTTGATTGTCTTCTCCAATTGGTGTGAAATCCTATTGCGGGTATCCCAACTCACTCATTACATGTCGCAAGAACATGCACCCTTTCACGGCAAGGTTGAGGGCTTAACATTTGGCCTCATCAGTGGATAGTGTAGCGAGTGATTGGAGACGCGAGCATGCGTTGTCAACTCCCCCACAAAGAGAGAACACATACCCACTAGTCGCACGACATCCACTAGGATAGGTGGTTGGGTAATTAGCATCACCGAACTCATGAAGGTGCAGCTTCTCTCCTCCAAAGGTGATACCTTTGCTTGCAGGTCGTTGGAGGTATCTCATGCAAGTATTAGCATCCTCCATATGTGCAGTTGTGGGCTTCACAATCTTTTGATTGTTTCGGTACTGCATGGTCGAGTAGCAACGTATGCATTGAGAAGAGCATCAACCATGTTACGATAATGTGTAGCACTTGAGTCGTCCATGAGAAAGATCCGTATGGGTCCGCAGTTGATGTTGGTGTTGCTGCAACTTTGCAGTTTGTCATGCCAAAGCGTTGCACCAACTCCCGGATGTAGGTCTGTTAGAGTTGGGAACGGATAGTTACATGGAGGTCCTGCCGGCCCCACAAGGGGGCCGGCTGTGGTGACTAGAGAAGTGAAAGGAGTGAGATGGCGGCCGGCGAAGGCACCGGCAGGGCCGGCCGACCGCCACTAATAGGGAATAGAGTACCGCTAATAGGGCGCCCGCCGGCGGCGTAGCGGCGGCGGCCCCGGAGAGGGGTGCGCTCGCAGGCCCGTCGGCACCTACCTCTACCTCCACGCGGTGGGCGTTGGTAACCTTGTAGCCGTGCCATGCCTGGCACGGTAGGGGGCTAAACGAGGTACCGACAGCTGCGATCCGCGGGATCAGCAGCTGTCGGGAAGCCCGGTATGGAGGGTTTTGGAAAACATAATATCCGTACACCGCGGCACATGGTTCTCCCGCTCGGCCACTCCGATATGTCTTTTCCACGACTAAATACTCGCAGATACTCTCCCGACGATGGGGCGGGAGCGGCGTTCGCGAAATATTTTTTGGCGATCAAGGGTACGGACGGAACGGCGGAGGGACGAGGGTGTTGGAGCTGGCGGCGGACAACTGGGAAGCAGCGCTAGGGCAAGGTGCTCGCTAGCAGTTGCCAACCATGCGAGAGCCTTAGGTCTCCCCTGAGGGCGAGGCCTGATGCTACGCAAGACGGAGGTGAGTCGCAGCCGGAGGAGCGGCACGCTCTTGCGGCGGCGGTCCTTAGGATCACCCGCCGCCGGAAAAGCCCGGTACGGGGGGCTTTTGGAAAAATTCCCGTACCCACCATCTTTTGGGGACCGGCGACTCGATCCTTGTGTTCTACCAACCCCTTTCCTAGTTGGTACCCAGTTATCGATAGGCTGCCTCAGGCAGTGTGCCTAGGGTTATCGTAACGGCACATTGCTCATAAAGGCGGTCCCCTAATAACGTAAACCACCAGGGGAGGGTAAGGACGGCCACAACGCGATCAAATAGGTGTTGGAAACAGACGGAACAAGGACAAGGGACATGAGAAAATCTGGCTCGGAGGCAAGAGAGCCAGCCGGACACCGTCTGCAGCCTAGTCATTTTTTTCTTCTCAGCCCCCGAAGGAGGAGAGAAGACTCGGCTAGGTGGCGCGCTGCGTCGGGAGGAGCAGCTAATACCTCGGGCGGGGCTGAGCAAGGATCGAGACGGGACCGACGACGACATGAGCGAGGGGGTTTTTCACCTGCCTTCCCCCCCTAGCTCCGGCACGACCGGAAGCGCACTAGAGTCGAGGCCACGCAGGTTCGACTCGACGAGCACAAGCTGAACAACCTTGCTGATCAGCGACCCCGCAGCGGCTAGAGCAAGCCGCGTATCGTGGAGACTAGCGACATCTTATATTTCGCAATGTATCCAAAAACAAATACGTATAGATCAAAAAATGATAAATACCGGATACGGGTATGTTTTACACGGTATCGTCACTGCCATTGGAGAGGTTGAGATTAGTGGTTCACGGTCTACCTCTTGCTTATGAGTCCTACAGATTGGCGTAGCACAGGAGGGGGCCAAAGAAAGCAGCCGGTTTTTACTGGTATTGTTGTAAACAATTTCATTTCATTTCATACCGCTAATAGCAGAACACTAAGAATTAGGATGACAAATAGCTATCTTGTACATAAGTACTAGGCAACGGGATGCTAGTGCTAACCCCCCCCCTCAAGGTAGCCGAGGTCTTGACGTCGTCCTAGCTTGCGTCGAGGAAGGTGCCATCTTGGTCGAAGGTATAGTGCTTGTAGCATGTGTCTCATGCAGAGTAGGTGTAGCGACATGCGCTCACAGATACGTGCGGCTACCGGCGAGTTACCGATAAGAAGGGGCTCCAAATGTACTGCGTAATATGTTATTCTGACATGTAGCGGGAAACAATGTCCCCGGGCGAATTAGCCGACGCATGAGAGCGGCCGGCGAGGAAGAAGCACAGCCAATAAGGCCGTTAGGAGCGTGTAGGCACGCAAAAACATGGACGGGCGCCCGTGTTGACTCCCCCCTTTCGCCGTGGGAAAGTTAAGCTCCTCGCTAAATTAGGTGAGCGTTGCGGCGTTGCCTCGGGAAAAAACAAAAACAATACTAATTAAAATACGCACGGGCCGAATTTTCGCGGGTCGGTCTTAAAAAACCATATCCGGTCGAGAGCATCGGTAGGCTGAACGCTAGGTAAGAATGGAAGTTGGGTGGGGCAAGCGTGGCGCCGGGCGCTTTACACACATTCTTCTCCTTTTTACGTAGGTGGGAGATGGTAGGACAGTCGCGGACAACTAGCTCGAAGGCGAAGCGTGGTGTCGGTTGGATGATGAATTACTAGCGTTGCGCCGAGCGCTTTGCACACGCTCTACTCTTATTTACGTGGGAGTAGGTAGGACTAGCGTGGCGCCGAGCGCTTTACACACGCTCTTCTCCACTGGAACTTGGTGGAGGGCCCATAACCTGTTAGAGTTGGGAACGGATAATTACACGGAGGTCGTGCCGGCCCCACAAGGGGGCCGGCTGTGGTGACTAGAGAAGTGAGAGGAGTGAGATGGCGGCCGGCGAAGGCACCGGCAGGGCCGGCCGACCGCCACTAATATGGAATAGAGTACCGCTGATAGTATAACACTAAGTACTAGGATGACAAATAGCCACCTTGTACATAAGCACTAGGGAACGGGATGCTAGTGCTAACAAGGTCTCTTGATGGATGGTGAGATTTCGCTCACGTATGTTCCGCTCGATAATCATGCCAAGTAGCTATTTGCATGATCCTAAGTTCTTGGTGTTGAATTGGCTCGCTTGGGCTGATTTGAGCTATGTAATCTGTTCAAGGGAGGTGATGCACATGAGGATAAAGTCAACATATACAACAATAATGCTGAAGATGTTATACAACATTAGCGTCATGGGCGAGAGATGTGCCGTCGTGATGATCCGGAGTGAAGAAACCCCCTCCCGACTATAATGATGAGCGGCAGACGTAGGCGCGAGGGTGAGTGCGAAGTTGCACACGGCGTTGGGTGAGGAAGAAAGCCGTTGAGTAGACGGTGTCATTTGTGTCGCGCATGTGTCAAGCAGTAGATGCTTTTCATCGATAGTCACGCAACCCGCTCACCATCATCACCACATTGAGTGAGCCCTTCGAGCCGATCGATATAAATGTCTTTATCCGGGTCGGCATAAAGGAAGGCGCAATCCACATTTGTTTGGTAGGCAGCAAGAGAGAAAATAACGCGAAGGGTCATGAATTTCGCGGTAGGGGCGAAGGTCTCACTGAAGTGTAGTTCATGTATTTGAGAGATCCCCTTGCCGCGCAGACGTGCCTTAAAGCGAACAATGTTACCATCAACCAGCCGCTTGGTTTTGAAGACTAACTTACATTTTACTGTTTTATGTCCGGGTGGTAGGCTCATGACGAGCTCCTAGGTATTGTGACCAATGAGCGAGTCGTATTTAAACAGGATGGCTGAAAGCCATTCCGAAGTATGGGTGAGCTAATGGCCTCCCGATTAGTCCGAGGGTCTCCAAGTGAGGTGCAAGGAGAGGTTTAGGTGATTGGTAGCTATGCTTGGGGAAAAAATTCCGCCGTTGGTAGTTTTGACATTAGGTACGATGAGGCGATTGGGCATAACCGGGGGAGGGGGGGGGGAGGGGGAGTGACTCGTCGAACCATGCAGATGCTTAATGATTGGCTACCGAGCTGAGGGAGTCGGCGGAGCATAGAGAGATGAGGGAGGTGGCAGAGCCGGCGAGACCGAAGGTGGAGGTTAAGGCTTCACGATAGCGTCGGGGGTAACGGAGGCGGCTTCATCGTCGGTGGAGTCATTGTCGGAGTGACATATCAAGGCGGGGCCCTATCGAAGTGAGTGGACTATATGAAGCGTAGATGTCGAACTACTTATGTTCCTTTCGGCGTTTCTTGGGGATGTGCGGCGAGAGTTCATGTAACGTCTTTCTACTCTTCATGGTACTTTGGGGTCCTATCTCCGCGATGCTTTGCAAGAGGGTAAGGCTAATGTTGTGGCATGCCTTCATGTTCCTCGGGCTTAGTTTTCTTCCTCTTTCCTTCATTATGCTTGGTGGCTTATGCTGCTTTTTCTTGTAAGCGTCTAATTTGAAGCGTAGATGTCGAGAAATGCGAAGTGACTTTCATAGAGGTAGGTGAAATACTTCACCCCTCTTGAGAGGAAGCATGCCATTAACTAGGTAGAGCATGATCGAAGCGGCCAAGGCGATCAGCTTCGTCGAGGGCAACGTTATGATTGGTGAGGACGGCACGGGTGTATGTCATTTAGACAAGCCATGCATGGGAGTCTTAGGAGTAACCAAAGGAGATACCCTCGCGCGCGGAGGGAGCACTTCTCAGGTTGCGCAGGTGTGCACGGTTCGATAAGAAAGATATTTAAACTTGCGGCGTGTTGGTTACATGTACTCTAACAACCAGCCTTGGGTGACGGCTGGTGTCGAGGCAAGAGGAGTGATGGGGACTAGAGTTGTTAGCTGTCTATAGGCTAGCCACTATTATCGTGCGTCGGGAACTTTAGTCAATTTCATGTACATATGTACTTCTAGTAGAGCATACATTAGCTCTCTGTAACTAACATACAATAGGAATTACTTGCAACACTCCCCCTCAAGATAGCGAAGGGATGTCTTGTAGTCAAATGAAAGTGAGTTCCTCACCCCTCTATGGGGTGCATCGTTGCATGGGTGCGGATGCACCAAAGATGGCGCTCCGGTGCTTCTCGAGTGGAGGTCCGTGTAGTGGCTTGGTCAACATGTCAGCTATCATGTCACTAATCGGTAGGTACCGTAGTTTGACGGTTCACAATTGTACTTGGTCCTTCACGAACTAGTACTTCAAATCGATATGCTTGGTCTTCTCGCTCAGCCGTACATTTTCGAGTACGCGATGTAATTCCGGTTGTCTTCCCAGATTGTGGTCGTCCCATTTACTGGTCGACGGAAGATTTCGGATAGCATCTATCGAACGTTAATTACCTCCTTGGTGGCGTCCGTAGCTGAATAGTACTGCGCTTCGCACGTAGATTGTGCGACGCATGACTACTTATTGGACTTATAGCTTACGGTACCCCTACCCAGTGTAGAGACGAAACTTGACCTCGAGCGCCGTGTCTCCTTGTCGTTGCTCATGTCTGCATCATCGAAGCCTATGAGTTGGAGTGAGTTGTCCGCATCCCCCCCCAACCTCAGCCTCAAGTTGGGTGCGCCCTTAAGGTAGCGTAGCACCTTTTTCAGAGCTTGCATGTGAGCCATCGTAGGGTTGACATGTGTTGAGCCGAGAATGCTGAGCGCAGTTGAGTTGTCCGGACGAGTGCAGACACCGGCGTACTTGAGACTACCAAGGAGGCTGGGATATATCTCGAGTTTAGTACCGGTGAGAGGCACATGTGTATGCTTTGAAATAGTATCAAGGAATCCCGGGTCCACGGGGCATGCACGATGGCTTACATTCAGTCATGTCGTGCTTCTCGAGCAGTTCGCGCACATACTTGCCATGATCGAGGCTGATGGTTCGTGCGATTCGGCCCCTTGTGATGTGCATGCCGATGATGTCCGACAGCTCACTTTGGTCCTTGATGTCAAACCGCGAGCGTACGAGAGAAGTGAAGGCTAATCACCATGCACTATTAATGCACGCAACAAGGATGTAGTCAGCATAAGGCGCGCTCATGGCGAAGACCTCGTCCGCCTCTAAGGTGTAGATGTTAGGGTAAGAAATGAGTTGGCGCCATCCCTAAGAGACAAGCCAGTCGCGATGAAGTTCATTAAACTCGCGAGGCGACTGCTTCACGCCGTACAAGCAGCGGCGCATGTGGCACACGTTGGAAGTGCCGTCGTCGAACCCTAGAGGCAGCTTGATGTAGACAGACTCCTTAATGGGTGCGTACAAAAATGCGGTATCAATGCCAAGACCATTCAGCTCGAGATCGTGCGCGGCAGCGATGCTAAAGAAGATGCGGAGGCTCGCAAGGCGAATGACAAGCGACAATGTTTCGGTGTAGTCGAGTTCCTCGCGTTGGTTGCAGCCTTTAGCGACAAACCGGGCCTTGTATCGTGATACGGCCCCATAGGCGTATGTCTTAGCTTTGTAAATCCCAATATTGTCCACGACGCGGCGTCTAGCAGACATGGGAATTAGTTCCATGTGTGGTTAGAGATCAACGAGTCGAACTCGAGCTGCATGGCCTTTTGCCATTCCGTTGATTGGGGTCGGACCAAAGCGGCATGGTATGATGCCGGTTCGACACAAACACGGGCAGACACTCTCTAGTAAACTCGTGCCGGGGGTGAGCAACCATCATGGAGAAGTCAAGGAGAGCCACGATGTCCTCCACGTGTTCACAGCGGTCGGGCGAGCATGCGTTAGTGACACACATGCGTGGAGCTGTGGACACATGAGCGATGTAGGCCAAAGTGAGCCGGCGGCCCGCGAAGACGAGTAGGTTTTGTTAAACCGTGCACACACGATCAGTAAGGAAGGTAACTAACGCATACGTAGTTACTGTCTCAGTCACACAAAGGGACAGTCACAAAGACAACCAGCCCGAGGCGTGGTGTCGGGACAACAGAAGTGTTAGAGCTGAAGCCTAGCAACAGCTATGTACCAGTACAAACATGTTATCGGTATGTCCGATCTAGACATATACTAATCATATCTAGAATAGCTTACAGTAGCTATCTGCAACTAATAACTATAAGGTATTACTGACAACACTCCCCTTGAAGGTAGCTACGGGATGAAGCGTTGCATTGGGTCTTGTCCTCCAAGGATTGCACTTCGGTGTCTTGTGAGAGCTGGTCATGGGAGGGGCTTGGTGAACATGTCAGCCACCATTTGGCCAATGGGGAGGTACCTCAACTTGATGGCTCCCTGCTCCACGTGGTCCTTGAGGAAGTGCCATTTTCGACCGATGTGCTTGGTCTTCTCGCTGACCAAGGCGTTCTGGGAGTACGCGATGGCGCTTTGGTTGTCCTCCCAGATGGTGGTGGTTTCGATGATGGGGGCGTTAAAGATCTCCCCCATAAGTTGCCGGAGATGGATTTGTTAAACCGTGCACACACGATCAGTAAGGAAGGTAACTAACGCATACGTAGTTACAGTCACAATCACGCAAAGGGACAGTCACAGAGACAACTTGCCCGAGGCGTGGTGTCGGGACAACAGAAGTGTTAGAGCTGAAGCCTAGCGACAGCTCTGTACCAGTACAAACAGGTTATCGGTATGTCCGATCTAGACATGTACTAATCATATCTAGAATAGCTTACAGTAGCTATCTGCAACTAATAACTAGAAGGTATTACTTACAACACTCCCCTTGAAGGTAGCTACGGGATGAAGCGTTGCATTGGGTCTTGTCCTCCAAGGATTGCACTTCGGTGTCTTGTGAGTGCTGGTCCTGGGAGGGGCTTGGTGAACATGTCAGCCACCATCTGGTCAGTGGGGAGGTACCTCAACTTGATGGTTCCCTGCTCCACATGGTCCTTGAGGAAGTGCCATTTCAGACCGATGTGTTTGGTCTTCTCGCTGACCAAGGCGTTCTGGGAGTACGCGATGGCGCTTTGGTTGTCCTCCCAGATGGTGGTGGTTTCGGTGATGGGGGCGTTAAAGATCTCCCCCATAAGTTGTCGGAGGTGGAGTCCCTCCTTGGTGGCGTCGGCCGCAGAGTAGTACTCGGCTTCACACGTGGATTGAGCCACACAAGTCTGTTGTTTGGACTTGTAACTTACTGGCCCGCGTCCGACGGTGAAGAGATAGCCGGAGCGAGACTTGCGGGTGCTGCTGTCGTTGGCCCAATCAGCGTCGGCAAAGCCTGTGAGTTGGAGACTGTGGTCCGTGCCCCCCCCCAACGTCAGGCGCATGTCGATGGTGCCATGGAGGTATCGAAGGACCTTCTTCAGGGCCTGCAGGTGGGCTTCCGTGGGGGAAGCTTGGGCTGAGCCGAGGATGCTCAACGCCGTGGAGACATCGGGGCGCGTGCAGACGGCCGCGTACTGGAGACTGCCCAAGAGGCTTGGGTAAACATCCTTGGCCACGCCGGTGAGATGGGGCGAGGACATGTGCGCGAGGCCGGCGAGGAAGCCAGGGTCCATGGGAAGGGACGACGGTCGAGCGTCGGTCATGTTGTACTTGGCGAGGATGTCGCGCAAGTACTTGGATTGGTCCAAGGAGACGGTGCGTGCCGAGCGGTCACGGGTGATGTGCATGCCGAGTAATTGGGAGAGGTCGCCGAGGTCCTTGATCTTGAACCGTTCTCCGAGCTTGGCCTTGAACGATGCAAGCCATGCGGTATCATTGCAGGCTGCAGGAATGTCATCGACGTACAACGCGATCATGGCGAAGACGTGGCCGGTGCGGAAGATGTAGATGCAAGGGTCAGAAACGCACTGTTGCCACCCATTGTCGACGAGCCAGGCACGGAGGAGCATGTTGAACTCGCGGGGGGACTGCTTCAGGCCGTAAAGGCAGCGCCTGAGGTGACACACTTTGGACGTGCCATCGCTGAAGCCGAGGGGCTGGCGGATGTACACGTCTTCCTTAATGGGTGCGTAGAGAAACGCAGTGTCGATGTCAAGTTGGCAAAGCTCAAGGTCACGGGCGGCTGCGATGGTCAGGAAGAGACGCAGGCTGGCCATGCGGATGACAGGAGAGAATGTCTCAGTGTAATCTAGTCCAGCGCGTTGGCTGCACCCTTTGGCGACGAACCGCGCTTTGAAGCGGGAGACGTCACCGGCGGTGTCAGACTTAACTTTGTAGATCCACATGCTGTTAACTACCATGCGACCCGGGGGAAGGTCAACGAGTTCCCAAGTGCCGTTGTCCATGAGGGAGGAGTACTCCTGCTGCATAGCGGCTTGCCACTGGGGGGCCTGGGCGCTGTCCAAGGCAGCTCGGTACGATTTCGGCTCCACACACTCCCGGGCGGACAGGAGGGCGACGGCAGTAGGCGATGTGCCGGCAGGTGTGTGAGGGGGACCAGTGATAAGGTTGGGAACGTGAGGGCGTGCGAAGATGTCCTCTTTGGCTTTGCCCTGTTCAGGGTCACAACACGCCGTCACGAGGGTCGGGGGGAAGTCGGCCACGTGGGCAACCATTTCGCCGTAGCGTAGGGGATGAGAACGGAGCCGAGTTTGGCGAGGGGCGGCATGAGGGGGCATGGGGTCTGGCAATGGTATGTCGATGGGGTGGGATTGGAGTGAGGTGGCCGGTGCGTCATCCGAAGGGTTGGTGATGGTGGAGTCGACGGAGAGTTGTGCGCCGAAGCCCGGGGTGTCTTCCTGAAAGACAACATGGACGGAAGTGGTGATTCGGCGGGTTTCCGGGTTGTAAACGCGGTACCCGGGTGCGTCATTGGGGTAGCCGACCATGACGCCACGAAACGCCTTTTCACTGAGTTTTCGACGCAGTTTGTCAGGCACCTTGGCGAAGACGGTGCACCCGAAGACGCGAAACTTGGAGGCGTCAGGCACAGACGACGTGAGGAGGGTAAGTGGGATGCCACCAGTGGGGCCGACTGAGCGACTGTACGTGCGGTTGCGGAGGTACACAACAGTGCTGACAGCGCATGACCACATGGAGTTGGGAACGGCCATACTGTGGAGCATCGCTGACGCATTGTCCCGGATAGTGCGCCAAGGACGTTCGGCTTTGCCGAGCATGTGGTGGGCGTATGGGGCAGAGAACTGGACCCCAACGCCGAGCTGTGCGCACATCTGGCGGGTTGTTGCAGCCTCAAAGACAGAGTCCGAGTCAAATTTTATGATTGGGGCAAACGCACCCGATTGGGAGTGGTAACGTGCATGCATGTGCTTGATGTCGAGGAGGATGTTTTCCAACTCCGAGCACGCATCGTCTTTGGACTTGAGGAACCGCACCCACATGTAATGGGTGTGGTGGTCAATGACGAGCAAGCAGTAGCGGAGGCCATGTGGGGAGGGGACGTTGACCGGTCCCCACAGGTCAGAGGAGAGGTTGAGGAGGGGACGAGAAGGTTTCGCGCATGCACTGGTGTTGCGCGGTGCAGCTGTGGCCTTGTGTAACAAGCATGAGTCGCAAGAGACATCGGTTACAGAGCTGGTTAATGCAGGGCTAGTCGGGACACCGTGCGTGTGCTGGGCCCGCAGGCTTTGCATGTTCAGGTGTCCAAACCGACGGTGCCACAGGATAGGGTCGCACTGGGCAGCAAGGGCAACACTAGGGGAGGGAGAATTCACTCTCATCGTGGAGGTACTGGGGGGGGGGGCTCTGGCTTGTGGGGGAGGAGGTAGAGGCCGTTTCCGGAGGGCTCTAGCACACCCATTCCTGTGGGCACCACAAGCAAACCAATGTCAGAGTTAGAGGGGAAGATGAATTCACAGCCGCTGTGGGTCTGCATCCAGCTGACACTAAGTAACCGGCCGATGCGCTGAGCAGAGCGAGAGGACAAGTCAGGGGTGTACAACGCATGGACAGTGCGATGAATAAGTACGCCTGTGGCAAGGCGGACTGAAATTCGGACGGAGCCACTGCCCTTGACGTCAACACCAACCCCGCCAACGCGCGAGGGAGCGGAGGGGGGTGTGAATCGTACGAAGTCGCCTTTAAACGCGGTGAGGTTGATCGAGCAGGCGGAATCGACTACCCAGTACTGTGAGAGGTTACGACCGGGGGTGAGGGAGGAGGAGAAGGCTACGGAGCTGAAAGGCACACTCACCTCGGTGTCATCGTATTCATCCGTGCATTCCTCGAGGGTAGGTAAACTGTCAAAGTCATCGGCGGGGACGTCGCTCAGCACAGCGGCGTGCGCAGAGTGAGAGCCACCAGTAGGGGTGCCGTACTTCTGAATGATCATTTTGCGCTTCGCGAGTGTCCACCGCAAGAGGGCGTCATCCGGGGCATTGCAAGAGGACAAGATGTGGTCCGGGCTGCCGCAAGCGGAACACTTGGTGGGCAGGACGCGACCACCGCGAGGGACACGTGGAGGGTGGCCTCGACCGCTGTGTGGTCCGCGGCCAGCACCGACAAACGCGGAGATGGGAGGCGGTGAGGTGTGGGGAGCGGTTGCGGCCGGGGCGTCGTCCTCGTCCATATTGTGCGCAAGGTGGAGGATGCTGGCTATCACGTCATCAGCGGAAAGCATGTAGTCTGTGTCGAACGCGTTGATGACGCACTGTTTGGCCGGACCGTGCGGGCCGTTGCTGGAAATACCGCACACCACCAGTCAGCCACCCACACCGACGCACTCGTCGTGTGTGGACAGGGTGCATACAGGTGGTGGTGTGCGTCCTCGAGCGGCTGACTTAGGTGGGATGGATGTTTTTTTTAAACGCTTGTTATACTGGCGATACCGCCGAATACAGGATGATAGTACTAGGTATCTATGAAAACTTGCCTTCTTCGGGAGAGGTGGCGATCGCAGCTCGCCGAACCAGGTTGTCGCGCGTGAGTGACGTGAGGCGAGGGCCCATAACATGTTAAACCGTGCACACACGATCAGTAAGGAAGGTAACTAACGCATACGTAGTTACAGTCACAATCACGCAAAGGGACAGTCACAAAGACAACCAGCCCGAGGCGTGGTGTCGGGACAACAGAAGTGTTAGAGCTGAAGCCTAGCGACAGCTCTGTACCAGTACAAACAGGTTATCGGTATGTCCGATCTAGACATGTACTAATCATATCTAGAATAGCTTACAGTAGCTATCTGCAACTAATAACTAGAAGGTATTACTTACAACAGGATTCCCTCCTTGGTGGCATCCGCCGCAGAGTAGTACTCGGCTTCACACGTGGATTGGGCCACACAAGTTTGTTGTTTGGACTTGTAACTGATGTGCCCGCGTCCAAGTGTGAATAGATAGCCCGAACGGGACTTGCGGGTGCTCCTATCGTTTGCCCAGTCAGCGTCGGCAAAGCCTGTGAGTTGAAGATTGTGGTCCGTGCCCCCCCCCAACGTCAGGCGCATGTCGATGGTGCCATGGAGGTATCGAAGGACCTTCTTTAGAGCCTGCATGTGGGCGTTCGTGGGGGAAGCTTGGGCTGAGCCGAGGATGCTCAACGCCGTGGAGACATCGGGGCGCGTGCAGACGGCCGCGTACTGGAGACTGCCCAAGAGGCTCGGGTAAACATCATTGGCCACGCCGGTGAGATGGGGCGAGGACATGTGCGCGAGGCCGGCGAGGAAGCCAGGGTCCATGGGAAGGGACGACGGTTTAGCGTCGGTCATGCTGTACTTGGCGAGGATGTCGCGCAAGTACTGGGATTGGTCCAAGGAGACGGTGCGTGCCGAGCGGTCACGGGTGATGTGCATGCCGAGTAATTTGGAGAGGTCGCCGAGGTCCTTGATCTTGAACCGTTCTCCGAGCTTGGCCTTGAACGATGCAAGCCATGCGGTATCATTGCAGGCTGCAGGAATGTCATCGACGTACAACGCGATCATGGCGAAGACGTGGCCGGTGCGGAAGATGTAGATGCAAGGGTCAGAAACGCACTGTTGCCACCCATTGTCGACGAGCCAGGCACGGAGGAGCATGTTGAACTCGCGGGGGGACTGCTTCAGGCCGTATAGGCAGCGCTTGAGGTGACACACTTTGGACGTGCCATCGCTGAAGCCGAGGGGCTGGCGGATGTACACGTCTTCCTTAATGGGTGCGTAGAGAAACGCAGTGTCGATGTCAAGTTGGCAAAGCTCAAGGTCACGGGCGGCTGCGATGGCCAGGAAGAGACGCAGGCTGGCCATGCGGATGACATGAGAGAACGTCTTAGTGTAATCTAGTCCAGCGCGTTGGTTGCACCCTTTGGCGACGAACCGCGCTTTGAAGCGGGAGACGTCACCGGCGGTGTCAGACTTAACTTTGTAGATCCACAATTCCACATGCTGTTAACTACCATGCGACCCGGGGGAAGGTCAACGAGTTCCCAAGTGCCGTTGTTCATGAGGGAGGAGTACTCCTGCTGCATAGCGGCTTGCCACTGGGGGGCATGGGCGCTGTCCAAGGCAGCGCGGTACGATTTCGGCTCCACACACTCCCGGGCGGACATGAGGGCGACGGCAATAGGCGATGTGCCGGCAGGTGTGTGAGGGGGACCAGTGATAAGGTCGGGAACGTGAGGGTGTTCGAAGATGTCTTCTTTGGCTTTGCCCTGTTCAGGGTCACAACACGCCGTCACGAGCGTCGGGGGGAAGTCGGACACGTGGGCAACCATGTCGCCGTAGCGTAGGGGATGAGAACGGAGCCGAGCTTGGCGAGGGGCTGCATGAGGGGGCATGGGGTCTGGCAATGGTATGTCGATGGGGTGGGAGTGGGGTGAGGTGGTCGGTGCGTCATCCGAAGGGTTGGTGATGGTCGAGTCGACGGAAAGTTGTGCGCCGAAGCCCGGGGTGTCTTCCTGAAAGACAACATGGACGAAATTGGTGATGCGGCGTGTTTCCGGGTTGTAAACGCGGTACCCGGGTGCGTCAGTGGAGTAGCCGACCATGACGTCTTTTCACTGAGTTTTCGACGCAGCTTGTCGGGCACCTTGGCGAAGACGGCGCACCCGAAGACGCGGAACTTCGAGGCGACAGGCACATACGACGTGAGGAGGGTGAGTGGGATGCCACTAGTGGGGCCGACTGAGCGGTTGTACGTGCGGTTGCGGAGGTACACAACAGTGCTGACAGCGCATGACCACATGGAGTTGGGAACGGCCATACTGTGGAGCATCGCTGACGCATTGTCCCGGATAGTGCGCCAAGGACGTTCGGCTTTGCCGAGCATGTGGTGGGCGTATGGGGCAGAGAACCAGGCCCCGACGCCGAGCTGTGCGCACATATGGCGGGTTGTTGCAGCCTCAAAGACAAAGTCCGAGTCAAATTTTATGATTGGTGCAAACGCGCTCGATTGGGAGTGGTAACGTGCATGCATGTGCTTGATGTCCAGGAGGATGGTTTCCAACTCCGAGCAAGCATCGTCTTTGGACTTGAGGAACCGCACCCACATGTAATGGGTGTGGTGGTCAATGACGAGCAAGCAGTAGCGGAGGCCATGTGGGGAGGGACGTTGACCGGTCCCCATAGGTCCGAGGATAGGTTGAGGAGGGGACGGGAAAGTTTTTGCGCAGGCAGCGGTGTTGCGCGGTGCAGCTGTGGCCTTGTGTAACAAGCATGAGTCGCAAGAGACATTGTTTACAGAGCTGGTTAATGCGGGGCTAGTCGGGACACCGTGCGTGTGCTGGGCCCGCAGGCTTTGCATGTTCAGGTGTCCAAACCGACGGTGCCACAGTATAGGGTCGCATTGGGCAGCAAGGGCAACACCAGGGGAGGGAGAATTCACTGTCATTGCGGAGGTACTGGGGGGGGTCTCTGGCTGGTGGGGGAGGAGGTAGAGTCCGTTTCCGGAGGGCTCTATCACACCCATTCCGGTGGGAACCACTAGCAAACCAATGTCAGAGTTAGAGGGGAAGATGAATTCAGAGCCGTTGTGGGTCTGCATCCAGCTGACACTAAGTAATCGGCCGATGCGCTGAGCAGAGCGAGAGGACAAGTCAGGGGTGTACAACGCATGGGCATTGCGGTGAATAAGCACGCCACTGTTAAGTCAGACTGAAATTCGGACGGAGCCACTGCCCTTGACGTCAACACCAACCCCTCCAACGCGCGAGGGAGCGGAGAGGTGTGTGAATCGTACGAAGTCGCCTTTAAACGCGGTGAGGTTGATCGAGCAGGCGGAATCGACTACCCAGTATTGTGAAAGGTTACGACCGGGGGTAAGGGAAGAGGAGAAGGCTACGGAGCTGAAAGGTACACTCACCTCGGTGTCATCGTATTCATCCGTGCACTCCTCGAGGGTAGGCAAATTGTCAAAGTCATCGGCGGGGACGTCGCTCAGCACAGCGGCGTGCGCAGAGTGAGAGCCACCATGGGTGCCGTACTTCTGAATGATCATTTTGCGCTTCGCGAGTGTCCACCGCAAGAGAGCGTCATCCGGGGCAGTGCATGAGGACAAGATGTGGTCCGGGCTGCCGCAAGCGGTACACTTGGTGGGTAGGACGCGACCACCGCGAGGTACACGTGGAGGGTGGCCTCGACCGTTGTGTGAACCGCGGCCAATAGCGACAAACGCGGAGATGGGAGGCGGTGAGGTGTGGGGAGCTGTTGCGGCCGGGGCGTCGTCCTCGTCCATATTGTGCGCCATGTGGAGGATGCTGGCCATCACGTCATCAACGGACATCACGTAGTCTGTGTCGAACGCGTTGATGACGCACTGTTTGGCCTGACCGTGTGGGCCGTTGCTGAAAATACCGCGCAACATGAGGAGACCGAGGTTGTGGGGGTGAATGGCAGCGGAACCATCAACCATCTGACATGTCTCGTTGTAGTCGTCGAACGTCTGTCGCATGTAGTGAACATAGTCACTGAGTGGCTGTCCGGGGCGTTGTATGACCATCAAGTTGTCTAGCAGAGACAATGACCGAGCTAAGGACCGACTGTCGAGACGTTCACACAGAAGGTCCTACGCTGCCGCTGCGCAGTCAGGACGTGCTGGGGAGACGCACTTCATCGCCTGGTCGGCGCGTGGGTGCGCGCTAGCTGCATGAAGGAGCAGGGTGTAGGCGTAGTGTTGCGCCGGTTCGTCTAACCTGACGCCCGAGTCGCGGAGGGCAAGCTGTGGGATGAGGTCAGCGGCCTTTTTGGAGAGGAAATTAAGGAAGTTCCTCTTCCACTGCTTGAAGTCCGTGGTGAGCCCCATGGTAGGGACCGACATCTTCATGGACCGGTTGAGGGCGTCCTTGTCAAAACCGGTGGCCTCGTGGGCCGCGCGGCCGATGACCACCGGGTCAATGGTGGGGCGACGCCCGCCACGGGTGGTGTGCCCACCACGCTGTGTAGGATGCGAATGCCGGCTAGGAAAGGGAGGCGGTGGTCCACCGGGAAAGGGAGAAGGTGGGCCGCCGGGGAAAGGAGAGTGGCCGGCCATTGTAAGCGGCGGGCCGTACGGGTGCGGGTGGCCACGGGAAGCGGGGACGCGGGGTGGCGGTGCCTCCGGGAAAAAAGGTCCGGGATCCGGGAGGGCATTCCCTGCAGGAGGGTACGGAGGAGGTGGTGGTAGGTGTTCCGCGGGCAGTCCGTGAGGCTGTGGTGCGGTGTGCGCATCGTGGCGGCGGTGTGCGACATGAGGGTCGCCAACCGACGCTGCAACGAAAGCATCATCGTGGGCCAGCTGCGCGTCCAGCCGAGCGCCGGGAAAGGGAGATGCGTGTGTTGGGGGGTCGGAGGCAAGGAGGTTCAGAGAGTGGTTGTCGCGATGGGGGTCGAGCTGCGCATCGCGACGACGCACAACGAAAGAGGGGTAGCAACACGAGCATCAGCAGCATCGCAGGGGCAGCAACAGCAGCATGAGCAGCAGCATCGGCGGACTGAGCGTCCAAGCGGGCGTTTATGAGCGCCATTTGCTGCAGGACGAGTGCGAGGGTAGCAGGGGTGGGACTGACAGAGCTCTACGGAGAGCCGAGGTCAGGGGGAGCAGGAGGCGAATCGGGTGGATTGTCGACAAAGCGAGTTTTCGGCGCCATTTCGACTACGGGCGGAAAATAAGAGCTGAAAAAACAGGCAGCGGTAAAAACCGCTAGCCGGACGTGTGCCTAACAGTGGTTTCAGAGAGACGGCCTGATGCCCGCCAACCCCTCGGCCTGATGCCCCGGAATGTCTCAAAGCACCTTTTCTGTGTCCTCCACCCAGTGTGGGGCACAAGTCGGGGCCACGGGCAGTGCAGGTGGGACGATGCGGCGGCGGCTGAGTCGCTACGAAAATATATTAATTAATATGTTAATATAAGGCTGTCGTGCACTTTGTATATGCGTATTCACCCGATAGTGCGCCCCCCCCTCCCCCCCGTCTCCAGCTTGGACATGTATGCACCTTGTCCACACACGACGAGTGCGTCGGTGTGGGTGGCTGTCTGGCGTCCTCGAGCGGCTGACTTAGGTGGGATGGAGGGTGGGTTTTTTAAAGCGCTTGTTATACTGGCGATACCGCCGACTACATGGTGAAAGTACTAAGTATCTATGTAAACTTGCCTTCTGCGGGAGAGGTGGCGATCGCAGCTCGCCGAACCAGGTTGTCGCGGGTGAGTGACGTGAGGCGGGGGCCCATAACCTATTAAACCGTGCACACACGATCAGTAAGGAAGGTAACTAACGCATACGTAGCTATTGTCACAGTCACGCAAAGTGACAGTCACAAAGACAGCTGGCCCGAGGCGTGGTATCGGGACAACAGAAGTGTTAGAGCTGAAGCCTAGCGACAACTCTGTACCAGTACAAACAGGTTATCGGTATGTCCGATCTAGACATGTACTAATCATATCTAGAATAGCTTACAATAGCTATCTGCAACTAATAACTATAAGGTATTACTTACAATAGGTTTGTCTGGCTCAAGCAAGTTGTCAACCATACCGTCGTTATCCCGGCTCAGATCTGCAGACGAGGGTATGACATGGGCGGCCAAGTCATCGTCTGCGTTGAAAAACATATCGATCGACGAAACAACATGATGTGAGGTACAAAACCTGGAAATGTTTCCCGGAACTTGACATGGACATACGTAGTGGTGCGCCGTGTAGCTTGATTATACACGCGGTAGCATGGGGAGTTTTGGGAGTACCCCTCCATCACGCCACGGAAGACTCTCAGGCCAAGTTTACGTCCGAGATTATTGCGGGCACTTTGGCGAAGACCGTGCATCCAAACACCCGAAAGGAGGACGCATCACGCACGGCACCCGTGAGAAGTGTGAGAGGAACCCCTCGAGAAGAACCGACGGCTTTGCTGAATGTGCGGTTGCGCAGGTACACCACGGTGCTGATCGCACACGACCACATGTTATTATGGACAAACATGAAGTGGAGCATAGAAGAGGCGTAGTCACGTAGTGTGCGCCACGCACTCTCAGCTCTCCATAGCATGTGATGAGCGTAGGGGGCGGAGAACATGGTGTTGGAATCAAGGCGTGTGCACATAAGTTGCGTCTCAGCTACATCTAATACAAAGTCTGAGTTGAACTTTATGAATGGAGCAAAGGCATGGAGATGTGAATGGCACATGGCATGGAAGTTAAGCGCGTTCAATAGAACGGTCTCCAGCTTTGAACAAGTTTTATCGTTTGACTTCAGAATTCGACCCCAGATAAAGTTGTGTGGTGGCCAATAATTGGCAGGCAATAGTGGAGTCAGTACGGTGAGGGTACATGCACATGACCCCAAAGGTCACACGAGAACTTCTCAAGGGGGGCTGCATGGCTCAATGATGCAATGCGATTGCGCGGGGCCGAGCTGGCCTTGTTCAGATTGCACGAATCGCATGAGAGATCAATTACATAGCTAGGCATTGACGGCACATAAGGGGTATTACTTGAATGTTAGGCGTGGAGGCTATGCATATTCGAATGCCCCAGACGGCTATGCCACATGGCAGGGTCACACTTAGAAGCAAGAGCGATAGACTTCCTACTACGACTGTCTAATGGTGGCGAGAGCAGCTCCGCAGAGCCATGTGTCCTCGGTAGGAGGTACATGCCGTTGCACGACGGCACTAGCATCCCCATTCCTTTGGTCACAAGGAGCATACCACAGTCAAAATTTGTCGGAAATGATGATTCGCACCGGAGTGCTTATGCAACCATCGCGGACGCTAAGCAGACGCCCGATTTTTTGTGCCGACCGAGAGGAGGTGTCCCGCTATCGATTATTACGAAACGCGTGCATTTTCAAGATTGAACGTTTCTTGTGTTAGACAAGAAGCCACCGGGAGGCTGGCCACGACATTGGAATCCGAGCATTCAATCGTAAAAGTGCAAGTAAATATGTAATAAAACTATAGCGGAATAGCCGCCATCATGGGGAGAAGTGCCAAACGAGTCATTGGAATTGAACATAATCCGTTTGAGGCGAATTTTGGCTTCAATCCGGAGGAACCTCTTGATCCAATGTTACAAATTCGACCGTCAATCCCTTTTTCAATGCCCGGATATATAGGAGAGTTTAGATTTGTTTTAACTGAAATACGTTAACTAGTTACTTCTTCATTACGCATGTTGCATGTTGGTGGATAAGAGGCAAGCTCGTTCACGTCCGTCGACTGCTCCGGAATTTCAACAAACTGACAAGGTGTCACTTGCTAAAGAATATATTTTTACGTAGTCAACTCAACCCTGAGCTAGAGGACATGCAGTTAGGACTATTTACGGTACTTGAGAAGCCTGATGTGAACAGTTAAAGATTTGAATTCATATATTGTACACTAACATCAAATGTTTCATGTGAAAAATCTTTGACCGTGTCCTACAACTACATTACGCCCATCTTTTCGTGTCACAACCCATGACGATGACGACGAGTACAACATTGCCAGCATTTTTGCTGTCAATATCGACAATGTTCCTCGCCGTCGATGGCAATTTTCATTCAGGTTTTACACTCAAATCCAAGACCATCAAATTCCACATGTTTAGCATCGTATGAACGAAGTACAACGCATTGTGGCGTTACACAGTATTCCGGACTTACTTGAATGTTCATAATTTGCCAACTATCACGTGTACTTGGACTTCAAGAGAACTACATACATTTTCACGACTTAACGCTTCCCATACATGAACAACTAGCCATAGGGGGCGAGGCTAGCTGCAACACTTGATTCCTACCCTCGTTATCTTGTGCATGATGGTTGTGAAGATGTCAGTTGTCGCTTGTTTCTTTGCTTTGCAAGATCCGCGCTTTTGCACTTTCATACGCGTGCTTTTGTTATATTCCGCTACTTCTGTTTTGGCTAGGTTTCATCGCATTAGGACTTTTTCGTAACAAGCGAGCCCCTCCCCTCCCGCATCTCAGGTTGCGTTAGCCCCGCATATGACTGCTTGTTTACAAGATCCGGAATTGAAATTGCTGTTTTCACAACAAGTACCGAAAAAATAGCTTTTGGTCGTACCCAATACTGCCACCTAGGACTTAGGGTTGGGGTTTTACGCCGGGGGTTTCCTTATCCATCCCTCTCCGTCGGCAGTAACAACATATAAATCATTTATGGATATACATGGTTTGTCGCTACTATAAATATGAAAAAAGCTATGTCGCTATCTTCACGATGCGAGGCCCGCTCCCGCCGCTCTAGGGCGGTAATCATCCTAGCTACTCGAGTCGGGCATGCCTTACCTAGGCTCTTGTGCACCTCCGGTCGTGCTGGAGCTGGAGGGGAAAGGCAAGCGAAACCTCCCCCTCGCTCGGGTCGTCGTAGGCCCCGACTCGATCCACACACACCCACGTCCGAGATAATAGCCGCTCCTCTCGTCGCAACTCGCCTCCTAGCCTAGACACCCCCCCTCTTGGGTAGGGAGGAGAAAACCATAGCCACAATTGGTTGCCGCCTGTCGCTTTTCCCGATGTCATAGCCGGCCGCCAAATGTTTCCGGCACATGTTTATCCGCTCTATACCGCCCGCACCCTCCCCTTGTGATTTACGCGGCCACGGGGTTGCCTATTTGGCAGGATTGCACTCGCGATAACCCTCGCACACCGCCGAAGGCACTCCTATCGATGGAGGGGAGAGGTTGTGTGGGAAAGTCAGATCAAGGCTCCGACCTCAAAGGTGTTGGGTACGGACGTTTTAAACGACACCTTCCGTACATGGTTTTTCCGGCGGCGGCCAAAATACAATCAGCGTTGCCATATCCGTGCCGCTCCTCTCGCCGCGGTTGTCCTCCTCGCTGCTGGTGTCGAGCTCCACTCCCTTGTATGGGTATGCTCAACCTTAGGAACGATGGTCGAAGTCTAGCGAGCGCGCTTCCATGGCGCTGCTATTCGGCTCTCCGCCACCCGCTCGTACACCCGCGTCCCACCGATGATCCGTCTATACCCTTCTTGCCAAAAAAATACTTTACAAACACCGCTCCCGCATCCTTATCCTGAGAGTATATGAGAGTATTCAGTCGCGAAGAAACATATCGGACTGGCCGAGCGGGAGATCTTCGTGTTGGAGTACGGATACTATGATTTTCCAAAACCCTCCGTACAAGGCTTCCCGACACATGCTGATCACGCGGATCGCAGCTACCGGTACGTCGTCTAGCCCCCTAGCGTGCCATGCATGACACAACTACAAGGTTATCAACGCCAACCGCGTGGAGGTAAAGGTAGGTGCCGACGGGCATGCTAGCGCAAACCCCTCCGGGGCCGCCGCTACTGCGTCGCCAACGGGCGCTCAAGTCCCTACTACTGCTAATGCTCTTACCCGCCCGAGTGGCACGAAGGGACACCTACCGAGTAGCATTTTGCTCACTTTTAATACTCGTCCTTTTCGCGATCTCTTGGTCTTTTCTTGCCCTCTACCCCGGAGTACATGCTCGTTGTTCTAGATACTTGCCGTGGAGCGTAGGCCATGTTCTTTGCTTCGCATGAGTTCATATTCGGCGTCCCCTTTGAGTGCTACATAATGGCGGCACATCGAGTGCTCGGCCTCACGCCGGACCATGCCTCCTATCTCCGGACGTGTCTGCGATGATGAACTAAGTCCCCGGACGATCTTCGTGGCTATGGACCAAGAGGGATCCTCCTTAACGACCTCGTATGCTATCATGTCTGGGAATCGGACGCCGATCTCCATGCGTATGACCTATATCCGCAAGCATTGTCCTTACTCGTGGTGCATCATCCGACTCCATGCATAATCGCCTTGTTCATGTTTTAGCCGAGCTCGAGGCAGGGGCGAGGGCAGTTAAAGGGTTGTACTTGCATTTGGAGGATCATCGAATCCGGTCCTGGGTCTCTCGGGATCGTTGTGGGGATGTTGTGTGGTTGAATTTTGGGACAACGCATATTTATGAGCGTTTTGTTATGGACGTTCATGCGCCCACGAATTCCACTGTTCAAGATGTGGCGGTTTCCGCTCCCATCACACCTCGCAATCTCGCGTTGGGTGCTCAACAAGCTAATTTTGATACCGCTATCCGCATTTCGACCTCTTTGCTCGGCACGCCGTCCATTCAATGTGTTTATGAATACTACCCTTTTGTCCTTAAGGACGACGGGGGTCCGTTAGCTCTGTGCTTATCTTATTTGCCGTGCCCTAGATTCCGTGACCCTCTTGTCACTCTTGCCCTCTTGGTTCCTCCCCCCCTTTTTCCATCCCCACGTTCTTTTCGTGCTTTTTGTAATCATCATAAGATCGAAAACAGCGAATCCACCAGCAAATCCACGAGCAAAGAAGTAGAAAAAGGGGCAAAGAGGCCTAAGCCCGCGGCATGCAAGAGCAGTTGCACCACCCGCATGCAAGACATCCCGACGATAGTAGCCCAACGTGCCATGAAGGACAACGGAAAGACGTTGCATGAACTCAAGAAGCACGTCCCCAAGAAATCCATCGACGGAAGGGAACATGTGTAGAACGCCGTACGACACTCCTTAGTCAATACTTGGGCATAACTGTCACACCGGAAAGAGCGAGAGTCCGCCGCACCCAAGCTTTGGAAACGTCGAATAACCAACTGAATGACCAATCGATGAACTACCAACTAACACAACCGTTTCAACCGTTTGTGTTTACATTGTGCGCAAACATAGCAGATAAGACACAAAAGAACACAAGACACTCCCACGCAACACTAATAACGCAACACATGCAGGCGATACAAGCAGCGCCTCGCCTTTTCATCGATGTTAGCAAATTTAATTTTGGATTCAAGATGCAATTTACAATATTTAATTATATGCAATATGTGCTAAGTGAAGGTAGCACAATGTGGTGCTGCCCTTTGCTGCCGTGATCCTCCTGTCACTCTTGCCCTTTTGTTTCCCCTTGCATTTTCCCTGTCGGTACTCATCTTATTGTTCGCCTTCTGACCATCTTTGCTAAGTAGAGGTACAGGTACCGGGTACCAGCACTTAATGAATAATGTGTAATTTCGCCGCTCTCAATAAGAAGAAGGGGCTACGGGATCATGAAGGACCAAGATGAAAGTCTGCAAAGACAAAATATACTCCTTATTTATAAACCCTGCGACAGACTATCGTCAGCGTCGCTGCTTCGTCTAGCTGGACAGTAACGAAGAGTATAGCAGGAGATATTATCGTCGTCATCCCTAGTCGTCGTCCCACCAAACTGCCTGGTGCGACGTGGACTGCACAGCGCCAAGTTCACGCGAAGAGTTCTGCTGTTTGTAGGGCCGTTACCTGAAAGCGAAGCAATGGAGGTGGACGGCCCTGAGGATTCGCCCCCCATCGAGCTCGAGGTGACTCCGCCCGAGCCGCCCGGTCTCCGCAGGCTTCCCCTCCTCACACTTATGTCTCTACACCCTCCGTCTTTCGGTGTGAAATCTGGTAAGGCAGTTGTCAGGACGAGCAACTGCGATCCACCCCCCCTTCCTTTGTCGGCCTCACTGCACTCCTTCCGCGGAGAAAGCAAGAGCACCGGTCAGAACTCTGGACGTCGCCTCTGATCCACGCGCTATGATGAAAGTGCACAAGCCGTGGCCCTCATTATAGGCAGTCACGGATATCTTGTGTCACATCAGCTGCGTCTCATCTTCTAACCCTCCACACGCGGGCTGTTTATTTTGAATGCTGTGACTATCTCGGCGAGGGAATACGCTTACGCGCAAGGCCGCTTATGTGACAGCTTCCTTTGCGTCTGTCTCTGCAGCCGTACATCGCGAACTACTCATCCCACACAAAGATCGACCGGCTGGAGTTTATTGCGGGTGCTGCGGCGGGGACGCCTCTGGAGCTGGACGCGCTGCGCATCGCTGCCACTGAACTCAAACAGGCACGCCCCCGACCTCGTTTCTCCCGCGCCGTCTCAAACGCCGCTTGCCGCTCTGCTGTGACGGGGTATTAGCACGAAACCGCACTAGCACCAGGAGGCCACCCAACTCGCAGAACCGGGGGAAAGCTGGATACGAGTTCATAAGCACACTTCATCAGGGCAGACGGTTGTTTTGCATTATTGTGTCATTTCACATCCTTCTCTTGAGAACCACCGAAAAGGCGAGTCGCAGTAGCAGCGTGCTTTGCTGAACGCACTCTGTGAAGCGGGCGCGCCAATAATCATGCCGTTGCCTTGTGCGTAGGGCGAGAACACCACGCGCTACGCCAAGATAATCGACAAGATTGGCGGCCGTTTGGGACCAGAGTTCACTTGTGACAAGTGAGACCCGCCATACTCTCATGCAGCCTCCCTGCCATCTTCCTCTTTGCATGATTGATTTGACAAGCAAAGAAAAAATGGAACAGGCCCGTAGCTCAGCCCGCCCTCCCCTTCATACCCCTGGCTACCTTGATTTTCGCTCAGGGCATGGGTGGACGCGACGGACCGGAAGGCGCGGCAGCAGTGGGAGCGGCTGGAGGCGTTGCTGAACGGGTATAAGAGCAACTTGATCAAGGAGAGCATTCGGATGGGGCACAACGACCTTGGCGACTTTTACCACAGCCGCGGCGACCTCCAGGCGGCGTTCAAGTGCTACGTGCGCACGCGTGACTACTGCACCACCCCCAAGCACCTTCTCACCATGTGCTTAAACGTCATCCGGGTGTCCATCGAAATGCGCAACTTCGTGCACACCGCCAACTATGTGCAGAAGGCAGAGACGCCTGAGCTGACTGACCCCGTGGTGGTTGGTAAGCTCAAGTGCGCGGCGGGCCTCGCGGCGTTGGCCAACAAAAAGTTCAAGATTGCGGCGCGCCGGTTTGTGGAGGTCCCCGTGGAGCTGGGTGCCAACTACAGCGAGGTGTTCTCCCCGCAGGACGTCGCGACCTACGGCGGGCTGTGCGCGCTGGCGAGCTTTGACCGCGACGAGCTCAATGCGCGGGTGATCAACAACATCCCGTTCCTTGAGTTTCTGGAGCTGGTGCCGGAGGTGCGCGAGATGATCCACGACTACTACAACAGCCGCTACGCCTCGTGCCTCAAGTACATGGAGGCTATCAAGCCTGCGCTGATGGTGCGCACCCTCCACCACTCCCGTCACAAAGTAGGAAACTACCATGTGCTATGTCACAAGGTAGCAAGCGCAAGTCCGCGCATGCAACACACATTCGCTCCGTGCTCACCTGCCCCTCCTGAACGCCCTCACATTTAGCTTCTCTGGGCGACACACACATAAATACGTGCATACGCACACACGCGCGCAAGCACGCAAACAGATAATCACACACACACACACACACACACGCGCACACGCACGCGGACAAGCACGTACACACACATATACACACACACACGCGCGCGCGCGCGCCCACGCCCACGCACAGACCCATGCACACGCCCCCCCCCCCCCCATACACACACACACACACACACGCATACACACACGCGCGCGCACGCATAAGCACGCACATACACACACACGCCCACGCACACACCCACGCACACGAACATCCCCCCCCCCCCCCCCCCCCCCCCCCACAAATACACACACGCACACGCGCTCACACGCACACATATATACACACGCACGCACTCTCTTACACACAGAAAAAAAAGCAAAACAAGCAAGCAATACAAGCAGACATGCACACCCCCGTACATGCGCACACTCGCATGCTTACACGTACTCACATACTCTCTCTCTCTCTCTCTCTCTCTCTCGCTCTCTCGCTCTCTCTCTGACACACACATATACACACTCATGCTCTCTTTCACATATTTGTGCGCACAGACGCCAACATGCAAACCCGCACATACAATCCAGAAGCAACGCGGATGCGCATATACACTCCCCCCCAACACATACTCTCCCAAATACACACACACACACACACACACACACACACACACACACGGATGCACGCACACCCGCATTCGCACAGCACAAGCAACACGTACAGACATATAAATAATACACTTTCACTCTCACTCAGACACACACACACACACACACACACACACAGTCGAGCTAAAGCATAAGCGAGAGAACGGCAGAGCGATGGGTAGCCCACAGGCGCTTTCCTTTTCTCAATCATACTTTTTAAACTGCGTTCCAAATGACCTTACCACACGAATTCGAACCAGGCACACACAACAAACTACGTCACACCCCAATAAACTACCTCGCCCCTAAACTTTCTCGAAGTTCCAAACCAAATATCGACGCCGAACCATCCGAAACCAAATTCAGGCACACCATGCACACGCACGCCAAGCGCAAGCATATTTTTCTGGTTTTAACCCTGAGAAAGGGATTTTCTTCATCGTCATGCGCAAATTAGTATATCTTTCTGTCTTGTGTAGTCTATTTCCCCACAGCGGTGAACCATCGTGTGGTGGGGATTTTCCGATCTCAAATTAGGGTGGAGGAGCAGGACAGTATTTGTATTTCAGGCTTTTCGATATCTCTTCCCCATACTCAGCCCGGCGATGCTCTTCTAATTGCATTTTGAGCGCTTTATGTTTTGATATGGTTGCCTTTGATATAATGCTAACCTTATTGAACCTGCTCACTCTCTCTTCCTCATTGCAGCTGGACCTGTACCTTGCGGACTGCGTAAAGATGCTTTACAAGTCCATCCGCAGCCGCGCGCTCATCCAGTACACTACGCCCTTCACCAGTGTCCAAATGGGCACCATGGCCGCTGCGTTCAACACCACTGTGAGAGGGCTGGAGGAAGAGCTGTCCACCCTGATCATGGAGAACCAGATCCAGGCATGTACCCCCTACCTTGATTTCTACCGCCGCTACATTCGTATGAGCAATTGCCGAATTTGGTGTCGTTGTTTTTGTTTTGTGTGTGTGTGTGTGTGTGTGTGTGTGTGTGTGTGTGCGTGTGCGCGTGTGTGTGTGTGTGTGTGTGTGTGTGTGTGTGTGTGTGTGTGTGTGTGTGTTTCTCAACGGACTGGTATTTATGGCCCCTCACCGACAACCAACGAACCGCAACTAGCTCGTGAAAATCTGTTGGCTCTCGGCAGGCACGGATCGACTCGCACAAGCAGATTCTTTATGCCCGCCATGCGGACTCTCGGACAGCCACCTTCCAACGTGTTCTCTCAATGGGTGAGTCCACGCCGCTACAACCCTCCCCCACCTCTTTCTCTGCTGCTCTCCCATCCCCACGCCCGTGAGCTGAACCTACCGCTGTGGCGCGTTGTGCTGTGGCCGCTTGCTCTCTTGTTCAGGCCGAAATTACGAACGCGATGCGAAGGCTGCGTTGCTGCGCGCCAATTTACGGAAGCACGACTTTGTGCAGCGCCAGAAACTAGTGGGAGGCCGTGGCGTCGGGATGTGGGCTGCTGGGGACACCTAACACCTCAGCTGCCTCCAGGCAAAAGCCCATTTCGTCACGACGCATATGCGGGCTGTTAACTGTTATAATCGCCATCGTCTCCCCCCTCTGTCAATGTTTGCCGGTGCAGAGGACGGCGCACCTTTGGGTTGAATGTGCCTTTGGTTGGGTGCGGGGTGAATGAAATTGGACTGAATGAATTGGAAACATATGATAGATCTTAGCAGTGCGAAGGCACTCGCACTGCGGCCACTTCCCCCATCTCCTTTGCAAGTGACAATTGTTGTGTGCCCACTCCCTCCCGTTTTTAAATACAGAGGGCTACATTTGGGCCATAGCACCCGTCGAGTTGGGGGCTGGGGTTATGGGATTGGACTGTTGATCAACTTCACTGATTACAAATACAGTTGCGCAGACATAAACATTGAACTTTTTTTAGACGTGTTTTATGCGTTTGCAACTGGCGTATTTTCCGCGCTACTGCTAATTTCGTCATTTTACAGACTAGGACTAGTCTTGATGGGCTGTCATCAGCAAATTTCAGCATTTCATCCTCCGCAGTCCGCCTCGTGAGCTCAAAATCTTTAATTTAGACATTACCATGATTTCAATTATTTGGTTTTAAATGTTTACCCGAGGGTCAAGATATCAGATGTGGTGCATCTTTGCCCTGACACGGAGCCACTGCAAGTCGTTGCGCTCTCTCCTTGGTCTTGGGTTGTCGTCATGAAACGCATGATTAATCTTTGCCCCGTCAAAGGCTCACCACCTTCCCAAACCGCTATTCGAGTCAAAGTTTGTTTCCCTTATACCTCGCGATCGTGCTGCTGTGGACCAATCCATGTCATGTTGCAGAGCCCCCTCCCGATGCTCTTGAAACAAAGGGTCCAGGGTGTCACAAGGACTCGGGATCGCGCCGAAGTGATCTATCCGATTATAATGTGGACGGTCGGATGCAATTCCGCCACGTCGCAAATTACTGTTGAGGGAGCGGGGCGATTACTGTAGTCCATTTAAAATGTTCACTACATAGTTGACAATTGGTACCTTCTAATTTCATTGCGCAAAAACAATGACTTATGGCGGAGTGCTCCCATTTGCAAGCCATCACTCCCCATCATCATATCGCTATACAAATATCATTTTTTTGCGCCCCCGGGATATGGGACTAGCGGCACCTGCACCCTCGATAGGCGGCGTTTTGCAAGCACGATTGAGAGTAGAAGTTCAAAACAAACCTCAAACTCATCATCGATCATGCTCCCGGCTAGGCGACGCTCGTGTTGGGTTTCACACACACGATGGGAACACACACCAGACCGACAATCCAAATACATCACCTCACCATACACCCACCACCTGTACACCCTCCCCAACGTCGCAAACACGTTTCTACCCCCGACCAACACAAAGACACCCCCACACCATTCGGCACACATTGGGGAGTAGATATCTATCTTGTCGCCAACTCACTTGCCCTAGCCTACTTGCCCCCCTCACACGGCTGCGACCGCACTACAAAGCTTACTCGAATTCATTTACAATACACACCTCCCCTCCCCATCCATCACCATCCCATCTCCCTCCCACTTGACCGAATATACACAGTAGTCAACATGCACCTACCACCGACCCCCCAACCCCGCCCACCCCATTACCTACCCTCTCACAAAACGCGCAACACTGACCTACTCCCCACACGAGGTGTTCTCGCTTGGAACTAGCACGACTTCGTCTACAAAGACGGCTCCAAACATGGAGGCTCCTCCCCCCTCGGAGCGGTTGCCGCCCCCCTGCCTCGGACACACGCGTCAAAATTCTGAGGGCATCTACTATGCTCCAATTAAAAAGATTGAAATAAATGAATGGAAGTATTGCAGTGACCATAGCTTCTCACACACATATAAAATGATTAGAAACAAATACACCCCGTAGCCAATGCTATTCGACAACATTGGACGGGCACCACCGTCGACATTCTCTCCATCATCATGAGCTGCACATGTACCCCCCAAACCTCCACCATTGCCGGCCTCTCCTCCCTCCTCACACTCCGCAGTGGCCCCCCGACGAACTCATCTTGAAAACGCGCCTCGACTGAACACGCATCCTAACTCAACTCCACTTGCACACTGTCAAATGGTTGCACCATCTCTTTCTCATAATATACCGCATTATTTAATCCCGGACGACCACACGCCGTACCTCCACATACCGCACCCACACATTCTCATGATTGAGAGCTACCACCCTCACGCACGAAACACTCCCCGGGAGGGGGGGGGAGGGGGGTAAAACCCCCAACACCCCTTGGAGAGATTGGATTTAGGCGGCTCCCGGTCTAGCCTTGACTTTTAAGTTTCATGTATGGAATAGTTGGGAGGGCCAAAAGACAGTAACCGGTTTCACCATGTACATGTTGTAAACAATTTCAATTTCAATATACTACACAAGGTTTATTCAAAAAAATTCACACAAGAAAAAAAAGCGGAGACCACCAAGCAAAAGGAATAAAAGAGGCAAAAAAAACCCAAGCCCGAGGAACACGAAGGCATGCCACAATATCATCACTGTCCTCCTGCAAAGCGTCGCGGAGATAGGAACCCAAAATACCATGAAGAGCAGGAGAAAGGAGAAAGACGTTGCATGAAATCTTCCCGCACATCCCCCGAAAAACGCCGGAAAGGAACGACGAACGAAATGTTGCATACGAACAAACCAATCACAGCGCAAGCAAAGAGCGAGAGCATTCATGCCGGTGTTCCACTATATCCGCCGCGTTGTCCAATGTTAGTAGTACCCGTACCTGCTCGTAACCGGGAGCATGATTTATAATGACTTTTAATTAGCCTTCATTTTTTGAAACGTAAGCTGAGGTTTAGAAAACGAAGTCGACTTTTTATTTCCGATAACCCGTACATTTTAAAAGTCGATTCGCCCTCGTACGGGATTTAGAAAACAAAGTCAACCCCAAAACGTACCACGGACTTTGTTTCGGACTTTGTTTCAAGCCCCAAATGAAAACAAAGTCGGGCGACTTTGTTTTCGTTTCGAAGTCCGAAACAAATAAGTCGAAAACGAAGTCGTGGCTGTACATTACGACATGTGTGCGCGCGCAACCGGTAGCATGGCCACCCGCACCGCCCGAACACCAGTAGGCGACTACATCCGCAAGCCACGCCTCCACCTGTAGAAGGGGTCCACAGGCCTCGCTTGCTAGAATGGAGCGGGCGAACGTGCCGGAGAATCCTCTACCGCAAGAGCTTCTGGCACTGCTCAGCTCGATGTCAGCCGAGCAGCGGGCGGCCGCCCTCTTTCCGTCCGGCCCACCCCGCGCCGCCATCCCGTCCACACCTAGCCAGGCCGTGGCTGGCACGGACTCTGGCCGGAACACCGAGCGCCCCGAGGGATCTGGCTTGTTTCCCGCGACCGAATACGGCGCGGGCTCGGTCAACAAGCGTTGAGGCCAGCAAAACCGTCCTCCTTCCAACAGTATTGGCGTTGTGCGGTCTCGGCCTTACGCTTCCGGCCACGCGGCTCTGCAATGTTCTCAGCGTGCTGCCTCGCCTTGCGCGACGCAACGGCTGCCGCTGCGAGTGTCATAGCCAGGGCAGCTACGACAACGAGAAGTAGAAGTTTGCGTTTGTGGGTGGGGTCGAAGTTGTGAGTTGCAGCGGCGCCATCGCACAACGCCGCAAATGCGACCAGCGCAATCACGGAGGCAACGTTGAGGCGCATCGTGCACACGCACTCGCACACGATAGCGGTTTGCGGCTGCGAAGCCGAGGGGGGTGCGTGAAGGCTGGGCAGCACGTTTGACTGCTTCCGGGGGGTTCCGCCGAATTTGAAAAACAGCAACGCCGCTAAGCTGATGCTCGTCATGTTTGAATTCGCGCTTCGGGTGCGCGCGCGGGTGGTGATGCGCTGGATACTCCTACATATATTCGTACGGGTATTGGTACTTTACAGGTACGGATACCGGTACTCGTATTGGCTGTGTGCATGAAACTTCGACTTCATTTTCTAAACCTGGGTTTACGTAACATGCCGACGTCAGCACATCGCTACGCGAACGATAACGGTTCCGCCCAAAAATCGAAAGTCGACTTCGTTTTCTAAACCTCAGCTTTACCCCCGCCGTAGTTCCATGTAGCCTAGCGATAAGCGAAATCGGTCCCGACGAAGCGTATTTACATATGTACATATTATCTCCGGTACCAGTACGAAATGCTACGGTTAAATGTAAATGTACGTAAATGTGACGCGTACGCCATCATGTCATGAGCCCTCTCTACAGTAGCAAGGCCGCCTACGGGGTCGAGAGGGTGCGCGCGATTACGCGTAGCCGTAACAATCAGCCGTAAAAAGATCGGAGAGGGTGATAAAATACTACGGGTAAATGTACCTATGTATAGTTTCCATTGCTTTTTCTAGTAATACAAGTTACCGACATTGGATTGTGTTTGTTGCCACCCAAGTGCAATCGTCACCCGTTTTCAAACGTGGACCCCATTTACAAACACCGTGGGGGAGAATCCCCATTTATAGACCAGGTACCCCATTTACTCATGGGGGGTGTATCTACCATCCCATATTTACAAGTGGCGATGGTTGTTCCTTGTTAGTAAACGGGGGTTTGTGAAATACCCCCGTTTGTAGACATGGGTTACTCCCACCCCCAATTTACAAGCTGGAGGGTATTTGTCACATGTTTACATATTGGGTATAGCGCGATTATCTGTTTGTAATTGGGGGTTTACTTGACATGGCAAACCCCCGTTTGCAAATGTGCACCCATTCATAAACGGGCTAGTCATGGAAGATCTCAATTATTTTACCGGGGGGGTCAATGGTGGGGGCCTATTTGCAAACGGGGGGTCCTTGGTGCATATGACATATCCGCAATTCTCTAAGTGCAAATATTTGTGTACAAACTTTGTGTACCTCGGTGCATAGTGTATCGGTGCAAAAAAATCAAATCAAGATATTGAAGGCAAACATGCAATAGGAAAATCCGGTGGGACAGCTCTATTCAATCATTTCAATTTAGGGATGGTTTACATGAGATGTGAAAGTCGTTTTTCATGCGACACAAATGTGCATGCGCGCAGTCACAGCAGACAGACACACAGACACACCTCCACGTCTCACACATCACAAAGCTAGGACACACACACATACAAAAGAACCACACACACACACACACACACACACACACACACACACACACGCCTTACCCCAACACAAACACACGCACACATACATCTACACAAACACACACACACACACACACACACACATACACACACACGCACACACACACACACACACACACACACACACACACACACACACACACACACCTACATCCCTCACACACCACAAAGCCAGGACACACGCACGCGCATATCCATTCACACACACACACACACACACACACATACACACACATACACACACACATCAAAGCTAGGACACACGCACGAGCATATACATTTACACACACACACGCAACTACACACACGCACACACAACTATAAACAGGCACAACAAAGCTAGGACACACGCACGAGCATAGACATCTACACACAACACACACACACACACACACACACACACACACACACACACACATACACACACCTATGTGGTAGTTATCCTTCGAAAAGCAAACTGCGGACACAAATATGTTTTGTTTTGTTTTGTCGCTGCTCTGTCGCTAGGTGGAAGTGCAAATGAAGGGAGAATTGAGAAGAGGTTTCATTGTTAGTGTTTAACAATCTATTGTAAATAATCAAAGGGAATTGTTAAAAGGTGATGTCACCTCCCTTTACTAAACTAGGCTCAAATAGCTTTCCGCCTAAATGGATTGCACCTGTTCCTGCTCGGTCCTCGTGCTAGGTGCTAGGGCTTTCCAACCACCATCAACATACTAGCGACGCGGCTCGTCCAGTCTAGGGAATCACATTCTACATTGGAAACCTCGCTTGGCGCGTCATCTAGCTAGCTAGACTTACCTTGCGTACATGTAGGTACCGGGAGGTACTGGGAGGACAATACGCATCAGAACCCTTGCTAAATTGCAGTAGCGACGTACCCACGTTGTACGTACTTCCGAAGGAAAAGCACAAATTTTAATTAGTAACGAGTACATGTATAGTATCCTGCAACGTACTGTTGCATAGAGTACTCGTCACACCTACACAAAACACATAAATACACACCACAAAGATAGGACGCACACACACGCATGTACATCCACACATACACACACACACACACACACACACACACACACACACACACACACACACAAAGAACCCCCGTATGACTCTCTCTCTCTCCATTTTTCTCACAAACATAGTAAACACACAGAAATACACACACGCGCGCGCGCACACACATACACACACACACAAAACACCGGACTACCCCCAATACACACACACACACACACAAATACAAATACAAACACACACACACACACACACACACACACACACACACCAATTTCCATTATTAAGCCCCCATCTCCCTCAAGCACACATCGCTGTGGGTGAATGTTTCTGCTGCGGAAGGCCCTTGAAAAGACTGCCTCCTCCTCCGACTTCAACCAGTCATCGGCCCGGCAAGGTGAGCGGAAGCCGAACGGTGGGCGGCTATTGACAATCCCTAGTGGAGGACCTAGAGGGTATGTTAGCAACCGCCTCCTTATGTATTGTGCTTATGTACACTGTAGCTATTGTCTTGCCCTAGTAATTTGTGTTGCACTGCTGGCGGTCCTGTGCATGCCGCTTGTGTCGGCCGGCCGGGCCATCCGTTGCCTTGCCGGTCGACACCCTTCTTTGTTCACTCCCTTTCTCCCCACAGCTGGTCCCCTTGTGTGGCCGGCTTGACTATCCCTTGTAAATATCTTGCTTCCTCTATCGAACCCTTATCCATGGTTCTACAGGGTGCTCTTTCACAATTGGAATATCAATTTCCCCACACCTTAACGGGGGAGCGTGCATGAACGGAGGCCGCGGCGCCGGGGGGCAGCGGGGGCCGGGGTAGCGACGGTACTCCCGGGCACCGGCACGTGGCGACGTATGGGCACTTGCCAAGGCCCGATGCGGTTGCGGGGGTGAGCACAGGGGATTACAACGAGTACCGCCTCAACGTGTGGGGCAGGTACCCCGTCCATGGCGGGTTGCCAACACGGTGTACGGTTTCTTCTGTGTCATGCAGTTTTAATCTGAAAATCAGGTATCGCGAGTAAGGATCCTCGCTGCCGATGTTTTTTGAATATTTAACATCACGCAGTGTCCGGCGGTGTCGCTTCATTTCTCGCACTCCGAAAAGCTTCCGAAGGTACCGTAGCGAAACGATACTCGCGATCCCCTATTTGTAAACGGTGTGCCGAATGGTCGCGGGAAGAGTGACCCGTTTATAAATAGGTGATTTTACGCACCCTGTTTGTAAATTGGTGATATTTGTACCCCCTGCATTCAAATGGGGGACTTTTGGTTTACTCCCGTTTGCAAAAAAGGAATGCGAATCGCCAATTTGTAAATGGGGTGGTGGCACCCCCACTTTGTTAATTGGGTTCTCCTTTTACACACAGGGATTTTGCATCCCCCGTTTGTAAATGGGGCGCCCCGTTTGTAAACGGGGGCATTTTGTACTTGGCGTTTTGTAAACGGATATATTTTGTACTCATATATATGTTGCAAATTGGATGGAATCGGCTGTTGAATAATGATCGGCGGCGGCATCGGCGGCGGCGGGGGTGGAGCTGAAATCCCCATGGTCTAGCCAATATATATCCACCAGCCGCGGCCTAAGGCGGCGGAACACGTCGGTTGCAAACATGGGGGCGACGCGGGGATGAAAATCCCCCGCGAGGGAAAAATGAATGGAAAATTATGAGACAAGAGTATAAAGCACCAAAAATAATGCTCGAAGTCCTTCCTATAAGTGCGACTAACAGTAAAGTGCCCTCGTGCCCACGTTCGGAAGTGTTCTCGGTGCAATACGGCTCCCTAAGAGTCTCTTGGGTTTGGATCTTCGTCGACGGTATCGGGCACCTCTATGTCGGGTGAGTGCTCCACTGACAATTGTTATGCTTATGGACCACACCCCCCGGTGCCCGTGCTCTTGGTACGTCATTCAGCTCCACGATCGGATTGTCCACGTGCTTGAAGAGTTCATGCTTGAAGCGGGGGCTACTAACGGGTGGGACATGCGGCTGGGGGTACGCCGTATTCGGTCGGGAGCTTCTCGAGATCGTCCTAGGAAGGTGGTTTGGTTAGACTTCATGGCTCCGCACCGTCATCTTCTTGTTAATTACACGGTTACAAGTGCTCGATGCGGACCTCCGCACTTCCGCTTTGCTTGGCACGCCTTCGGTTCAGTGGGTCCATGGCTACCAACCCTTCGCGGTGGAGGAGTAAAGGATACGAGCCGGTTAGCGTCTCTGGCGGCTGAGTTGGTTGATCGCTTGGCCATTTCTGTGGTAGTTCGCCGCTTCCCTTGCATGGGTGATGCTAACTCTCATTCGTCGCGCTCTGGCGGTTATGTCCGCATGCAACATTCCGCTCGTCGAACTACTCATGTCCCTTTTCGGCGTTTTCGGGGGGATGTACGGCGAGAATTCATGCAACGTCTTTCTACTGCTCTTCATGGTACTTTGGGTTCCTATCTTCGCGACGCTTTGCAGGAGGGCAGTGCTGATGCTGTTGCATGCCTTCTTGTTCCTCGGGCTTAGGTTTTTCCCTCTTTAATTCTTTATTTTGCTTGGTGGTCTCCGCTGCTTTTTCTTGTAAAAAACTTTCTTGCGACAGCGGTACTGACACTTGAGAACACGAGGTCCAAAAATGTCCGCGCTACTGCTATCGCTACTAGTACTGCCGTAGTGGGCACTCTGTTGATCGACCCCTGCCCGTACCTGTACTGCTTATTCTACCCTGCCCTGGTAGCGACACTGGCAGTGCAAGTACACATCGTTCCTGCTAGCAACACCGTACACTCATCCACAAACCCTCAGCCTCACGTAATGAGAGTCTCGCATACCCGTACATGTACCTTTACGACTGCCCGCACGGCATGACGAGAGAGTCGTGGTGTGTAAGGATTATTACCAATATAATTAGAGTCGTGGTGTGTATTATCAGTAATAAAGTGCTTACAAAAGCGGTGACTATAATACGATGGGCGCGGGGAACATCAAATGGATAGATATTAATATGAAGTGTTGGAACATATTCCCTTTCTACCTGTCATGTATTTACATTGTATCGAGAGATCAGGATTTTTCTTGTGCTGCTTACAAGAAAAACCAGCACAAGTCACCAAGCAAAAAGAAGAAAGGAGGAAAAAACCCAAGCCCGAGGATTGGGATTATCAAAATATCTAAAGCAAAGAAAGTACTGGAATCCACCACCAAAGAAGAAAAGAAAACATGCACATAAGCCTAAGCCCTCGGAGCAGGAAGGCATGCAACGGCCGTTGCACCACCCTCATGCAAGGCATCACAAAGATAGGGACCCAACATCAAAATTATCAAACTACATACACAAGGGATTTTATGGTTATATTGTTAAATTATAGAGGTTTACCCCCTTCCTATATGTGGCGGTTAGCCTCTGAAAGCTAAACGCTAGCACAAATCTGTTCTAGTCTGTCTAGTTCTTTTGTTGCAAGATGGCAGAATGATGTTGTCGAGAGGCAATGGTGAAAGATGTTTCACTGCAGTACTTGGGCAGTAGATGTTGTAAGTGAACAAAGGAATTGTTAAATGGTTATGTCACCTCCCTCTATTGCACTGGGCTTAAATAGGTTTCAGCCCAGATTAGTTACGCCTGCAAGCTTCGCTTACGTGTCAGGCGTTAGTGCTGTTCAACCGTCGTCATCTGCCTCGAGACGCGGCCTGCCTAGCATTGGGTTTCACGACGCGGCTCCTTCCGCATGGAAGAGCTCGTTCTGGCGCGTCATCTGGCTAGTTAGATTAATTATGCATATATGTACGTACCGGGAGGTACTGGTCGTACTGTAGCATCAGCACCATTACAGTATTGCAGTAGCGACGTACCCACGAGTATACGTCCGTCCTGTGGAAAAGCACGAATTGGAATCCGTAACGAGTACCTGTACAATGTCCTGCAATGTACTGTTGCAGGACTGTACTCGTCACACTCGTACCCTCCCCCTCTTGACAGATCAATGAAGCCGCCGCAAGGCAGACCTCCGTGGTTCTTGGCTCCTTTACTGAAGCAGTTACTGGGACTCGGGAATGCGCGCTGGGTGAGCGTGCATGAAGTCAGTGTACGCCTGAGTCTTGGCAAACTTATGCCATTGGGGCGTCTCCAAGAATTCTTGTAACGCAATTGTTCGGTGTACTTCATTCAACCGGTGCCAGACAGGTGGAATGTCGTCATCACTGAAGTGCGTCATGAAGAGCAGATATTTGCCTCGTCGCCCAGGTAGCGATTTGATGCACACAGCAGAGATGTGCGAGACGTCAAACTCCTCGTCGTCTCCTTCAGGTACAGTTACTGGGACAGCTGGTCGTAGCGGAGCGGTAGAGCAGGGTCGTAAGTTGTTAACATGGAATACAGGATGTAAGCGTACTGTCGCTGGTAGTTTCAATCTGTAACTGTGTTTCCCAATCTGCTCCTCTACTGGAAAAGGGCCAAGCTGTCTGTCTCTGAGTTTCCGGTTCGGTTGTCCTCGTAGAAAAAGGTTTGCTGTGACGACTGACACCTTGTCTCCTTTAGTGAAGTGTGGCGCTGTAGACGGTTCTGTCCGCGCCTGCATCTCATCCTTGTGTAGCTGTAACACAGAGCGTACCACGGTGTGCACTTCCTGTAACAATTTCAACCGTTCTGTTGCGTTTTGCGAATTTGGAATCGATGGTCGCATGCTGAACAGTAGGTCAGGAGGCTCTTCAGGAGAGAATCCAAAGTTAGCCTCGAACGGTGTGTGCTCAATCCCGAGTGCACGCGAAGCGTTGTACGCAAACTCCACTTGTGGTAGAAGTGTCGACCAATCATAGCCATCATAGCAACATAAGCAACGAAGAAGCTGCTGAAATGTGTTGTTTACGCGCTCTGTCAAGCCGTCTGTTTCTGGGTGTCGGCTGGAAGACATGTTCAGACGCGTTCCAAGGCGTCTCCAGAGTGTCTGCCCGAAAGCGCTGACAAATTTCGGGTCGCGGTCACTGATCAGCACACGGGGCAGTCCATGTAAGCGGTAGACTCCCTGTAAAAACAAAGTGGCAGTTTCTTCGGCAGTAATCGACTCTCTACATGGCAGAAAATGGGCCATTCGAGTTAGATGGTCTACCACAATCAGCACACTGTTAAAGCCGTTGCTCTCAGACAAGTGTGTCAGGTAGTCAAGACCAACTCTGTGCCACGGTCTGGGTGGAACAGGTAATGGGTAAAGAGTCGCAGCCATCTGCGGTCGAATCTTCGCTCGTCGACACACGACGCAGCGCTCACAGAAATCTTTCACGTCTTGGCGGATTCGTTTCCACCAGAATCTGTCGAGTGCTTTAGCAAGAGTGCTAGCAACTCCTCTGTGACCAGCTGACGAACTTTCGTGCAGCTCTGTGATCAATCTCAGTCGGAGCTCAGAGTTCTGTGGAATACAGAGGCGATTGAGACGCCAAAAGTAACTGTCTCTGGCTTTTATTCGACTGTCTCTTGTCCACTCACCATCGTCCCCATAAAACGAGTCTTGTGAGAACCCCTCGCGAATGAGATCAGCGAACTCAGGGCTCATCTGCAGCGCGTCAACAATCAGTAAATCTAACTGTGCGTCTTCAAACAGCAGCTGAGACTTCCGTCGTAATTCTCGATCTGACGGAACCTCGCCATCCCAAAATAAGGGTTCTGTGGCCTGAGGTACGAAGTCTGGACGCCGGCTTAACGGGTCAGCTTCGTTCAGAGCTCCCTTGCGATATGCAAGTGTCATCGAGCCCACAAACGGTTGCAAATCCCGCAGGTATCTTGCTTGGCGCTTGTTCAACCTGTTGTTCGGTTGCCTGAGCAGATGTCGCAGTGTGTCGTGGTCTGTTACGACAAGGAACTTAGAACAGCCTTCAAGATAACACCTCCAATGCTTGACAGCTTCGCATACGGCCAAAGCTTCTAAGTCGTACGCATAGTAAGTGTTACCACGCTCAGCTGAGTTCAGCTTACGCGCCCAGTAAGAGACATGTTGAAGACCGCCTCCTTGGTCTTGCAACAGGACTGCTGCAATCCCCACTGTTGAAGCATATGTAGCCACGGTGAACATCGCGTCCGAGCCGACCTCCGGAAGGATTAGGCATGGCGCGGAAATGAGCCGTAACTTGAGAGTCTCGAAGGCTTCCAAACAGGCAGGCGTCAGCGTAACCTTCTGTGGCTGGGACTTCCGCAGTAAGTCCGTCAATGGAGCCGTAAGGTCGCTAAAATGGTGTATAAATCTCGCGTAGAAGTTGCAGAACCGTGCGAAACTGCGAACCTCCTTCTGCGTCTTGGGCACTGGCCAGTCTGCAACGGCCTCGACTTTCTTTGTGGAAACCGAAATTTTACCGGCTGACACAATGTATCCCAGGTACTCCATCTCTTGCAATCCGAAGAAGCATTTCTTAAGGCGTAATTTCAGCCCTTCCTCCTTGAATCTCTCTAGCACTAGACGTAGGTGCTCCAGGTGTTCTTCCAATGTTCGACTGTAAATGTAGACGTCATCCAGGTAGACTGTCACGAACTTATGTAAAAAGTCGCGAAGAATGTCGTTCATCATCCTCTGAAATGTAGCTGGTGCATTGCACAGTCCAAACGGCATGGCGACCCATTCCATTAAGCCATCAGGGGTCTGAAAAGCCGTCTTGTGAACGTCATGATCACGCACTCGAACTTGCCAGAATCCAAAAGTGAGGTCGAGGTGTGTGTAAAAATTCGCGTCTTTAAGTTCGTCAAGTGTATCATCCACTCTCGGAAGTGGGTAAGCATCTTTACGCGTAACCTCGTTAAGGCCACGGTAGTCAATGCACAGTCGTAGCGAGCCATCAGCTTTCCGCACAAAAAGAATTGGCGAGCCGAACTCACTGTAGCTGGGACGGACCAGACCAGCTTCCACTGCGTCTTTGAGCTGTCGATTGAGCTCAGTGCGCTCTGCATGTGACAATCTGTTCAACCTTTGGCGTCGCATCGGGCCAATTGTCTCAATGGGATGATCCCACTGTCGGCTTACAAGCGGAGAGTCGACAGGTTGCGGTAACTCCGGGAAGTCATCAAAAAGTAACGACCGGAAGTTGTCACGTTGGTCTGTAGTCAGCTCCTCTCCAGTGTGAAAATCTGTTGATTGTTCAGTGGCTGACGTAAGTTCAATGACGTAAAAATCAGCATGACGTCCCCTGCTGCGGTGCGTCTTGCGCATGAGTTTCTGAACTTTCGTAGATGACAACAGTAGACACTCGGGGCGTCGTTCCTCGAGCGTAGTCTCCACTGCTGTGCCGTCCATTAGTGTAAAAATTCTGGTTGTACCAAATTGTAAAGAGGCATGTTCGTCATCAAGCCATGGTAAACCCAGGATTAAATTAGCTGTACGTAAATCACGTAAGACGTAAAAAGTCCGGTGAAATTCGTGTCGGGCCAGCTCGAAAGTGACGTCACAGACTGTCGTAGAAGTCACACGTTGTCCGTTAGCGAGTCGAACTGGAGTCTTACTTGCAGACTTTCGAGTCTGTAAAGCAAAGCGTCGTACAAAGTCCTCTGACACAAAATCAAGCGTCGCAGCGCAGTCCACTAATCCAGAAATTTGGTGTCCGCCATCAGGAGTTTTCACTGTCAGCTTGGTTCGAATCAACGGGCGAGTTTCCGTGAGGTCAGTCAGTAGGGCTGTAGCGGGCGAGGAAAATTGTTGCAGCGTAGCGATGGACTGTTCCGAGTCGTCTGGTGGTACAGGTACCGAGTTGGGTTGATGAGGTGCTGTAGGTTCCGTTGAGTCGTTAAACGCACAATCTGCGTCGACTAACCACAGCTGCACATGCCAAGGAGCTGGAGCAACCACCTCCTGTTGCGCTGGGTTCTCCAGTGACTGACGAGTAAAAAGTTGTGTCCTTGCTGGGAATTCTTGGTAGACTTTCCAGAGCTAAGTCACTCGAGTAAATTTTGCCCACTTCGGTAGTACAAAAACAGCCATCGTGGATGTCGGAGCTGTTCGACGACAATTCTCAAAATGCTGCGCAATCTGCTCAGCTAACTCCCAGGGTGGGTTAATGAACACCCGTTCTCCTGACAAGTCTCTGTCTAGAATCGAGTCACTCGGCGAACAGTGAGGTAAGTCACCGTGCGAGTTAAGACCTTCATCATCAGCACATCCCTCCAATGTGAAGTTGAATTGTGCATGCAGAGGGTCAAAGACTGAGTCAACCAGTTTCCAATCAATTGAACGTCTGGTTACAGGTTTACGACTCTGTCTCTGCTTAGTCTGACGACGACGACCTGCTACTAGCGTTGCATGTGTCGCGACTGTAGTCGATGGAGATGCCGAAGGAGTTTCGACGACCTCTGTCGCTAACAGTGTCTCAGAATGAACAGTAGATGTAGCCGGCTGCTCCAGTTCATTTGTAGAACAGCCTTGCCACCATCATTGCTTCTTAGGTTCCATCGGCGCCTTGCCCTTGAACTCCGGGCATCGGAACAGTCGGTGTCCCTTCTTGTGGCACTTGAAGCAGAGTCCTTCGTCCATGTGTCGTTGACGCTCCTCAGGTGTCAAAGCCTTGGAGAGTGTGTTGAAATCCTCGCGACCAGATGTTTCACCACGTCCACCATTGTTACCTCCTCGACGTCCGCGTCCGCGTCCGCGTCCGCGTCCGCGTCCACGGTCACCCTTGTTACGCTTCCAAATGTTAGAGGCCTCGTCGAGAGGATCCTCAAAATTACGCTTGCGTGTAGGCTGGGAAGATGGACCAGCAGTAGACTTCATATTGCCGAGTTCTGGCGAATCTGTAACGATGTCGTTCAGAAAATTTTGTAGCTCCACCAGTGTAATCTGGTACCCCTTTAGAGCTCGGTGTGACTTAGCCTGGTGCTTGAGCGAATCGTTCGCTAGGCCATTAATGAAGCGTACACACTGTACACTAGCTGTCAGATGTTCACGAGACCGACGTAAGTAGTCGTTGTACTGCTTAGTGTAGACCGTATAACTCATCGTGCTGCTCTGCGTAAAGTTGAGCAAAGCATTAATTGCATCGTCCTTGATGTTCGGAAGAAACATTGACTTGCGTAACTCCGTAACAAGCTCGTCGTACGTAGCTGGAATGGGAGGCTGTTCTTTCCGATTCAACCACCACCCATTCAGATGTCCAGAGAACTGTGAAGTAACCCAGATAACTGAGTCGTACGAGTCAGCCGTAATCCCTAGCATGAGAAAACGTTGTGGCTGTGCCTCGAGCCAGTCCTCCAGTACATGAGGTACTTGACCATTCTGGTACGGTGCATTAATTGCTGCCTTACGCTGTGTCTCCGTAAGGGTCACAGGTAGTCCAGCCAAGGTGTGGGTAGGCATCGGTTGTCCCACTCGTAAATCTGTAGGTCCTTCACCAGTCAGTCGATTGATGTGTCCGCGAATCAGAAGCCAGACAGAACCAGAGTCGACCGTCGTAAACCGGGAGTACATGTGGAACTGTCTCGGGATAGACGTGTCGTCTTGCATGACTGGAACGTGTTGTGTGATTGCTCGGTAAAAAGATTCCCACTGAGCCACGTAACCAAAGTGAAGTAATTCACTTTTGTGCTTCTCAGCACGAAGTAACCCCTTCTGTGCGGGCGTAAGTGTCAGACCGTCAATGTTGATGGTTTCCGGGACGACGTAAGTGTCATCCGGATTAACTGTCGATTGTGCCAACACAACCTGCTCAACCTGAGCAGGTGTACGTAAGTTGTTCGTAGCAAACAGGACAGGAATAGAAGCCGAGTACACGTAGACAAGCTGTCGTCCTTGAGGTAGTGTAATGATAACAGGTTCACCACTCATAAGCGTCAAAGCATCCGGTGTCAAAACAAGACCGGTCTCCTCGTGTAACTCGCGAACAGCAGCGTCGACAGGCTCTTCGTTCGGTAAGACAAAGCCAGCTGGGAACCAAGTTTTACTAGAACGAGGCTCACGCTGTAACACCAACTTCAAATCCGACGGTTTAGTTCCTCCGACGTGAATTACTAACACCACGTAGTGTCCGGGTCCTAGAGAAGCCATCTCAACTCAGTCAAGCAACGTCGAGCGAATCAACGAGCAACGAAAGCGTGCGTCGACCAAGGAGCTCCGAAACCAGTGTGGCGGTTAGCCTCTGAAAGCTAAACGCTAGCACAAATCTGTTCTAGTCTGTCTAGTTCTTTTGTTGCAAGATGGCAGAATGATGTTGTCGAGAGGCAATGGTGAAAGATGTTTCACTGCAATACTTGGGCAATAGATGTTGTAAGTGAACAAAGGAATTGTTAAATGGTTCTGTCACCTCCCTCTATTGCACTGGGCTTAAATAGGTTTCAGCCCAGATTAGTTACGCCTGCAAGCTTCGCTTACGTGTCAGGCGTTAGTGTTGTTCAACCGTCGTCATCTGCCTCGAGACGCGGCCTGCCTAGCATTGGGTTTCACGACGCGGCTCCTTCCGCATGGAAGAGCTTGTTCTGGCGCGTCATCTGGCTAGTTAGATTAATTATGCATATCTGTACGTACCGGGAGGTACAGGTCGTATTGTACCATCAACATCATTACAATATTGCAGTAGCGACGTACCCACGAGTATACGTCCGTCCTGTGGAAAAGCACGAATTGGAATCCGTAACGAGTACCTGTACAATGTCCTGCAATGTACTGTTGCAGGACTGTACTCGTCACATAACTATCTTTCATAACTTTTCTGGGTGACTTAATCATTATCGCGGCCCCGGTCCTATACAATGCGAATGATAAGTTATCATTCCGTCATCACCGCCGCCCGTACATGATAGCGGATTCGCGCGGGAACCGTACCGGGCAGCGCACCCGGCAACGCCCGCACTCCGCATCCTCCACCCAAACCCACTTGCTGACACCTCCTCGGCCCAGTCAAGCGTAGCGACTCCCGCCCCGCCCGCACGACACCGAAGATGAGCAACGAACTGTGGGATTACGGTGGCGTAGGGGACGAAGACGACGAGCTGGAGGTGGATGAAGGCGGAGACGGCAGCGAGTCCACGAGGCGGTTCCCCGCTGGTGAGCGCAAAAGGGGTATCCCCTCCAGCGCGATGGCGGCGACGAGCATCGTCGCCACGACCCTACGCGCGGCGGGCGACATGCGGGGCCGCATCCCGCTGCTAGCTGAGGGGCTCCGCTTATCTGCACGGGCGTGCTATGGCGCTGTGGCCGTTGTGGGCGTGCATTGCATACGCATGTGGGTCCTTTGGGCGACTGTGGGTGCGCCTACGGGTGCGCACAGGCGGGGCACGCGGGCGGGGATCTCGAGTTGATTCTCCGCAATGGCGGTCGGACCGGGTGGCAGAGGCGACAACTACATGTCGGCGGCGGCCACAGGGCCGTTAAAAACGTACCATACGGGACGGAAAAGTGTTAACTCTAGCGCTCTTCAATCTTGAGCGGCTTCGGGATTGAAGAGCGCTAGAGTTATCATTAGGAATGACAATTATTATCAATAGCGATACTCGTTTTACGCAGACCGTCAGATCGCCGCGGGTAAAGGTGGACGAGATCTTGACCGTCCATTGTACCCATACCGGGTACAATTACGAGTTAAGAAAATGTTATCATTCATGTATAAGAAGGGGGTTAAATTACGCGGGGCGAGATTAGAAAGCGTTGCCATGACGCTTCGCAAGTCTAACCGTCCATGCTAGCTTTTACACGCGTTGCCTTAGTAAAACTCCCCCCTACTATATGTGACGCGCCGCACACAACGTTAGGCCGCCTTTTGCGCGAGCACAACTCTCGCAAAACCTAGATGCTAAACGGCATGTACTTTAGTTAGACCTATCGGCATATGTACCTTGACGGAGTAGGTAGTAGTAATTACTGCGATATCCAGCATACGAAATATAGCAATTTACGCCATTATTGTGTGGCTCTTCATGACACGTTGGGTTCCTATCTCCGTGATACCTTGCAAGAGGGTGGTGCATCTTCGGTTGCATGCCTTCCTGCTCCGAGGGCTTATGCTTATGTGCATATTTTCTTTTCTTCTATGTTGGTGGATTTCACTACTTTCTATGTTTTTTTTGAAATGTAACAATTACAAAAAAGTGACAACACAAGCAGTGGAATTACATATTTTTTGGAGGATGTGCGGCGAGAACTCATGCAGCGTCTTTCTACTGCTCTTCATGGTACTTTGGGCTCCTATCTCCGTGACGCTTTGCAGGAGGGCGGTGCTGATGCTGTGGCATGCCTTCCTGTTCCTCGGGCTCAGGTTTCTTCCTCTCTATTCATTTTACTCGGTCTTCTCCGCTGCTTTTTCTTGTAAAAATGTTTGAAGATTAATTATATAAGCAAAATAATATTGACATAGACGATAGTTACGGCAACGATATTATTATTAATATAAATTGTACGCGACGGAGATGAAGTGTAACGTCCCGATCCTTTGGCAGCTGTCTGAGTGCCTGAACGGGCGCCACGTTGCAGTTGTTTCCGTATATTGCAGATGTGCTCCAGCGCAGGACGACGACTCTTGCTCCGTCGTCGAAACATGTAGCGATGATAGTCCACGTACAGGTACGCGCGGGTACAGGTACGTGTATGGTATATACCAGTATAAATCCAGCAGGACTTTGATCAGATAGTGTACAGCGCTAGTATATAATTACCGTAGTTGAATTTTAAGTACCGTACCTTCTGTACGGTAGAACATATTCATTGGTACTCAGTATATACGGGTACCTGTAGAAAGCACGATATTTTTCACCCCGAGCGCTTTACTACGGGGCCGCTCCGTCCAGTACGTCCGCGTCGCACGCGATCCTGTGCGTATAAACAAGCCCTACACCACCGTACCATTTGCAGAAGCAGAATAACAACAGCGACAACAGCAGTGAGAGCCGACCCACAAGCACTCGGGAGGCCCTACTTCCTTTATAAGCATCGCCTGTCGCCTAAGTTTAGTCCACGTCGCTCACTCGGAACGTGTTCCAGTAGATATGGTGCGTTGCCGTAGTTTACGCCTGGCTCTGGCGGTGGGCCTGCTCTTACTGGCTCTTACCTCCGCAAAGCCCGCGAGCGATGTCGGCAAGTCCACTGAGTCTAAGCGCCTGCTAGTCCGGTTCACACCTTCCGTTCGTGCCGAGCTCGCTATGTCTGGCAGTGACTCTTCCGCGGCAAGCATCGCTGCCGTCGGTCTTCTATCATCACCGTCTGTACTTTCCGGCAGTGCGCGCGTGCTTTCATCCCTGGGCTCAGGCTTCGTTGACACAACCAACCTTGAAGCTGCCAAGGCCGAGCTGCTCGCCAGCTCGAACGTGGAAGCAGTCGCTGACGACGAGGAGGTCCATGCTTTGGACTTCATCCCCAACGACTCTTTGTGGGGCGACCTGTGGGGCATGCGGGCCATTAATGCCCCCGCGGCCTGGGATTCTGAGACCGGAAGCCGCGACGTGGTCGTCGCTGTCATTGACACCGGCGTCGACTACAACCATCCCGATCTCCGCAATAACATGTGGGTTAACACCGCGGAGATTCCCAACAACGGCGTCGATGATGACGGAAATGGTTTCGTGGACGACGTGCACGGTATTGACGCCTTCTCGAATACTGGTGATCCTATGGACGATCAAGTTGGAACTTGGCACGGCACTCACTGCGCCGGCACCGTCGGGGCCGAGGGCAACAACAACGAAGGCGTCGCGGGTGTCGCGCACAAAGTGTCTATTATGGCGCTCAAATTTCTGGGTGCCAATGGTTCCGGGTCGACCTCCGGCGCGCTTGTGTGTCTTGATTATGCGGTCAAGCACGGTGCCCGTATTTCGTCAAACTCGTGGGGAGGCGGCGGCAGTAACTCCGTCTTCGAGGCCGCGCTTTCGGACGCCGCGGCGAACCACAACCATCTGTTCATCGCCGCCGCAGGCAACGATGCAAGCGACAACGACGGCGGCAGTCATTACCCGTCGAATTATGTGCCTACTCCCGACGCCCTTATTGCCGTCGCGTCCACCACTAGTAGCAACGTCCTTTCCAGCTTCTCCAACTTCGGCGCAACAACTGTCGATCTGGGCGCCCCCGGCAGTAGTATCCTGTCGTGCAGCTCCTCTACTTCCGGCAGCGGTTACCAATATCTTTCAGGCACCTCCATGGCCACACCCCACGTTTCCGGTGCCGCAGCTCTGCTCCTCGCCAAGAACCCCACCCTGACCAACATGGAACTCAAGTCCCTACTAATGGACAGCATTACGCCGCTGACCTCCCTCAACGGCCGGATGGTCAAGCCCGGTATTCTGAACGTGCAGGCAGCGCTTGCGGCTGTTCCTACGCCCGGTCTTACCTGCCTGCACGCAGATGGCCGCTTACGTGTGTTCTGGACACAGCAAGGCGAGAAGGCGACTTGCGTGGCACCCGATGGCGTGGACCTCGATATGTTGCAGTGCGCAGGCGAGTTTACCATCCGTCGTCTCTCTAATGGGCTCATCGCTACGTGCGACGACCCTCTGCCGCCACTCACGGAACTTATGTGCCTTGAGAGTGAGGGGTTCATCGAGGTCGAGTGGGCTGACGAGGGTGAGAGCGCAAACTGCATCACTGAGGCCGGCGATATTCTGTCGGGGCCGCTCGTCTGCCAAGCCAGCGGTATGACGACCGAGCGCTTCAGCTCCCCTGAAGCCGCGCTGAAGGCGGTCTGTCTGTAAGATGACTACTCTCCTCCCAAAATTGGTTCCACGAGCGCTAAATAAACCACATACGCACCCTATTCTTTTAATTCCGCAGTTTGTGTGGCCTTGTTTGCTATAGCTTTTGCTTGCAGGAGTGTGGGACGCACTCAGCAGCTGTAAACAATTCATCACATTTTTTTCCAGCATGGTCCCTTCTCTTTTCACATACCCCACCAAATGTGTTACATCGCCACCCAGCTCTTCTCCTGTTCGGATACGTGAGACACGCACCGCAGTCCATAACTCTTCATGAACCAACCGCTAGCATACAATTGTAACAGCAAAACTCATTCGTGCCCTCCTCTTTGCAGGCCTCGAACACGCAGTCAACTACATGACTCGATTTATATACAACCAGACGGCGGGTGCGTATCTTGCGCAGGTCAAACATATTCTCTATGGAACATGAAAGCCACAAAACTACAAGCCCCACTTCCGTTGTATCGCCATGATGAAAAAGCACCACAGATAGTGCACTTTCCTTCAATCTCTACCCACACTCTCACAAAAACTCCAACGCGCATGATGCATACATCATACTACACATCGGCTTGTACTACTAAGGGGCATCTGGCTCGTGCGTGGTCCACATGCCGGTGGACAAGGTCGTCGCTCTTCCAATAAAAGGTGGAATGGGCGAATGAAGCGGACATATATAGGAACATGTGTTTACAATGTCCACCGGCGGGCTATAAATGCGCTAGATGTATGAGGGGACTCATCATTATTTGGGTGAAAGGCAGTGCATATGGGAGTTATTGTCGCAATGAAGGTGAAGCTCCTATGGCAATGATGATATGATGCTATGTTGGTGGTGCTGAGGTGTTCCTATAATGTTATGGAAGTGACGACGATGGTATTGGACTGTGTTGCATTTGTTGTTGTCGAGAATGGAGATAAAAAGAATGACCGTTGATATCCGCTCGATGACAGGATATGAATAGGCGTGTAAATGTGCTAGTAGGAGCGGTTGCCTGCATCTTTCTAAGTGACGACATGTCAACGAACTTCGGCCAAAAAGCGTACATGGCGTGCCCAAGATCGTCGTGGTGATGTGACAAAACTACATAAGATCCATGTCTAGGCGTTAACACATCGCCGTCCCAAGAGGTCAATGATTAAGACGAGTCGGCTACAAAGGCCATGATGATCAGAACCAAAAGATCTGCCGAGCTCAAAGTTGCGATACAATATGGGTTTGCATGGGCTAGAATACGATCACCGGAGGGGGCGCTCACTATGCCAAAATCTTTTAGGCGCCGAAAGCATGAATGTCGCAGGTGTGGTGCGCCCAAAACAAAGGCAATATTATTTTTAATGATGCGACATAGCCAGTGTTTATAGGCAATAGGGCCTCGTCACCACCGCCAATGGCATTTGTAGAGCAATGGTCTCCAGGTTTGCCTTAACATTGCAATAGTAGTCATTCTCACAAATATTTGCGTCGGAGGTGCACATAGGCGGGCGCCGTCAAGATGGGGAAGAACCTAAGATGGCGTAGCCGCGTGGGGCGCCAGCAGGGAAGAAGTTGTCGAAATGCTCGACTTCATTGCGAGCGGCTCAAGCAATCGCGGGCACTCATTTTGCGGAGACGAGGACGCAACCGCCATAAATTGAAATTGATTTGAAATTGGAAAAACGGAAGTTTGTTTGGAAATGGCGGTAATTATGTGCCGGCGGTGGCATCTTGCAAATCGCGGTATAGGGCAAATCCGGAATGGGCAGGGAAGACAACGATTTTGAATTAAACTGCGGTTTATTTGAAAGGGCCAGAGTTTGATCGCATGTATATTGAAATCTAAGTTCAAGGTGGCGTGGTCAGCCCGTGTGCATCGATGACGGCGGCGCGGGATGATCATGCGCCTGGTTAGTCGCTACCATGCATGTCACTAACCATAGTCGTTGTAAGCAACAAATATAGTGTTGGCCCGGAATATGTACTATGTCTCTAACGGCTCGCCATCTCAAGTGTCTCTGCCATCGCGTGCACCCTATAGCTTAGCAACGGTAATTTTAAATTTCCGCGGTAAGGCCTTAGATAAAGATCAACCGCAATCGATATAATGCAAAGCAAATCGTTATAATATATATTCCCGGTCCATTTCGGATTAAGTGCGCTTGTACCGCCATTTTATAAGATGCCGCCGGGATATATTACCGCCATTATTTGCAAAAAAACTCTTTTTTAGCAAAAATACATACTCAAGGTACCCGTACCGATTGTTCGGCTTCTATCTCAGCACGCAGAGTACCCAATTCTGCCACATAAGTCTTAAGAATAGGGTTTTACGCCGGGGGTCTTCTCGTCCATCCTCTCCGTTGACAGTGCAGCACCAAAGCAAGAATTATTCGTCGTCATGGACACAATCTATCGCTACAATGAAAATGAAAATCATTCATGTCGCTCATTTCCACGAGACGCGGCATGATCATGCTTGTCGAGGGCGCTTATCATCCACGTTGGTCAACACGTGATGGTCGAATCGGGCCTACAAGACCTTGCCTCATGTGTGACTCCGGTCGTGCTTGCGCTTGGGGGGGAGGAGGGGGGGGGTGGGGGGGGGGGGGGGGCAGGCAAAAAAACCCGCTTCGTTAAGGTCTTCGTCGACAAACTTATCGATTGTCCCGCGCACCCTCGTCAAAGAGGAGTGCTACTCCTCTAGTCGCGTCGGTCTACCTCGCATAGGTTGCCCTTTTCCTTCGGGGCAATGGAAGGGAGGGGGGGGGGGGGGGGCATACGTGCAAATAGCACCCATGTGTTGCTCCGCCTGACGCGTCGAGCATGTCCCGGTCGGATGCTAGTTGTTTCCGACACCGACTAAACCATAAGTTACCGCCCGTACCTTTCCCTTGTAGCTTGCGCTATCGTGGCGATGTGATGTCGCGATAACCCTTATCACATCGCCTTTGTCACTCTTATCGATGATGGGTACTGAGGAGTGGGGGGGGGGGGGGGGGGGAGGGGGGGGGGGGGGGTCGTGTCGCCCCCGGCCCACAATATAGGTTCCGGATATAGACGTTTTTACCGAAACCCTCCGTACAATGTATTTTGCGGCCAATCTAGAGGATCGTCGCCGCTAGACCGTGCCGATCCTCTCGCCGCCTGCTCTCATGAGCTCGCCCGCCGCATGCTGCGGTGCCTCCTTATCACGGCTGATCCGCCCGTTTCCTCCACGCCAAAAAATGGTTAACATTAACAATCCTCCTTATCGAGAGGGTATCGCAGAGTATTCGGTCGCGAAAAAAATTATCGGACTACCCGAGCGGGAGATGTTGGCTTTTTAAGTGGATATAAGTTGTTTATCACCAAGCATGACACGATGACAGGGTTAGTGCCGCCACCACGAGGAGGTGGGGGTGAGTGCCGATGGGCATGCTTGCGCACCGCCTCTGGGCCAGTCCGGGGCCGCGGCCGCCGCGATTGGCGACGGGCGCCAATCGCCATGCAAGGAGGTCCAAATATTGTTCATGACATCTGATATTTGGATCTTGGAATCGCATGGTCACCCGAGGAAAGTCACTTGAGGTGTGCACTACGACATGTACCGCTTGTCAACCAGCAGTTGTCTCTGGGCCCTCCCAACGTTACCATAATATAGGAAACTTACAAGCATGGGCTACACGCTTATTAAAAGCACGAGTACAACCTCTCCGAAGTGTGATGGAGGTTTTTACTCCCATCCGGAGACATGCAGCGCGACATGCTAGCGGCAACCTGACTATCACGTGGTCAAGACTATCACGACGGTATGGTGTTTCATCACGACGTAAAGGTACCCGAACAGTTTTTTTTGAAAGGTTCTGTATAATGTGTTTACATCAACATCATGAGGTGCTACTCCTTCTAGCAACTCTGGGAAGGCAGAGTTAATAGCTCGCAGATAGTTTATGTACTCCCGTCGGAACTTTGAAAAGCTTATGTATGCTGTGAAGGTCGGTCCTTGTGCACGAAGAGACATGCTAAGGCTGATGTCGTCGAACTCGCCGCGCGACTAGGCTGCTCGTCGTCGAAAATATAAGGGTCGGGTTCATAGACATGGGTAGTGGTTCGGTCACTACGACTATAGGTCCCATGGTCTGCCGTTGGTGGCTGTGTTGGCTGCCAGTGGGGTTGCCCGAAGCTCACTTTAAGTCGCTCAAACTACGACATTATCAACCCGTGTGTGGTCGCTTGCGACCGTTCTATCGCCGTGTCTATAAGCTCGACCGTTTCAAAGCGAATACTAGCCATGATATTATCCAAGGTAGTAGGAGCGACATGACTTTACCGGGAGTGAACCGTTAGGCCTATGTGCGAGCCGCTTTGCCACTGCTCCGTGTGGTGGGCGCCGCCGGCGGCGGTTGCTTCCGTTCAAACATGCCTGAAACGTCGGGTTCCGCGGTTCGACTTTTCACACCCGCGTTTTCTCACGCTAATACCGCGTTGGTGGCGTGCATGCAGCTTACTAAGGTGTGTGAGCCACTGTGAGGGCCCATAATCTCTTGTCGGAGGTGCCCGTGAGACATTGGGTGTGTCGACATGTGTGTTTACAACATGGACTGTGTGATGATTGCAGGAGAACTGAGCAACAACACGACACACCGGTGCTTGTATCTTGTTCATCTTTACCAGGTCAACTTTACGTATAAACTGATAATGTTCACAACCGTGAGCGTACATGTATTCTAATAGATACCGTTCGGGGTGTACGTAATTACTCGTAATTGCTCGTACATATTCATGGTAGTGGTTGCGTTGCGGCTGTGGTGAGGTGCTCCCCCATGTCCCTAACTTTGTTCATGTTTGCTCTTTGTTCGGGTAGCTTTGTTCATATTTGGCTTGACAGCATCTTTTTTTCCATATATATATATACATATATAGAGTATACTTAAGCAGATCCGCCGAGGCAGAACGTCATGATCACAAAATTATAATCACATATTTAAATTTAAATGTACGTCATGTACTAGGTATCTTTACTCAAGGTCTTGTAAAACATTAATTTCAGATCGCGCGTGGAACTGCATTTTAAGTCCGGGACCAATCATTCCCATACTTTGATGATAAATAAACGAAGGTATGTGAGCTAGCCAACAGCCTCTGTATCTCTCAAAACAGCAGGCCACAAACGCCGTTGACATTTTGGCGATATGGCGAAAACAGTAGGACGGTGGGCCATCAATCTGTTCTACCAAAATACGTCTCAGGTTTTGATTCTTGACCCTGGACATGCGTTTTCAGAAGAAGTTTCCAGCCTTATTTGAAGCCCCTTTTCCTGTAGCTAAACACCTCATTCTTCGCGGGTGGTGGCAAAGTTCACCCAAGAACCGGCCCTTTTCCTGTACCACTAAACAGTTCAAAAAAAAAATCCATCTATCCTTCTGTGTCGTTCGCAACACAGCCATCCGCTTGCCGCCTCATTCATGCTCCGGAAACACAGTAAGAAATCACTGCAGCGGCACCACCCGTGCGCGCAGATGGGTACCGCCACCATCTAAACTTCCACATTCATCACACGTACACACACGCGGAAATCATACAGGTAGACGTTCGCGCGCGCACGCGCGCACACACACACACAAGTTATACAGGTATACACGCGCGCGCACACACACGCACACTCTCACACACACACAGGCGCAAACCATACAGGTAGACGCGCGCGCGCGCACACACACACACACACGCGCGCATACACATACACCCACACGCAATCCATACAGGTATATACGCGCGCACACACACCCCCCCCACACACACACAGGCGTAAACCATATAGGTAGACACGCGCACAAACACACACGCGCGCATACACGCACACCTACACACACACGCGCGCGCAAAACCATACAGGTATACACACGCATACACACACACGCACACACAAGCGCGCCACAAAGATCAGGTTCCTAAATTAGATGTATATGGGAGCAAGGAAGGAAGGACAACACAGATGCTCCCATCACTTCTAACAAGCTCGCAACACATGTACCAAACACACTTGTCATTTCTCTTTTAATTTGAATGAAAAGTTTCGCACTCAATCGCTGCGCACTGCATAAGGACCAGACGTGTTAAGGTTAGCTATCAAGCTTGACACTCAAATGAAGGTGTGGTGCAGCGGCCTCAAATGCAACGCAGCTCCCTCATCATCAACCTACCCACCCTCCCACGTTCCATAATTTCGCTCCGTAGTGTGACGCCCAACGCAGACAACACAGCTGCTCATTGTGGATCCACAGACACCCGTCGATACCGCTCCTACCATGCTTCATGATGCGGCGGAGTGAAGAGTTGACCCCCCTCCCCCCTCCCCCTCCCCCCCCCCCCCCCCAAAAAAGGATATAAAAGAATGAGTTGGTTGTCCTTAAACGAAACTAAGGTCTGCGCCGCCCCTTCTCGCCCCTCACCGTCTCATTCTGCTTCCTCACAACCTCCAGGACGCGCTTCTGGACGGCCTCCGAGCCGCAGCCCGCGAGCGTGAACAAGTTGGCGGTGGGGTAGGCGAACCCGGGGTACGAATAATCGGTGATCGCGGCGCTGCTGGTGCTGCCAAAGGCGATCGTATCTGAATTACGGCGGGGTGTGGTGGGAAAGGAGAGGCCACGCACGGCGCCCCCTCTCACCTCCCCCCCAGCGCGTTCCGACTTGGGTCGCCGCTTGCCTCCCCCAGCAGCACCCACACGCCCCTCGCTCGCCACCGCTCCCTTGCCATTCCTGTCAGAGCTGACGGGACGCCGCCGGTGCAGAGAGCCTGCGCTCGCGGGCGCCTCCTCCGCCAGCCTCACTCCTGCATCCGTCACCGAATGCTCGCGGTTCTTCATCCACGCGGCCGCCGCCTGTGCCTGCTGCAGTCGCTGCCGCTGACTTCCCGCTCGCAACGGCACTGGATTGGCCCGGCTTTGCCCCTTCTTACTCGATAATATCTTTTTCATCTTTACAGCAACCTGTCGAGCGCGCGCATGTCAGGATGGGTTGGCAGCGTCCTTGTGTGCGTGCACACGGGCACGCGTGTAAGTGCGTCAGTGTGTGTGTGTGTGTGTGTGTGTGTGTGTGTGTGTGTGTGTGTGTGTGTGTGTTTGTGTATTAGCGTATGTGGGTAAGTGTGAGCGCGTGTAGGTCCATGTGTGTATGTGTGTGTGTGTGCGTGTGTGGGTGGGTGTGTGTGTGTGTGTGTGTGTGTGTGTGCGCGCGCGCGTGTATGTGTGTGTGTGGCTTGTGTTTACATATATGGGTGAGATAGGGACTAAATGGTTTCGCCGTGTATGCATGCATGCGCATGTCTCCTATAATTGTGAATTACACAGTTCGAATGGTTGTATCTATCTCTCTCTCTCTCTCTCTCTCTCTCTCTCTCTCTCTCTCTCTCTCTCTCTCTCTCTCTCTCTCGCTCTGTGTGTGTGTGTGTGTGTGTATGTGTGTATGTGCGCGTGTGTGAGTGAATACATTCGTAGGGTGTGCGTGTTAGCTGTGGGATTAGGGGTTCGAATGGCTGTGCATGGGCGTTACAAAATGCATTATGCCTATTGAGACAGTCGTTCTCCAACGCCGGTGTGTGCGAGTGCGCGCGCGTGCGCGCGCGCGCGCGCGCGTGTGTGTGTGTGTGTGTGTGTGTGTGTGTGTTTGGAAAAGAAGAGAGGAGGTGTGCGATGGCAGACACGGCGCACCTTCACTTGCTCCGCCTGTTTCTGCTCTGCAGCAAAGCACAGCTGTTGGTGCTCGTCTAGCGCCTCTGGCAGCCCCCCCTCCCCCGCACACTGCAGTGACACCATCTCAACCATACGCTCCATTACGCTGCTCACAACCACCTCCGTGTCCGTCGGCGGCTGCACCTTATCCAACTGCTCCACGAAACGAAGCACCGCGCTCGTTGTCAAAGTGGCACGCACTCCTGTGGGCGTAACTGTCTCAACCTGCTCTTTCCTGGTGTCTATCACGGCCTCCATCCCACCCACCGCCTCCCTGTCCTGTGCCTGCCTGGTTGCCTGAGGCATGGGGCGCTTCATGTTGGAAAGTGCGTGTAGTGCCGCGGCGCCCGCTGCTGTCGCCGCTGGTGGTGGCCGCTCGTGCCGCATAGGCCCAAACAACGAAGCAGCTGACGCAGCGCCACCCGCCTCCTGCTGCTGCCCCGTCTCCCCTGCACCCCCGCTTCGCCTACACCCTCGGGGATTGAGGGCAAGGTCATGGCTGGCCTTTGTCACTCTGGGGCTGCGAGGGAACGTCCTATTCCGAAAGCAGGACGAACACGACAAGTAAGTCCCGACGCCCAGCCCAACCATCCCCGCGCCCTCCCGGCGCCACCTATTCTTCCCCAGACACGCCTAGTTCAAACACCGGGAAACCTACATGCCTCGTATTTACGCTTGGGCTGAGCGGCTCGTGCTTTCGGCGGAGGTTACGACTTACGACGGAGACCGTGGTTGAGGTGTAATCAACGAGAGTATTGAGCGAGCCGAGTCGTCGAGGAGTAAGTGCTTCCACACGCCTGTTGACCTCGCGCGTGCTGAAATGCGTATTTGTGTCGACATTGGCTTGGCATTACTTAAGGTGCGAGTGTCGGATGCGGAGGAGTGTTGCTGGGGAGATGGGTGCGTGGGTGTGTGTTGCTGAGCGCTGAGGTGGCATTTGGGCAGGCGGACCGGCGGAGGTGGACGAAGAACGTTGATACCTGAGGGGAGCAGACTCGGCGGCGGTCGCTGAGCTCTGCGCACGTGCATTGCTGTAGGAACGCTCCGAGAAACCCATGAAAGAGTCCCAGTCGCCACCACCGCCGGTGCCCATAGCGGCACGCGCGCCAACGGTGGTGGGGTGGTGGCCTTGCCCGCCCAGCACCTCCATCGGTCGCTCCGAGAAGGGCAGCCCGCTACTACCACTAACTACTACCCACAAACCACGACAGCTCCCCTCCTTATGTACGCAGCCCCTCCTGTGTGCAGCTCTTAACAGGGCCGGCTGGTCGTCACTCGCCAAGACTCCAGTGCTGTTAATGGCTGTAAATCTCAGATTCGCGAGCTATTTGAGAACGGGTGGGGTTCGTAACTCGCTAGCAGCAACGTGGGCGTGCTTAGCGAGTAAGAGGTATGGATTGGTAGCGCGGACGACGAGCGAGGGAGGCCGCGGACCGACTTGAGGCCGAGTAGCGATAGGGCTGACTAGGGCCGAGTAGGGCAGTTATATGGGATCCGATCACCGCACTACACACTCGCGCAGTACCCGTACCGTAGCAGGTCGTCGTTTTTTATTTTTTAGCGCCCCCGGGATATGGGACTGGCAGGTAACCCGCGCATTGCAGGTCGTAGCACCGTATAGCACCGTAGCCGTACTCATCGTTATTGATCGCGGTCACGCGCGCGGCGCTATAATAGTAGAAATAAAAAAATTACAAGAAAAAGCAGTGGAGGCCACCAAGCAAGAAAAAGAAAGAAAGGAAGAAAAAACCTAAGCCCGAGGAACAGGAAGGCATGCCACAGCACCAGCACTATAATAGTAGAAATCATAATAGATAAGGGTTGTTTCATATGCACGACTTCATGTGGAGATGCAGCGGCACATGTAGTAACACGTACCAAAACGTACTGGCATGCCACGCGTGTACAGCGCCACGTCGCGATTTCATTTCTGTCACCCTCGCGGTCAACGCTTGTCGAGAAAACGATGTCGAGAAAAGGAATAGTAGTTCGCGCAGTATTGCCGCTATCTCGCATGGCGGCATTTTCGATGCAAAATGCCGCCATGCGAGATAACAGATGTCGAGATAGGATCCAGATCGTTGTTTTTCCCGACTACACAATGTGCTCCCGCCTACACCATCGCTATATCTTGCTTTGTCAATGCTCTCCCGCCTACACAATGCGATCCGCCCCTTTGTCAGCTTCTTCACCACCTTCTACTCCACGCGAGGCGCGGTATCATCGAAGGCATGGGAGCGTCGCTTGTAGCTCGGCGGCGACCATATCGTCGCGTGATCGCCCAAAACCCCGGAAGCCAACGACCTTCTACAGCCCACGAACGTCGGAGGACAAGATGCCGAGTATTTTCGCTACTTACCCAGAAATAAAACTGGGAATTGACTCCCGTGATGATGCTATGTATTCTGTGTCGGCACTGCCTAGACACCTGCCGCAACACATCGCTAGTTCGCGCCGCCGGGCTGGTGGCTATATCTCGCATTTTTATATATCGCAGCATCTGAGCATTATCGTAAAGGGTACGGTTTCACGTACCCGTACTATTCTAGGGTTGTATCAATGGATACTCCTCCCCAAAAGGTCCATGACTAATATCCCTTCGCTCTAGAGGATTGGGGCCGGTTGGCGCCTATGGCGGATGAGTTGGTTGATCTTCTAGCTAATTTGGTGGCAGTTCGTCGCTTCCCTGGCATATGGGTGCCGCTTACTCTAGTTCGTTGCGCTGTGACACTTACGTCCGTATGCAACATTTCGTTCGGTGAACTACTTATGTTACTTTTCGGCGTGTTCCGGGGGATGTGCGGCGAAAGTTTATGTAACGTCTTTTTGCTGTTCTTCATGTTACTTTAGGTTCCTATCTCCGCGATGCTTTGCGGGGGGGGGGCAATGCAAATGGTGTGGCATGCCTTCATGTTCCTCGGGCTTAGATTTTTCCTCTTTTTTCTTTTTGCTTGATGGCTTATGATGTTTTTTCTTTTAAGATTTTTTTTTCTGCCTCCCCAAAAGTCCAAATAAGATTTCGTCCCTTACAATGAATCCCGTATTCATCGGAAAGTTAGCTAATGCGTTAGATCGGAATTTCGCCCCATTGTCATATTGCATCTCCACAACTCTCTAGTCCCATGCTTTGATCACGGCTGAATTTTTCTAGCAGCCGGAATGATCTTATTGGAGATAGACTTGATAAGGTAGTCATAGGTTAAGGGATTGCCTCGGCAAAAGGCGCCAAATGTGATTCGTTGTTCCCATACCTTGCAATGAATTGTGTACTTGACACTCATAAATATATATTGAAGGTGCTAAACTGCTAGAAGTCTCTTGAGCCTAAACAATTGAAGAGGTTGGCCAAGCTGGATTTTTAAAATGCGCGGGGTCCGCAAAAGTATGCCTCGATCATTAATCCATGAATCCCTTCGAGTTTAGGGTTTCCTAATCAACAAACGGAATTGTTTGGTAAACTAATGGAACATAATGACGCATAATTCAGCATGGATATGGCCCATACGTCGGTGCTAGGGTTTAGCTGTGGCTCGTGACGCAAAAGAGGGAACCAAACCAATAGAAAGGGATCGGTACGGGGGTAGGGGGGGGCGTGGTATGACGGGCTCAATCATGAGTTCAATCCGGCTCCGGGGGAGGCAGTCCATGCAAGCCCGACTCTAGAGCTCGTCTCTAATCGGGATACATGGAGATTAGGTCCTCGTTGATTGTTGAGCGTACCTAGATAATGTTCTATCATCATGAGCTCGTCCATGGTTAGATAACCTCGGGCGCGCGCCGGCAACGTAGCGGCAGCGGCCCCGGAGGGGGTTGCGCTCGAGGGCCCGTTAGCACTTACCTTTACCTCCACGTGGTGGGCGTTGGTAAGCTTGTAGCCGTGCCAGGCTTGGCACGGTAGGACGAGGTACCGGCAGCTGCGATCCGCGTGAGCAGCACTTGTCGGGAAGCCTAGTACGGAGGGTTTCAGAAATCAAAATATCCGTACCCTAGCACTAAGATCTCCCGCTCGGCCTGTCCGACATGTGTCTTCGCGAGAGAATACTCCCATATACTCTCCCGATAAGGAGGCGGGGATGGTGTCTTTGAAATAATCTTTGGCGAGAAGGGTACGGACGGATCGGCGGTGGGACGCGGATGTTGGACCTGGCGGCGGACATCCGGGAAGCATCGCCAATGCAAGGCGCTCGCTCGACGTTGACCATCGCTTCTCATGTAGAGTAGACCCATCCACGGGGGTGCAGCTCGACACCAATAGCGAGGAAGACAGCCGCGGCGAGAGGAGCGGCACGCTCTGGCAGCGCTGAATTTAGATCGGCCGCCGCCGGAAAACCCATGTACGGAGGGTTTTGGTTAAATGGTCCGCACCCGGCACCTTTAAGGTCGGAACCCCGATCTGACTCACCCACCCAAAGTCTCCCCTCGTCGGTACCCAACATCGATAGGAGTGCCTTCGGCGGTGTGCAAGGGTTATCTTGAAAGCACACATGTCAAACATGTGACCCCATAGCTACGTAAACCACAAGAGGAGGGTACGGGTTGTATAGCACGGATCAGCCGACGCCGGGAACAACTGGCAGCCGACCGGGACAAGACAAACACAACGGGAGGAGCGACAGACGGCAATCAGTTGTGTTTATGGTTTTCTCCCCTCATGCCCCGAAGGGAGGGGGAAGCTTATGCTAGGAGGCGAGCTGCGACGGGAGGAGCGGCTACTATCTCGGACGAGGGAGTGTGTGGATATCGAGTCGGGTCCTACCACGACCTGAGCGAGGGGTTTTTCGTATGCCTTTCTGTTAGCACTAGCATCCCGTTGCCTAGTATTTGAAATATTGAAATATTTTACTCCAATACCAGTAAAACCGGCTAGAGTCTCTGGGACCCCCCCTTTTGCTATGCTCAACTTGTTGTTGGACTTCTAAGCGTGAGGTAGACCGTGAACCACTAATCCCAACCTCTCCAATGGCAGTAACGATACCGTCTAAAACATACCCGTATCCAGGTATTTATTATTTTCTGATCTATACGTATTTTTTTTGGATACAGTATGAAATAAAAGATGTCGCTAGTCTCCACGATACGCGGCCTGCTCCAGCCGCTGCGGGGTCTCTGATCAGCAAGGCTGCTCAGCTTGAGCTGGTCGAGGCGAACCTGCATGACCTCGGCTCCTATGCGACTCCGGTCGTGCCGGAGCTTGGGGGGAAAGGCAAATGAAAACCCCCCCTCGCACAGGTCGTCGTCGGTCCCGCCTTGATCCGTGCTCAACCCCGCCCGAGGTATTAGCCGCTCCTCTCGACGCAGCTCTCCACCTAGCCGAGTTTTCTCTCCTCCTTCGGGGGCTAAGAAGAAAAAAGAGCTAGGCTGCATACGGTGTCCGGCTGGCTCTCCTGCCCCCGAGCCAGATTTTCTCCTGTCCCCTGTCCTTTTCCCGTCTGTTTCCAACACCTATATGATCGCGTTGTGGCCGTCCGTGCCCTCCCACGGTGGTTTACGTTGTTAGGGGGCCGCCTTTACGAGCAGTGTGCCGTTACGATAACCCTAGGCACACTGCCTGAGGCAGCCTATCGATAACCGTGTACCGACTAGGGGAGGGGTTGGAAGAGCACAGGGATCGAGTCGCCGGTCCTCAAAAGATGGTAGGTACGGGAATTTTTCCAAAAACCCCCCGTACCGGGCTTTTCCGGCGGCGGGCGATCCTAGGGACCGCCGCCGCCAGACGGTGTCGCTCCTCCGGCTGCGACCATCCTCCGTCCTGCGCAGCAACATGCCTCGCCCCCAGGGGAGACCTAAGGCTATCACAGGGCTGGCGGCTGCTAGCGAGCGCCGTCCCTAGCGCTGCTTCCCAACTGTCCGCCGCCAGCTCCAACACCCTCGTCCCTCCGCTGATCCGTCCGTACCCCTCTTCGCCAAAAAATATTTCGCAAACGCCGCCCCCGCCCCATCGTCGAGAGAGTATCTGCGAGTATTTAGTCGCGGAAAAGACATATCAGACTGGCCGAGCGGGAGATCCCCGTGCCGGAGTACGGATATTATGTTTTTCCAAAACCCTCCGTACATGGCTTCCCGACAGCTGCTGATCCCGCGGATCGCAGCTATCGGTACCTCGTTCAGCCCCCTACCGTGCCAGGCCTGGCACGGCTATGGGGTTACTAGCGCCCACCGCGTGGAGGTAGAGGTAGGTGCCGACGGGCCTGCGAGCGCACCCCCCTCCGGGACCGCCGCCGCTGCGCCGCCGGCGGGCGCCCGTTGCCTAGTACTTATGTACAAGGTAGCTATTTGTCATCCTAGTACTTAGTGTTATGCTATTAGCGGTACTCTATTCCCTATTAGTGGCGGTCGGCCGGCCCTGCCGGTGCCTTCGCCGGCCGCTATCTCACTCCTCTCACTCCTCTCACTTCTCTAGTCACCACAGCCGGCCCCCTTGTGGGGCCGGCACGACCTCCGTGTAACTATCCGTTCCCAACTCTAACACTTTCCCCCCACGCTCCGGCACGACTCGAGTCGCACAAGAGCTTAGACGAGGCATGCCTGACTCGATCAACCCATGCAAACCAACTAGGATGATCAACGCCCTCGAGCGGCGGGAGCGGGCCGCGCATCGTAGAGACAGCGACATAGTATTTTCGTATTTTGTCTTAGCGATACACCATGTATGTCCATGCATGATTTATTTTTTGTTGTTACTGTCGACGGAGAGGGATGGATAAGGAGACCCTCGGCGTAAATCCCTAACAAAAAGACCTAGATGGCAGCTTTGGGTACGCCCTAACACAACAACCTATTCATCGATACATGTACTTGTTATTGAAAACCAAATTTAATTTTAGATAGCCTCGAAATTCCATGAGGAGCATATAGAATAATTGACAAAATCCAATGCATGTGGCGGCCATGACAAAGTGGGGGGAAACTTGATCTCAACCAGTGGTGGCGCGGATCTCCTTGGTGGCGCTAATGATATATATTGCAGCATGGACACTTCTTAGCTCGTACTATGTTGCATGAGGTAGCGCTTTGTCCTGAGGAAATCGAATCGATTGGAGTTGATGAACCGGGAGGGATCACCGTCGACAATCCGAAGCTAACCGTAAGGAGGGACATCCACTTGTGCCAAGTACGATGAAGTTGGGACCGGAGGTACTTCACTAGAGGCATGGGCGGAAGCTGCGGTGCTTTAAAGGCGGTGGTATCCAACTCCGAGATATATGTCGTCTTAAGGTATATCAACATCATTGAGGTTGAATCCCTTGGCGACGGACCAAACAACAAACTTTGTAAAGGGATGTTCGCGAAAGATTTTTGTCCTTCATTTAGGAGCATGCTACAACATGTAGCGTCGTGTGTGTCGACTCGGAAGTTTGGACCATCTCGATTTTCGTAGAATAAGGTAAGACGTGGTGTCCATGTTGAGTACTAAGCTCAGTCGTGGAGTACCCAAGTGAGGATAGGAGAGTAAATATTGTATGTCCATCCTTATGGATGTTCTAATTGTGATGCGTCATCTCCCAATATGAACGCATATTGGTACATAGGGACAGAGCTTGTCGAGCAAAGGAACCCAATGATGCAGCCTTCATACGCATTGGGGGTCCGAGGGCAGCGATAACCTTTGATGAGGAACCCACCTTGCCAGCATTAATGATGATCATATTCTGCATGCAAGGTTCATGTGACTCGTGCACGAACCCCATTAAGTGAAGAGCTTGCCGCAAAGTGTTGTATCGATTTTCTTAACTTCGGCTACCTTCATGTCGGGCAAAGTAGGAAAATGCGCTAAATTACGCCTCGACAAAGTTACTAGGTGTTGGCAAATCCCAATTACGCGATTGAATAAGGCATGCATTGTTTAGAAGTTCATTCTATCAAGTACGTGCTACATAGGGTAAACGTTGGGGGTACCGCGCGTACACACGGTGAAGACGATGATATAGAATTGTCCGCGCAGAACGAGACGGCTCACAACATTATTTGAAGAGAATGACACCACATCTTGATTACAAGCGTCCCTCCCGTAGCTGAAGAAAGCCACAAGTGTTGAAGCTCACCTTATAATGTGGGTTTTTTGTTTAAGACTACATACATTAATGTCACGAAATTGTGACGAGTACAGTCTTGCAACAGTACATTGTAGGACATTGTACATGTACTCGTTACTAATTCCAATTCGTGCTTGTCCATCGGACGGACGTACAAACGTGGGTACGTCGCTACTGCAATATTCATAAGGGTGCTTATGCATAATGTACGACCAGTACCTCCCGGTACGTACATGTACGCACAGTTAATCTAACTAGCTAGATAACGCGCCTACGCGAGTTCTCCGATGCAGAAGGAGCCGCGTCGTGAATCTCAATTCTAGGCAGACCGCGTCTCTGGAGAGATGACGACGGTTAGACAGCCCTAACGCCCGACACGTAAGCGAAGCAAGCATGCGTTAGCTACCTGGACAGAAAGCTATTTAAGCCCAGTGCAGTAGAGGGAGGTGACAAAACCATTTAACAATTCCATTGTTCACTTACAACACATACTGCTTAAGTACAGCAGTGAAACATAATCTCTCGACAACATCATTTTGCCATCTTGCAACGACAAAACTAGACAGATTAGAACTGATTTGTGCTAGCGTTTAGCTCGAGGAGGCTAACCGCCACACTGGTTTCGGAGCTCTTTGGTCGACGCACGTTTTCGCTACCATTTGATTAGCTCGACGTTGCTTGATTGACTCGATATGGCTTCTGTTGGACCTGGACGTTACGTGGTAGTCGTGATTCATGTTGGAGGGAGTGGAGGGACTAAACTGTCGAACGTTAAGCTTGTCTTACAACGTGAGCCTCGTATTGGTAAAACTTGGTTCCCGGTTGGCTCTGTCACAGCTAACGAAGAGCATGTTGATGCTGCCGTTCGTGAGTTACATGAGGAAACCGGCTTTACTTTGACTCCAGATGATTTGACGTTGTTGAGTGACGCACATGTTCGAGTTGCGTTGCCTGAAGGACAACATGTTGTTCACGTGTACTCGGCTTCTGTTCCCGTTCCGTTCGTGACAAGCCACTTGCGTACTCCTGCTCAGCTCGAGCAGGCTGTTACCGCTCAGTCTACGATTAATCCGGACGGTTCTTACGTCGTCCCGGAAACGCTTGCTATCGGTGGTCTGAATCTTACGCCCGCCAAGACGGGGTTACTTCCTGCTATGAAACATAAGAGCGAGTTACTTCACTTCGGTTACGTGACTCAATGGGAGACTTTTCGTCGTGCAGTCTATTCGTCTCAAGCACTCTTCCATGACGACACGACTATTCCAAGACAGTTCTTCATGTACCCCCGGTTTTCGTCGGTCGACTTTAGTCTTGTCTGGTAACTGATTCGTGGACACATTAATCGGCTATGTGGTGAAACTCCGACGGATTTACGTGTGGGAATGCCGATGCCTACACCGAACTTGGTTGGACTACTTGTGACCCTTACGGAGACTCAACGCAAGGCTGCGATGAAATCCCCGTTTCAGTCTGGTGGCAATGCCCGTGAATAGGAGGATTGGCTCGAGGCACAACCTCAGCGTTTTCTCTTACTCGGCATTACGGCTGATTCGTACGACTCGGTTATCTGGGTTACGTCACAGTTCTCAGGACATTTGAATGGGTGGTGGCTGAACCGGAAAGACCAAGTTGCTATCCCGTCTACGTTTGACATGCTTGTCGCGGAGTTACGCAAGACTACGTTTCTCCCGAACATCCAAGATGACGCGATTAACGCTATGCTCAACCTTACGCAAGGCAGCATGATGAGTTACGCTCTTTACACCAAGCAGTACAACGACTTCTTACGTCTATCACGTCAGAATCTTACAGCCGATGTGCAGTGCGTGCGCTTTATCAACGGACTGGCAAACTTTACGTTGAAGAATCAAGCGAAGTCACACCGGGCTCAAAAGGGTTACAACATCAATCTGGTGGAGCTGCAAAATTTCTTGAATGATGTCGTAACGGATTCGCCGGAACTCGGTAACATGCGGTCTTCACCTGGCCCGTCTACTCAACCTACACGGAAGCGCAACTCTGACGACCCACTCGTCGGAGCTTCTAAGATCTCGAAGCGCAATGGTGGTGGCCGTGGTCGAGGCCGTGGACGTGGAGGCAATCAAGGTGGAGGTCGTGGTCAACCATCTTCAAACAATGGCCGTATTGACTTCAGCGCAATCGCTAATGCAATGACCGGTGAGGAGCGCAAGAGGCACATGGAGGAGGGACTCTGTTTCAAGTGCCACAAGAGGGGACACCGACTATTCAGTGCCCTGAACTGAAGGGGAAGGCACCTATGGAAGCACCGCAATCCAAGAAGCAATGATGGTGGCAAGGCTTCTTTACCAACGAACAGGAGCAGCCGGCTACATCTACTGCTCGTTCGGAGACACTATTAGCGACAGAGGTCGTCGATTTACCTTCGACATCTCCGTCGACTACAGTCACGACACATGCCACTTAAGTCGCAGGTCGTCGTCGTCACACAAAGCAGAGACATAGTCGTAAACATGTAACCAGACGTTCGATTGATTGGAAACTGGTTCACTCTGTTTTTGACCCTCTGCATGCACGATTCAACTTCACACATGAGGGATGTGCTGATGATGAGGGTTTAAACTCGCACGGTGACTTACCTCACTCTTCGCCGAGTGACTCGATTCTTGAGAGGGACTTGTCAAGAGAACGGGTGTTCATTAATCCACCTTGGGAGTTGGCTGAGCAAATAGCACAGCATTTTGAGGATTGTCGTCGAACATCTCCGACATCTACGATGGCTGTTTTTGTGCAACCGAAATGGGCATAATTCGCTCAACTGACTAAGCACTAGAAACTCTACCAAGAATTCCCAGCGCGGACACAGCTTTTTACTCGCCAGTCACTGGAAAACCCCGCGCAACAAGAGGTGGTTGCTCCAGCTCCTTGGCATGTACAACTGTGGTTAGTCGACGCAGATTGTGCGTTTTACGACTTGACATCACCTACAACATCTGATCAACCCACTTCGGTACATGTACCTCCTGGCGACGCGGAACAGTCCATCGCTACGCTGCGACAATTTTCTCCGCCAGCTACGGCCCTACTTGCTGACCTCACGGAAGCTCGACCGTTAATTCGAACCGAGCTGACTGTGAAAACTCCTAATGGCGGACACCAGATTTCTGGATTAGTGGACTGCGCTGCGACGCTTGATTTCGTATCTGAGGACTTCGTACGACGCTTTGCTTTACAAACTTGAAAGTATGTGACCAAGACACCTGTTCGACTCGCCAACGGACAGCGAGTGACTTCTTCGACAGTCTGTGATGTTACTTTGGAGCTGGCTCGACACGACTTTCACCGGACTTTTTACGTCTTACGTGATTTACGTGATGCTGATTTAATCCTGGGTTTACCATGGCTTGATGACGAACATGCCTCTTTACAGTTTGGTTCAACCCGAGTTTGTACTCTAATGGACGGCACAGCAGTGGAGACTACACTCGAGGAACGGCGCCCTGAGTGTCTGTTGATGTCATCTATTAAGGTTCAGAAACTCATGCGCAAGACGCGCCGCAGCACGGGACGTCATGCTGAATTATACGTCATTGAACTTACGCCAGCCGCTGACCAACCAACTGACTTTCACACTGGAGAGAAGCTAACTGCAGGACAACGTGACAACTTCCGGTCGTTACTCTACACTGACTTCCCGGAGTTATTGCAACCTGTCGACTCTCCGCATGTAAGCCGACGGTGGGATCATCCCATTGAAACAACTGGCCCGATGCGACGTCAACGGCTTAACAGATTGTCACATGCAAAGCGCGCTGAGCTAAACCGACAGCTCAAAGACGCAGTGGAGGCTGGTCTGATCCGTCCCAGCTACATTGAGTTCGGCTCGCCAATTATTTTTGTGCGAAAAGCCGATGGCTCGCTACGACTGTGCATTGACTACCGTGGCCTTAATGAGGTTACGTGTAAAGATGCTTACCCACTTCCGCGTGTGGACGACACGCTTGACGAGCTTAAGGACGCAAACTTTTACACCCACCTCGACCTCGCCTCTGGCTTCTGGCAAGTTCGAGTGCGTGATCAAGACATCCATAAGACGGCGTTTCAGACCCGTGATGGTTTAATGGAATGGGTCGCCATGCCGTTTGGACTGTGCAATGCGCCAGCTATACGTTTCAGCGGATGATGAATGACATACTTCGCGACTTTTTACATGAGTTCGTTACTGTCTACCTGGATGACGTATGTATCTACAGTCGAACTTTGGAGGAACATCTAGAACACATGCGTCTCGTTTTACAACGATTCAAGGAGTAGGGCTTGAAGTTACGCCTTAAGAAGTGCTTCCTCGGCCTGCAAGACATGGAATATCTTGGCTATACTGTGTCAGCTCGTAACATTTCGGTTTCCACAAAGAAAGTCGAGGCCGTTGCATACTGGCCAGTGCCCACGACGCAAAAGGAGGTTCGCAGCTTCGTACAGTTCTGCAACTTCTATGCCATATTTATTCATCATTTCAGCGACCTTACGGCTCCATTGACGGACTTTCTGCGGAAGTTCAAGTCACATAAGGTTACGCTGACGCCTGCCTGTTTGGAAGCCTTTGAGACTCTCAAGTTACGGCTCATTTCCGCGCCATGCATGATCCTTCCGGAGGTCGGCTCGGACGCGACGTTCACCGTGGCTACAGATGCTTCAACAGTGGGGATTGCAGTAGTCGTGTTGCAAGACCAAGGAGGAGGTCTTCAACCAGTCTCTTAGTGGGCGCGTAAGCTAAATCTAGCTGAGCGTTGTACCACTTACTCTGCGTACGACTTAGAAGCTTTGGCCGTATACGAAGTTGTCAAGCATTGGAGGTGCTATCTTGAAGGATGCTCTAAGTTCCTTGTCGTAACAGACCGCGACACACTGCTATATCTGCTCAGGCAACCGAACAACATGTTGAACAAGCGGCAAGCAAGATACCGGCGGGATTTGCAACCGTTTGTGGGCTCGATGACACTTGCATATCGCAAGGGAGCTCTGAACGAAGCTGACCTGTTAAGCCGGCGTCCAGACTTCGTACCTCATGCCACAGTTCCGTTATTTTTGGATGGCGAGGTTCCGCCAGACCGAGAATTACGACGGAAGTCCCAGCTGATGTTTGAAGACGCATAGTTAAATTTACTGACTGTTAACGCGTTGCAGTTGTGCCCTGAGCTCGCTGATCTCACTCGCGAGGGGTACTCCCAAGACTCGTTTTATGGGGACGAGGGTGAGTGGACGAAAGACAGCCGGATTGAAGTCAGAGATGGGTATTTTTGGCGCCTCAATCGCCTCTGTATTCCACAAAAGTCTGAGCTCCGACTGAGATTGATCACAGAGATGCACGCAAATTCGTCAGCTGGTCACAGAGGAGTCGCCAGCACTCTTGCTAAAGCGCTCGACAGATTCTGGTGGAAACGACTTCGCCAAGACGTGAAAGATTTTCGTGAACGCTGCGTCGTATGTCGACGAGCAAAGATTCGACACGCAGATGGCTGCGACTCTTTACCCACTACCTGTTCCACCCAGACCGTGGCATACAGTTGGTCTTGACTACTTGACACACTTACCTGAGAGCAATGGCTTTAACATTGTGCTTATTGTAGTAGACCGTCTAGCTTGAATGGCCCATTTTCTGCCGTGTACAGAGACTGTTATTGACGAAGAAACTGCAGCTTTGTTTTTGCAGGGAGTCCACCGTTTACTTGGACTACCCCGTGTGCTGGTCAGTGATCGCGACCCGAAATTCGTCAGTGGCTTCTGGCGGACTCTTTGGCGACGCCTTGGAACGCGCATGAACATGTCTTCCAGTCGACATCCGGAAACAGATGGACAGACAGAGCGCGTGAATAGCACGTTTTAGCATCTTCTTCGTTGCTTTTGTTGCTATGATGGCTCTATTTGGACAACGCTACTACCACAAGTGGAATTTGCGTACAACGCCTCGCGTGCACTCGGAATTGAGCACACACCGTTCGAGGCTAATTTTGGATTCTCTCTTGAGGAGCCTCCTGACCTCCTATTCAGCATGCGACAATCAATTCCAGTTTCGCAAGATGCAACAAAACAGTTAAGATTGTTACACGACGTACATACTCTGGTACGCTCGGTGTTACAGCTACACAAGGACGAGGTGCAAGCGCGCACATAACCATCTACAACGCCACACTTTGCTAGAGGAGACAAGGTGTCAGTCGTCACAGCAAACCTTTTTCTGCGTGGACAACCGAACCGGAAACTCAGAGATAGAGAGCTTGGACCTTTTACATTGGAGGAGCAAATTGGGAAACACAGTTACAGATTGAAACTTCTAGCGACATTAAGCTTACATCATGTGTTCCATGTGAACAATTTACGACCCCGCTCTACCACTCCGCTAACGACCAGCTGTTCCGGTAATTGTACATGAAGGAGACGACGAGGAGTTTGACGTCTCGCACATCTCTGCTTTGTGCATGAAGTCGCTACCTGGGCGACGAGGCAAATATCTGCTCTTCATGACGCGCTTTAGTGATGACGACATTCCACTTGTTTGGCACCGTTTAAACGAAGTACACCGGACAACAACGTTACAAGATTTCTTGGAGACGCCCCAATGGCACAAGTTTGCCAAGACTCAGGCGTACATCGACTTCATGCACGCTCACCCAACGCGCATTTTTAAGTCCCAATAACTGATTCAGTAAAGGAGCTTAGACCATGGAGGTCTGCCTCGCGGCGGTCTCAAAGATCTGTCAAGAGGGGAAGGGTACGAGTGTGACGAGTACAGTCTTGCAACAGTACATTGCATGACATTATACAGGTACTCGTTACTAATTCCAATTCGTTCTTCTCCATCGGACGGACGTACAAACGTGGGTACGTCGCTAGTGCAATATTCATAAGGGTGCTTATGCATACTGTACGACCAGTACCTCCCGGTACGTACATGTACGCACAGTTAATCTAACTAGCTAGATGACGCGCCTAAGCGAGTTCTCCGATGCAGAAGGAGCCGCGTCGTGAATCTCAATGCTAGGCAGGCCGCGTCTCTGGACAGATGACGACGGTTAGACAGTAAGGCTAGGGATCAGCCATCGATGCATCGTCGATAGTATCATCTTCACCTAGTGATAGTGCCATCGATGTGACAGATTGCGACATCGACATCGACACGATGGTAGTAGTGCTCGCATCAATGCCATCAATTATCAAAATAATTGTAAAATATTGATTATTTAAGCCCGATGTATCGATATATCGTCCCAAATACTGATACATCGGCGATAATATCGGCTTAAATTGCCATCGATGTCGGCATCTCAAACTATCAACGCTATCAACATCGACAATCCAAGATATCAATACCATCAACATCAACGTTGCAAAATGTCATCACCATCAACATCGACAAAATTCACTTGATCCCTATCCTTATTAGACAGCCCTAACGCCTAATACGTAAGCGAAGCAACCAGGCGTAAGCTACATGGACAGAAAGCTATTTAAGCCCAGTGCAATCGAAGGAGGTGACAGAACCATTTAACAATTCCATTGTTCACTTACAACATATACTGCTAAAGTACGACAGTGAAACTGTTGTAAGTAATACCGCATACGTATTAGTTGCAGATAGCTACCGTAAGCTATTCTAGATATGATTAGTACATGTCTAGATCGGACATACCGATAAACTGTTTGACTCGGTACAGAGCTGTCGCTAGGCTACAGCTCTCACACTTATGTTGTCCCGACACCACGCATGTAGGCTGGTTGTCGCCGTAACTGTTCCGTTTGCGGGACTGTGACTGTAACTACGTTTGCGTAAGTTATCTTCCACACTAACCGTGTTTGCATGGTTTAATAGGTTATGGGCCCCCGCCTCACGTCACTCACGCGCGACAACCTGGTTCGGCGAGCTGCGATCGACACCTCTCCCGCAGAAGGCAAGTTTATCTAGACACCTAGTACTTTCAACTTGTAGTCGGCGGTATCGCCAGTATAAACTGCAATTTAAAACCCGCCACCACCCCTCTTAAGTCAGCCACCCGACGGAGATAGCCAGCCACCCTCACCGACGCACTCGTCGTGTGTGGACAGGGTGCACACAGGTCCAAGCTGGAGAACGGGGGGGCGCACCATCGGGTGAATTCGCATCCACATGTTGCACGCCAGCCGTAGCTTACCTTTTTAATTTTTATATTCTCTTAGCGACTCAGCCGCCAGCGCAGCGCTCCACATGTCATGGCCTTGGCCTCGACTTGTGCCCCACACTTGGTGGAGGATACAGAGAAGGTGCACTGAGACACCCCGGGGCTACATGCCGAGGGGTCGGCGGGCATCAGGCCGTCTCTTTGCAAACCGTTGTTAGGCACGAGTCCGGCTAGCGGTTTTTACCGCTGCCTGTTTTTTATCCAGCTCTTTCTTTTTCGCCCTTTGTCGAAATGGCGCCGAAAACTCCGCCTGTTTCGCCTCGTGCTTCCCCTGACCTAGGCTCTCAGCAGAGCAATGTCAATACCACCAAGGGTGTTCTCGCGCTGCTCCTTGAGCAACTGACGCGCCTTGAAGCGTACCTCGACTCGCGTTCGACAGCCATTGCTGCTCTTCATACTGCGGGTAGTACTCCGCACCCCCCTGTCCCTCAGCGCCGCCACGATGCTCAGCTCGGCCACTTTCGGGACAGCCACGTCGTGCACACCCTCCCCCTGCTTGTGCATCCCCAGCCTGACTACGCCCCACAGGACGCACAGTCAGCCTTGTCTGCTGCTACCGCTGCAGCTCCTGTTGGCGACCCCGCCGTCGCACAGCGCCGTCCCGATGCGCACCGCGAGCCCTCGCGCCCCGAACCCGTAGGTGAACACTTGCAACCACCCCCCCAATACCCCCCCGCTGATTCTGCCCTACACCGCGACCCCTCCCATCACGACATCGCGGTTGAACAACTCCCGCCACCCCCCCCCTATCCCCCGTTGGATATGCCCCTCACCACCCCATACCTCTCATCCCGGAGGCGCCCTCTCACGGCGTCCCCCCCTCCCGTGACCACCCGCATTCGTACGCCCCGCCGCCTCCCATGGCCGGCCGCTCTCCCTTTCCCGGTGGCCCACCTCTTCTCTTCCATGGACATCATTCTTCCCCAGCCCAGCGTAGCGACCACACCCCCCGTGGCCGTCGTCGCCCCACCGTTGACCCCATAGTCATCGGGCGACCGACACACGCAACCCCCGACTTTGACCCAAACGTCCACCACAGTCTCTTGGGCAGCCCCCACTACGCCCCCGTCTGCACGCGCCCCGCTGTCTCCACGGTCTTGCGCATCCTTGGCTCCGCCCAGGCCTCACCCACGGAGGCACATTGGCGCGCACTTGCAAAAGGTCCTCCGCTCCCTTCATGGCACCATCCACATGCGCCGGACGTTGGGGGGGGGGGGGGGGGGGGGGGGGGGGGGGGGGGGGGGGGGGGCTGGACCACAGCCTCCAACTCACAGGCTTTGCCGACGCTAACATGCTCACCAAACTCCTCCCAAGACCTGCACTTGCAAGACACCGAAGTGCGATCCTTGGAGGACAAGACCCAATGCAACGCTTCATCCCGTAGCTACCTGCATGGGGAGTGTTGTAAGTAATACCGCATACGTATTAGTTGCAGATAGCTACTGTAAGCTATTCTAGATATGATTAGTACATGTCTAGATCGGACATACCGATAAACTGTTTGACTCGGTACAGAGCTGTCGCTAGGCTACAACTCTCACACTTCTGTTGTCCCGACACCACGCCTGTAGGCTGGTTGTCGCCGTAACTGTTCCGTTTGCGGGACTGTGACTGTAACTACGTTTGCGTAAGTTATCTTCCACACTAACTGTGTTTGCATGGTTTAATAGAAACATCATATCTCGACAACATTATTTTGCCATCTTGCAACGAAAGAACTAAACATATTAGAACTTGTTGCGAGACATGGTTTTGTGTGGTAATCAAGTTGCTACACAGCAATGTTGGTCAAGTAGCATCGTGATAGTACGGCTGTGACTCAGCACAATAAGATGATAAGCCAATCAACAATAGAGAGGATTAGGTTGCTGATGGTGGCAAGTTGCTGAGCGTTAGATATCATCTAAAGGCTCAGAATATATGTTGGCGTGTGCTCACCACAAGGTGAGTGCGTGTCCTGTGATAGGCAAGTGCTAGGCACTTGCTGAGGGTGAGATGACACGCAGTGTCACTCACCGAGTGTAAGCATTCCTTATTGCCCCCTCAACTTTGACAGAACTGATTTGTGCTAGCGTTTAGCTCGAGGAGGCTAACCGCCATTAAGTCAAGGTAGATCAACTGCGTTGTCCGTTGATATCGGATTTGTATTCATAGGAGAAACCAACTCGAGACATGTAATTGAATATGCATCACTAATCCCACGCCGAACAAATATTTTGTTCATCTCATTCAACACTAACACACCCCCTAATTGCAACGAGTCTAAAACCCACGCTGAAAGCCCGCCTCAGACGAAGTCTCGAGGCCATCTAACCGCCCCGGCGCTCGAAGATCCGATAGAATTTCCGCTCCGAACCACCTCCCACCTCAATCGCCACCGACCCACCGGCCTGGCCCATGCCCCGCAATATTAGACACCGCTCGACCTCTCCCGCTGCGACTCTTAAACATCAAACATCTTACTACTCCCTCCTTACTCGTCCTCAAGGTCATGCCACAAGTCGACTAGCTCACACAGCCGGAAATTTTCCCAAGACAGCAGCTGCGCCGACGGATCACGCTCCCCTATCCCTCGCCGTATCATGGCCACCAACCCACATGTTGTTCCCTCCGAACATGCCGATTTACCCGAGCAAATGGATTGCTCATACGAGACTCGACCCCAAGCAATGGACACTAGTCCCGACGCGCTAGTGGACCATACACCGGCTCGAAAACAGCCGAACATCCTTACCCCGATCGATCCGACTCCGCCTCCCACGTGAGAGGCCATGGCCCGACGATATTTAACATGTCCTTACGTCCAGCCTTACGCGACTACACGAACTTCGCGGACAAGGCTCGACGACACCTCACCAGCCCGGTCGTCCCAAGACCCCTCGCTCAGCCCCCCCCCCCCCCCCACCTAATAGTCACGGGCGAACGCTCTATCACGGTCGCAGATGAGGCGGTTGTGCTCAAGGTAAACAACTGGTGAAACCCGGCACCTCCCTCAGTCTCAGCCGCAAAAACCCTACCACGCTGCAGTATATCGCCGCCATTACGAGCCGGTGGGGAGTCAAGGTCGGACCAGAAAAAATCTGCAAATGCTCTCGCCCCGATCAAGGTGCCCCTAACACCCCAGCAAGCCAACGTGAGTCCACCCCCCCCCCCCCCCCCGAAACTTCTGAAACCGACATGATCCGTCTCGGTCGCCGCCAAGCAGCCCAAGAACTGCTCTACAAACATAACCATGCCCACAACGTCTCCGAGCTGCTGACCGACCCCGACGATAGCCCCCGCGAGCCCTCCGTCCAAGGCGCCCCTACCTTGACGAGGAAGAGCGGGGCAGCCACCACCGTTGGCTTGATGGCCAAGAACTACAATACCTCAACACCTACCATGCCCACGATATATTTTGGTCGTCCCTCGCCCATATTTGGGACGAAGGAGTGGACACCACCTTAGACGTTGAAAAAGACGTCTACGAAACCACATAGCATGCTTGGACCACCTACGAAAACGATGAGAGCCCACGTACCCAAGACCAATTATATACGTCCCAAGACAGTCCCTCTTTCAAGTGTTGGAGGTTAGGGACGTCGACAAGCCGTATAGGAACAACAGCGTCGCCCGACCGGAACTGGTCTCCGCGCAACACACCCACTGCATGATCGACGCCATCCACAAGTCAATATTGGCCTCACCTATCGGAGACCGCGACGCACACTTCATAATCTCAGACAGCGATCCCGCCTAAGGCCGCAAAACTAACGTCTCTCCTATTGTCGACGAGTCCTTCTACAAGTGGGGGCTCAACTCACGCATGATCGAGACCTCCGGCTTCAAACGCTTGGCTCTATAAACCACCGAGGAGCTAGGCAAGGCCATCACCGACTCCCCAACCCATGACCTCGCCACGGAGTATGACACACTTAGTCACAAGCACATGCTTAACCAATTTACGGCAGCAAGAATCCACACCTTCCTTTACAGTCCCGAGATCAAGTACACTCCGCCGGCTGCGTGACGATCAGCCCGCTAGCAACGCCTCTTGCGCCCACCAACATTTTCGACCCCGGCCTATCCAATACAGCCATGCCGGAGCTACCGAAACTTTTAACTGAAATATCGACAACACCCACGTCGCTATGGAGGAGGACAGTCCCCTCAAGCCGACACCATCTTCCTAGCCACCATCCTCATAGAGGCACCCCTGACCACCGAGTGGCACCTACTAGTTACCCATAAACGTCAACAACAACTAATACCCCATTAATTAAACCCAAGCCCACTCACCTAAGAGCTCTTCTGCGGACGCAATACCCCATTCCCTCCGGGCAATGCGATCGGCGACCTCAGAAAAGCGAGACCTCCGCCAACATGAATGCGCTTAACTACGTGATATTGAAGGCCTCCTCCCCCGCCACGCCAACGGCAAGATACCTCGCCCATGCCATGGTCCGGCGTCTTCAACCCATGCTTTCCCTGTGATCCTCACACGTTGCGTACCTTGACAACCGCCATACTTGACAACACACTACTAATCCATCCACGAACCCGTCCACCCTTTACTACGACCCATTAAATAACGGGTCGCCTTGAGTAAGTGCTAGCGCCACGACTGCACCTCCGGTAAGACAACGACGGTGGGACGTCTCTAATTGCCTCAGCAGCTGTTTCCCAGTGGATGCGACTTGAGTGAGCTGCGGATGAGAAGAGGACAATAAGGCATGTCCCTTAGCACAGCGATCGGAGTTAGCGATAGCACTAACTGTAGGTTGTTTCTTTTTACCGTGATGATTGGGGACTTTTCCTCTCAACAATATTTAATGCATCTTATTCCACCTTCTCGTGTTGTCAACACTTGCTTACACTCCCCCATATGGTTTTGCTGATTTAATCGTCACGAGTATCTAGGAATAAGGACCCCGGCCATTAATTTTGTATCCAATTTTTTTCCATGCATGGTTGATACAAGAAGGCCCTTAGACAACAACCGTACAACGACGAGCGTGGTCTACATTGTATAAGTCGTTTTATTTTCCGCTATGTACGTCATCACTATCGTCGGCGTGATTGTCACCAATCCCTTTCGAACGCCGATCGGCCTAGGCCGGTCGGTACCTGTGTTAATCCATGTACACACGGAATGGCATGAAGGGGGATAGAACCGCCGCTTCCCGGAACGAAGCTGTACGCCTTATCCAAGTACCGCCAAAAGTCGGTACCCGATAGGAACATATTGCGTATATGAACCCATCGCATCGCATCGCGACTGAGCGGCGAACACCTATAGCGAACACCTATAGGTGGAGGGCCAAGACTCCCCCGGAGTCTAGCGTACAAATGTGTCCATAAGTAGTCCTACGGAGGGATATGTAAACACCCCCCTTAATGGACAAACTCCGGCCGGTGCCCTAGTAAACCCCGCGTTAACGCGGAGGGCCCATAACATGTTAATCCATGTACACACGGAATGGCATGAAGGGGGATAGAACCGCCGCTTCCCGGAACGAAGCTGTACGCCTTATCCAAGTAACCGCCAACAATCGGTACCCGATAGGAACATATTGCGTATATGAACCCATCGCATCGCATCGCGACTGAGCGGCGAACACCTATAGCGAACACCTATAGGTGGAGGGCCAAGACTCCCCCGGAGTCTAGCGTACATATGTGTCCATTAGTAGTCCTACGGAGGGATATGTAAACAAACTCGGCTCGGTGGGAACGGGCCGTGCATCGTGAGGGTCGAGCAGCAACTTTCACTTTGCATCCTTGACAAGTGGGCTTATTTTTTTATCTGTCTTGTCTCGATTGCAAAATTGTTTGTACGATGCTAATGCTTAGGCGGGGGCACTGTGGCAATTACTGCGGTTGCTTATAATCATAAGTTCTAAGGAATGGCGGCACACACACAAGGGAGATAGGTATGTCGTTAGGAGTACTTGGTCGAAGAGTACCCGGCCGAATTATTGCTTTTAAGTGTCTTAAAAGGCTGAGCACTTGATGGCCGTAAGATAACAACCGGTCTATTTTTTTGGTATTGTTGTTGTAAAGCATTTTCAATTGATGGCCTTGCAGGGTTGCCTCTCATGAAGTAAAAATCACCAAATATGATGACGCTGATGTTGGAGTCGAGGAAGAGAGCAGCACGCCGGGACGTGTGGCAAAGGGTCATGAAGAAGTGGCTTGATCCCTTCGGCCATAATATGGAGGATCATGGGTTGCGGTTAAACGCGCAATGGAGGCCTTGTCCGAAAGTTGTCATCCATTACGTTAAGTGCAATGCATGCATTGGTCCCGAGAATACGTAGTGCGGCCACAACGATTGCACTCACGAAGTAAATGGCGCGCGGGGCCGTAGGGTTGATCACTAGGCATGCCATCAATGTGTACACCACATGTGTTGAAGCCGGTGGGTTAACTCGAGAGCGTTGCGCAGCAGAGTCTGACGAAAGAATATCCTTGATCGTGATTCAGTCGTCTTCGGCGGCGAGAGCGTCGGTGTCTCATTTATAATAGATGTCTTAGCTCCATGTATGTCGCTTGAAGAATGAGCGGAAATACAAAGGCCTCCATGAGTATATATCTTCTCGTTGGAGCCTTGGCCATGAAGAAGCCCGTCCAGCGGAATTCTTCTAATGGACATTGGAGATCATGTATTGAAATGGGAGTTGGTGTCGATTCAGACACGATGTAGCGCATCGTGAGGCTCGGACTTTTTTCTAATTAAATTACTTGTTATGTTAGTTCGTTCCGGACATCAATACGGTGAGAGGTGGGCTCGGGCTGACTCGCTCGGCGGACATGCACATGTATTTTTGCTTGACAACAAAGTTGGCAACCGAGTAGGGACGGGGGGCCGCCATACTCACTGCCATTGTAGCAGTAGACATGATACGCCCAAATATGAAAATAAATATGTGAAAAATTCCATCGAATTCGTTATAAAAACAAGGAAACCGCATTGCATATGAACGAGTCGTAAGTCCTTTTGAGATTATCAACCACCATATTGAGGCTATCGACCATGTGTCAAGATGACTTCCGCCCTTAATGCGTAAACCCATCTACTCTACCCCATGGCAATGTGAATCGAACCGCCTCTATTATTTTCTCCGCTTCCTTTGCCATCTTACGTGTGGAAAGTGACGCTCGTGTCGCAGCCAGCCTCCCGGTGTGAGTGCCATGCTGTGAGTTGTGAGTATCATGGGTAAGATTGTACTTGCCACACTCGCCAACCATATACTCCTCCAGCCCCGCGCCCTCACCATTTCTCGTCAAAACACGGCAAGCGCACTCATATATATGTATGCGATATTACAAATAATGAGGCCGCTACGATGAATGCTCCCGGCTGGGACACTCTAACTACTATGTTTTGTCCAACTACATTTTCCGCGGATAAATTAACATGGTTGAGTAATGTTGCGAGTGCCAAAGCGGCTACATGGATGAACAAACTCACCCTCGTGTGTACGTAATAATGTGCGCTAGCGTGATGGGGGTGTCAATTAGCTTTTGCATGTATCAATGAAATTGAAATTGTTTACAACATGTGCCGGCAAACTAGACCGACTGCTTTCTCTCGGGCCACTCTACTTCGCCATTCATGACTTATTAGCAACTTGGGCCCGGGTCTCTTCGACTAGGTACACCTGTCGACACACCTAGCTTCATTGTGTGTCGACGTTCCTCGGGAGTTAAAAAAACTGTAAGCAACCGCAGTAATTGCCCCAGTCCCCCCGCCTAAGCAGTATCAACGTAGTAATTTTGTAATCAAAATTCAGATCTAAAAATAAATCCGCTTGTCGAGAAATGCAAAACAAAACTGCTGCTCGACCTTTACGATGCACGGCCCGCTCCCACCGAACCGGGGTGCCGACCGGCCAAGGCCGGTCGGCGTTTGGGAGGGAAGACGGGCCAGCCTAAGCTAGCTCCCGCGTGACTTCGGTCTTGCCGAAGGTAGGAGGGGAAAGGCTGGCAAAAAGTCCCTCTTCGCGCGGTCGCTCGTCGATCCCGCCGCTCCATCCCGTAAACCCCGCCCCAAGGTCTTGCCGCGTCCACCGACGCGACGGTCCTCCTTGTCGAGGTCCCCCGCCACCTCGAGGACAGGTAGGGGGGACCGAGACACACAGACATAGAAAAAATGGGCGCCTGAATTTTCCCCGCTCATTTTCTCGGTTTTTTCTGTGTCAGGTACCCGGGTACCTGTCGGTTATTCCGGCATGTGGCCGTACCCTCCCCCCTCTGATCGCGTGTCCACCGAGCAGCCTTTGCTTGAGCGGGGGCCTCCGCGCTCACCCGGGCCCACGCTCAAGGAATCCTAAGATTATGTAGTTATGTCGGGGTAGTGGGTGTCGAAGAGGGGGGGGGGGGGGGGGGGGGGGGGGGGGGGGCAGATCACCGTAGCCGGATCCGGCGGGCCGCGGGCGCCCGGAAATTATACAAAACCTTCCGTGCCGGGTTTTCCGGCGGCACCGACCCAGAGGGTCGTCGCCGCCAGATCGGGTCGCTCCTCCCGTCGCGACCGTCCTCCTTGCCGTCCAAGCTAACTCCTCCCCCCGGGAGATGAAGCTTGTCGACGTAGCGGCTCGCTAGTAAGCGCCCTTCCCTTGTGCTGCTCCCCAACTAGCTCGACGCCGGGTACGGACATTATTTTAATTTCCGGAAAAGCCCTCCGTACATGGCTTTCCGGCGGCGGCTGATCATGAGGATCGCCGCCGCCTCACATGGCCGCTCCTCCGTCTGCGACTGGCCACCGGCATGTGCTCTGTCTTGCCTCACCCCTCGGGAAGATTCGACGGGCACATGGCTGGTCGACGGCTAGCGAGCGCCCTTTCATGGCGCTGCTTCCCGGCTGGCCACCACCAGCTCCAACACCCGCTTCCCACCGCTGATCCGGCCGAACCCTCCTCGCCATCAAACGCTGCCGTAGCACATGCCCCACCCCTCAAAGTAAGACTGTATTCAGGAGTATATGTATGTGAAAAAACATATCGGACGGCCCGAGCGGGAGATCTTGGTGCCGGTATCGCACAAATATTATTTTTTTCAAAAGCCCTATGCACATGGCTTTCCCGACAGCTGCTGATCTTGCGGATCGAGCTGTCGGCCCTCTTAGCCCCCTACCGTGCCAAGCATGGCACGGCTACGGGGTTTCCGGCGCCCACCACGGGGAGGTGAGGGGATACTGACGGGCCTGCGAGCGCACCCCCCTCTGGGGCCACCGCCGCTGCGCCGCCGGGGGGCGCCATGTACCAATGAGATACTTGTAATGCAACCGCGACCACAGCACATCGCTACCAACCGTCTCGGCGAGTGTGAACTAGGCGGGCATAATAATACATTCAATAATACTTTCAGAACTACTTGCGAGGTGGTTAAGGTTGCGGATACCGGTCCATCGTCGAATATATTTGACGGATGGTATGCGCCCGTCTACTCACATATTCGCCTAGGTGGTAGACCCACTTGCCACTACCATTACCACCGCCGAGATGGGCGGGGCCGCGCTGAATTGAAAAGATGCGTGGGGGAAATAGTACTAAGAACGCGACATCATACGGGTGCAATATTGGTTGGAAAATGGAGCCATGCATAGCGCGACTAAAATGTCAACAATGCGTCGTTTTACCGCCTCCGTGACTTTCGTGGCAATTTGGCTGGTGCGCATTTTTAAGTTCAATGTAATGAACGACATTTCGTAATATTAGGAGGGCATACTTTGTTATCGACAATATTGAGATTGCGTTCGGACGCAACTGGTAATAAGGGAGTCTACACTACAGTGTGGCCAAACTTCAAAGGACGTCTATGGTTGTCGGGCTCATCCATGTGGGACAGAAGCTTTGGATTATGCCTCATCCATAAAGCATGCGCGCGGGTGCTCTCACGAGCAACCATCGGCGGATGCGGAACATGTGTAATATTCCCATCAAATCAATGGTCGTGTGAGGGGCTCCGGCTCATCGGTAGCGCGGTCATCCAAGCACAGTATCCCCAAACATGTAAGTTCTAACGCGCACATCGACGTGTCGGTGTCCTTGCCCTTCATAATCGAAGTGTCGGCTTTGATAGACAAAGGGCATGTGGTCACATCACCAGGGCGTGGATTCGACTTTTTTTTGGCATTTCGAGTCCTTCGAATCTATTTTTTTCATACCCGACATGTCCCAAACCTATAACTCTCGAAGGTGAATTGAATTGAGAACTTCTTCCAATGTTTGTGAGATGAGTGAAATCTTTAACGCGTGTGTCCCGGTCTATTGAGATACTGTGAGTGACAACCACCCACTTGAATTGAAACCTCCCGCCCATCGTCGTGAATGCGTATGAGTCATACAATCGACTATGGCGAGTTGCGGCCGAATTTCCGAGTTAGAGTACATAGTGAGATACTCTGCACGGTGTGACACGAATGCATGATGAGATACGAAGTGAGACACTATGTATAGGAATAAGATCAATTACAGTCGGTTGATTCTGATTTTACCAAATCCAATTCTATCCCATACAACTTGGCAAAACCCTCCGTCGCACAGTGCCCGTATTTTGTGTGTTGACAGGTGTGCTTTAGGGGCACACCACCCTCGGGCACTGTGCTTCATCACCGGGAATTTTATTAGGTCGTGCGAAAATGTTTGCAAACTGCATGCTTTAATGTGAAAGTGATTTTTGGAATCTACATGGCCAGTGTAGATTTCAGTCACCGCTTTCACATTAAAGCATGCAGATTGCAAAGTGCATGCATTTACGATAGACAAAACGGAATATTACAAATGTGTTACATGAACTAGCTCCTCTAGCTCCGCTGATATCACGTTCCCAAAAATTAGTATCCGCTCCGCTAAAATCACTCCGCTCAAGAAATGCAACGTACAGCTTCACAAAGTCCTTGTATCCCTGCGAATTATAAATAGAGAAAGCGAAGTCAATACACATAAAGAAAAGTAAAGTAAATATTTACAACATGATTAGAGCGAAGCCATAATGTTTCTCACCTTACAGTGATTTACGGAAACCACCAATGCATGATTACGAGTGGCGAACATTCCTTGACTTCGACGCACATCCTCCCAACATTATTTTGATCATCCCCGTTGCCCCTTGGCTAGGTACGACAAGTCGAATTCTCCAGACGCCATGCCCAGCTCGCAACGCCCATTCCACACATTGCCTTTCCACACATAACACACACGCAATTATTTAAATACACAATGTGCACATATTTTCACACAGCCCGTCACACACCAGCACGTACAAACACAAGTACGTTCTCTCCCCTCTCTCTATCTTTCTGTTCTATTCCTCTCAGTCAGTTAATTTCCGCACAGTCAACACAATCTGGAATGTTGCAACTATTTTAAGAAGCACGATACAAACACTGCTTGCATACAGTCAGACACATGCGCAACACACAGTTATTCATACACACAATATGAATATATTCCCACACAGCCGGCCACACACATGCACGCAAAGACGCGCAGAATCTCTCTCTATGTTTGTCTATCTAACACACACGTTTCTCAGACAATTTTCACTCGATGTGACAGACAGATAGACAGACACACACATTTGACCAACAGAAAGTGACATTTTCACACACACTGCACATACACGCATTTGCACACACACGCACATGAAGTCAAAAGTATCTTTTGCCATATACATTACACAATACTTCCGTCTTCAGAAGACCTACATCAACAACCTGTTAGGTCCCAACTATATACATTTGCAAGGACGGACTGTAGTTCACAAAATATTATTGTGTACAAGCTCGGCTGCAACAAGCAATCAAGCACCCGGCACTGCAGTTTCGAGAGGAAGCCAGCAGGGGGGACGTACCGGTACAACTTGTTAATAAAGATACTTCCAACGGTGTCGCTGCTAGTTGCTGCCTCGGCGAGGCCGTGAAGACAGTGCGGCCGGTCATCAGGCTGGTCGTTCTTGTTTCCAACGAGCCGGGGGGGGGGGGGGGGGGGGGTCGCAAGCTGTCGCGCAGAGGGATGCCCTCGACGTCAGTGGTTGACACGTCACAGCTGCCTTACGGGGAAGAGTTTGAATATGGCCCACTGCAATCGTTGGGTGCTGTGACGGCGAAGGGTAGGGCGGCGCCGGACCCCTCCATTTCCGTCCCCGCCGCTGTTGTGACGTTTGCAGCATAGCGGGCCGCCATTTCTGCACAATCACATGGATATCACTCGGTGTTTTAAAACAATCGCAGCCCGCGACTACAAATGTTTCCCGGTAGCAACAAATTAGACACGTAACTCTACACCTCGTGGCAGTCTTTTATGTGGGAAGTGTGGCAGGGAGTGTTATATTGGAAAAGTGCAGTGCCGGGGGCGAGTTCTATAAATACTTACCGTCTACTCGCAGCAGAACATCATCGAAAAACATGCCGTCCCCGAAGGAAACCATTCTCGGACGTCGCCTCAATCCCTCCCCCGCACACGTAGCCGACATAACCACCACTCGTCGAAATTAGAGTCGACTAGGTGCAGAGTGCGCTGAGAGGTATGATTACCTACGCCACGATTGAGGGTGGTTGACTGCACTGCGGGTCCCATCGTGTAGAGGTCATATATGTATGGCCTAGAAAAATACAGTCGGAACAAGACTTGTGAATCACGTCCGGGCACCTTTCGGGATGCATGTGCAGCCTACCTGCGGGAATCGTTGTGATATCGGACATTTGATTTTCCTCCCTACGCGCTTGAACTGCGCATTGACCGCCCAATGCGCCTCTTTGCGATGACATGGCAGATTGGCGCGTGCTCCCGAGATTTTCTATCATGTTGCCTTTGTACTTTACCAAGGCAACGCGGAAGTAAAGCGTGATAACGGCATGCGAGGATGTACGGACGTGCGGTCCGCAACCTCGTGGCAAGTGCAATAAACCTCGTGGCGGAATAGCGATGCACTCTTTTCCCTCAACCAAATCTACTCCGTACATTCCCATTGAAATCATATCCATGGCGGGGATACGAGGGCTACGTGGATTTGGCGAATTCGCGCGAGACAGAGATACTCCGTTTCCATTGGATGACATGTGCGATACGAGACAGAATCTTTGACAGTTGTACCCGGGTGAATAAATCTGCATCACGCTTGTTTGCGAGATGAAACCCAAAATTGTTGCTTACAATGCGGGATGGATATGTTGTATTATGTTAAGGAGTGAATTGATTACAAGCCATTTTAGTTTTCCTCCGAGATAAGATAATTTCTCAAAAATAGGCATGGGACTCGAAATTACCCGGGTACCCAATACCCGGTTCCACGCCCTGCACATCACCGCCCAAATGTTTCTCAACAAAGGTCTCCATTGGAATATCATAATACATTTTACATAGTATATTAAGCTTATGATACGGGACTGGTAGTTTTGCATGGAGACGCACGGGGTGACACCCAATTTGAGAACTTGAAGTTAGTAAAAGCAAGAATTTAGGCTCCATTCATTGTCCAATTGTTTTAATTATTTGTGACCATCGCCTTACTTTGATTTTGTCACACTTTCTTGGACTTTTCACCATTCAACGAATGGCACCACATGTTGTAAACTTGAACTACATGTAAGCAACAAACGTTGAACGGTCGAAAATCACACCACTAACTAAGATATAGCCGAATAATAAAGCCCCGTA
>JAPMLY010000115.1:150000-344780 GCA_026401115.1 Tetraselmis chui
CCGGCGTACTTGGACAGCAGCTCGGGGGTCACGCAGCCCAGAGCGCCCAGCATAGCCCAGCGAGCGTGGATCAGCTCGAGCTCGCGGTAGGACGCAAAGGTCTCGGGGTCAGCGGACAGGCCGGCGGTGTCCCAGCCGTAGTCACCGGGGAACTCACCGGTGAGGTAAGAGGGGGTGTCATCGGAGAAGGGGCCCAGCCACTTGGCGCGGTCGGGGCCGTAGAACTCGACAGCGGCGCGGGTGACCTGCTTGGAGCCGCGGGTGGCGACGGAGGTCTGGCCGGCCACAGTGGCGGCGAAAGAGCGAGCGGCAATAGCAGCCATAGTGAAAGTTGTAAGAGGTGGAGGGGTTGAGAAGATAAACGGAGGGAAAGTGAGCTGATAATTCTGTCCAGTGCTATCGCTCGGCTTTATACCCTCGAACCCGGAAGCCTCAGATGCCGGAATTCGTTTCTGCCCAGCTCAGGATTCCGTGGGCGAAGTAGTGTGTTTAATGTACTGAAAGAAATGCTAGTGGCCAGACGAAGGGAGCGAAGGCCTGAATGTCGACGAATCAACGAGCGGAAAGGGTGGAATACACCTGACAAAGTACTGGGTTCAACAGAATCCACGTACAGCATTTCGCGTGTTTGCCGGATACCATGCAGAATCCTGCAACTACATTTTCGAGGCCACACGTGGGCAGCGCTGGGAAGTAAACACCCGATCCGGAAAGATTACGATAAACATGGATATCAATAATGTTATGTATTTCCTGTTCCTCCGGTCACAAATCAGCTTTATCTGGAAAGGTAAGATTGCGCACGTACCATTCTCCGCATCTTCAGATCACGTCGGCCTGATCTTTCCTCTGGTTGGGCCTCGCAGCCGTAACCGCCGTGGCCCCGCCAGGTCACACTAGATTCTCTATGAAAGGACCCCACATGGCAAATATATATAGCAAGCCGATAAAACACCGGTACAAATAATTTATTTTCGACGGTTCAAATGCCAACGAATCAATTCCTGATTTGACAGATTCTCCGTTCTCCAAATTTTGTTACAACGAGACTGAAGAACGACCTCACTTGCTCTCCGCAAAGGTGGAAAGGCTGTCGACCTCGAAGGTCACCCGAGACTCCGAGATCGCGCACCCTTGCGCAAGGGAAATAAACGAGATAGCTTGAAGGTTAGCACTAGGTCGTCTTACACCAACCGATATTCGACTAACAACCCGGCCTGGGTGATGTGTGCTTCCCGTTCGCTGCGTCGAATCTAAACGTATCGCAAGTTATGCGTCGAGTCGATGAGATAGAGTGGGGCAGCGCCGCATGGTTAACATATACTGAAGGTTTTGAAACTATCCTTCGACAGCCGCCTTTGTTTTCATCAGCGGGATGCTATTAACGCTTCGATGCGTTAGTCCGTGGAAGACGCAACGGCAGTACCCGCGCATTTAGGTAGTGTATTATTTTCATCAGCGGGATGCTTACAACGCTACGGTGCGTTAATCCGTGGAAGACGCAACGGTAGTATCCGCTTATTTAGGTAGTGTATAAGTAATACGTAGAGTGACGCCACCTAGAGTCATGCACCGCGGAACCTCAAATACTCGCGAGCCATAGATATAGGTTCTGAAACTCGATGACCTCGGCCGCGAACGTGTACAATCGAAACTGGGAGTCGGTACTCTATTCCTCCATGTCGAAAAAACCTAGAATTGCAGTGGCCTTCGAAAGCGACACGCATTGAGTATCATCACTTCAAACTGGCGCTTCAGCTGCCGAATCTATAAAAACTTGGGACACTAAATCGAAAATGCGAAGTGTTTTTACGTGTCCAAATAGTTGCTTACAATCTGACTGCAGCAAGTCGTATTTTACCATAGCTGGGCGCCTTCTCTAATACAAGCTCACAGCACGACCTGCAGTGGGAAGACAAATGAAACAGGCCTTGAGCTTTCTTGAGCCAAAAGAAGAGTAGGTTAATATAAATAGCTGTCTCCTCTCTACATACGACACACCATAGGTCCACAGGGGGAAACTAGGAAGGGGCGCACCTGACTGTTGGGGAATCCAATGGTGCAGCCAGGGCGCGGTCCATGCTCCTTCCAGTAGGATTCAGGCAACTTTGGGCCCTGCTTCGCAGGCAGCCAGCCAAACCAGTAAGGCATCTGTACAAAAACATATTTATCCCCTCTGCATGAGGTGCACCCTAAAGAAAGTGGCTCAGCTGCACGCACCTGCATGCCATCAACCTCCCACTCTGAGTAGGGAGGCATAGCCACGCCAGAGGGCTGCGCAGAGCAGTAAGGGCGGCTACCAGGCTTCGCTAGGTACTGCTGATGGTAGTCCTCAGCAAAGTAGAAAGTAGGCTTCTCAACCAGCTGAACACAGTCATAGGGATAAAATATTCAGCGTCGCCATTTCACAGCTTTGCGTGTGAGTGTGGATGACTGCACTCAGTAGTAGCTGGGAACCAACCTCAGTAGTGATTTTCCCGTACCCCTTCGACGTAAGAGCTTTCTACAGCAGTCGCAACATCAAGTTTTTGGTCAGTTTCATCGCTGACGCATGGCATGGGATCACTCCAACCACGAAAAGTACTTGTTTCTTCAACATTCTTACGTATTTACAAAAAAGCGCACCTGGAAGGCAGCCATGCTGGCCTCCGCCATCGCCTTTTGCTCAGCTGTCTGATAGTAGATGCCTGATCGGTACTGGGGTGATATTGCGGTTTGTAGCAGATTGTTAAATTACAATCACACAAATTCAGACATATAAACTAGCATTGCATTGTCATTATTGGACGTCGCTGAGGGAGTACACAGGCGATGGCCATGTAAGAGGGATACCTGAGTGCCGGCGTCGTTACCCTGGCGCATGCCCTGTGTCGGGTCATGGCTTGTCCAGAAAAGAATCATGAGATCCGCAAAGGACACCTGCATTGCGGATGCAACATCCAATTACAATATGAGCCGCTACCTTTCACCCAGCTACGCAGTTCACCATCGAAAACGATACCAAACAAGAGCAGTTACCAAGGCGGCAGTTTGGGATTGGAAGTGAGGGGCATACCTTGGCAGGGTCATACACGACCTGCACCACCTCATTGTGGCCCGTCATACCCGAGCACACCTCGTTGTATTCGGGGTTGGGGGTGTGGCCGCCTGCATAGCCCACAGCGGTGGAGTAGACGCCCGGCATGCGCCAGAAGCCCTTCTCAGTGCCCCAAAAGCAGCCGGTTCCGAACACCACTACGTCCAGGTTGTCCGGGAAGGGGCCCTTGATGGGGTTCCCAAGCATGTAGTGCTTATTGTTTACGGGCATCTCCTTGTCGCGCCCAGGCAGACAGTCCTTAGGCTCGGGGATGCTGGACCCTTTGCCAAACATGGCGCCAAACAGCGCACGCAGCTGCATCGACTGAGGAGCGGCCTTGCGGAGGGCCTGTTAAACCAGGGGAGATATTAAGAGAGTGGAGCATGGTAAAAAGTATTAATAGTTAGATGTAACATAATCTTACTCAATTTAGGGTGTCACTCAATTTAGGTACGCTACGCTGAACTCGTGTTCGCGCGCGAGTGTGTGTGTGTGTGTGTGTGTGTGTGTGTGTGTGTGCGTGTTTGCGCGTGTATGTGTGCTTATGAGAAATTGGGCGCCGGCTGCCTCATTTCCTTTACGTTCCGTCCCTATATCCGACTACCCCCAAAAACACCATAAATGGACAACAAATAAATGTGAATATCAACGGCTTATGAGTCGCCAACAATAAACACATCGTATTTGTCGTTGTGCGTAAATGCCAAACCATTTCTTCAGAGGCGATCTCGCGCGCGCGCGTGTATGTATGTCTGCGTGTGTGTGTCGGTGTGTTTGCTGAGTGAATCCGCGCTAGCTCGTGTGTGTGTGTGTGTGTGTGTGTGTGTGTGTGTGTGTGTGTGTGTGTGTGTGCGTGTGCGCGTCCGTATGTGAAAGTGGACACTCGCGCCCTCACTTCTTGTCCTTCAACCACCCATTATCTGTCTATCCAAAAACAAAAGCAGATGGAAATAAACAAAATCACAGATAGCAAAGATTGACAAGTCACGAACATGAAGAACGCAAAGAGTCCGTCGCTGCGCGAATATGCTTGACAATATCTTCGTGAGTGCATGCAAGTGTGTGTGTGTGTGTGTGTGTGTGTGTGTGTGTGTGTGTGTGTGTGTGTGTGTGTGTGTGTGTGTGTGTGTGTGTGTTTTCATCTCCACTCATGTGTGTGTGTGTGTGGTGTATGTCCATTCGCGCGAGCTCGTGGGGGTGTGTGGTAGGGGGGGGAGGAGGGGGGGGCGCGTGTGTGTAGTGTGAGTTCACGTGCGTACATCAGCATGCAGGTCAGAAATTTTCTACTTAATGATATAATATAGAGAGTGTGAGGGACAAAAACGAGTGAACGGCGAAGAGGTGAGGAGTGTGCGGGGGTTCTGTCGTCGCACCTTGGCCTGCCTGATTGCAGGGAGAGCGGGGCCGAGGATACGAAGGGCCCTTTGGCCTGTCAGGCTCCTGAAGCCGGCGCCGGCCTGTTTTGAGCCTTGAGACGCCGAGATCGACAGGGAGCTGGACAGTGAGAGCATAATATTTTACCTGAGTGGCGAGGAACGCAGCACCGGGCGATATCAGTCTCGCCGCAGTACAGTACGGAAAATTTGCGGCTCGGAATTGGGCTCGATCGAGATCAGAGAAAGCGGCGCCGTAGGGACAGATACGCCAAAAACTAGCTGGATGACAGTCATGTGATATGCGATTCAATAGGAAGTACATGCTGTGGGCGAGGGAAGGGTGGATACCTACCTTGGGGCTATGATGGGGACGGAGCTGTTGGTAGTTGAGGTGGGCGGTGACTTATTATTTATGGACAGCACTGCAGCGTTGCCCTTCGTTAGTTTGTGTCATTGCTTGGTCCAACCCCGAGCAAAATCCACATATTAATTAGGCAGCGATATAATAAATCGTAGACTTACGACGTGGCACACAGACTGTGGTGTGTATACACAGCGTGCTGGGCGCTGCGCCCTCCACGTCGAAAAGAGCAGCAGACTACCGTGACGTTGTAAAACCTATAACAGAATAGCATATTACAGAAACGTACAGCTAAGCGTCAGGTACTAACGCTGCATCACAGGTACAGGTATTGGCACCTGTACTGGTACAGGTACTAACGCGAGGAAATTTGGACTGAATTACAAAAAAGTACTGTTATAGACAGACACTAAAAGGACAGGGCGGAAATCGAGAGGGAATCAAGAGGGCAAAAGGGACAAGAGGGCAACGGCAAAGGGAAGCACTAAATTGTGCATTGGGACCCGCATTCCAAAGCAACAAAACAGAGGCCTAAGAAAAAAGCACCCATGAGCCTAATCAATAAGGCAACATGCTCTAGGTCAACATAGATAGGGCAACATTACGACATCGATTAGGCTCGCACGGTTAGTTTGTCATCACAAGAAAAAGGCAAAACGTGGGGTGCGTAGGTCCGACGTGTGTTATCAACACTACATTCACCGGTCCACGGGGCCCTACTTTCCTCATCAAGCCTTCGTATCATCCTCAACAAAATTAAAGATCAAGCGGTAAATGCAGAGCATCAACACCGCACAGTATTAATACAAAACGCGCGGACATTTTTAGTATCTCAATCCCGAGACAAACGCGCAAATCTGTTGCAAAACAGTACACATCGTTGGAACCACCTCCTCTTTTGAACTCAACACTCAACAGGTTGACAAGGCAAGTCGTGCTCTTAAATCATAGTAGTTTGTAGTATTCCACTTACCTGCGAGTCAAACAAAAGTTGGAGTCAACGGTGGTGGCAGCTTACAAAACGGCCAACGTCCAGCGGGGGTAGCATGTGTTGTGCACCCTTGCATCACACACTCGCTGGCTCACTCGCTCATGTGGGTAAGACAAACATGCGGTGGTCAGTTGCGATATCGTGTCCGTTTTTCGCCTCCACACGTTGTTTTACCTCCGAGGAACGGCGGCACACATTGCAGATACGTGTGTCGATAGGTGTACCTCGTCGAAGATTACCCGGTCCAATCTTTTCTTTTTCGTGTCCTAAATGGCTAATAAGCATTTTTTGGCTGTTAAACAACATCCGGTCCAATTTGTTGGTACTATTGTAAATCATTTTCATTTTCATTGCTGGCGGGAGCACTCTAGCGATGTGGCAACGTTGCCTTCAAACACAACAAAGCACTCCTCGAGCATCGCCTTTCCCACCACACAGTCGATGTCCATAAGGTGCCTACCGCACTCTTGACCACAATGAAAACTTCAAGATGCTAGAACTAGAACTCGACACCTCCCTATCGTTCACCACACACTGCCGGATTTGCCGTCAACTGCGCCGACAATCCATTGCCCTCACCACGGCACTCCGAAACTTCCCCCGAACTCAATCACGTCGTCTGCGCACAATTATGGGTATTCGCATCGACAAACATTTCACCCTTTCCCTCGGCCGACTCACTGACCGCCCAACTCACAATCTTGATGGCACCATTTGCCGTGCACTGCTGTCGGCCACTCGGCCGTACACTCCATCCTACCCCGCACAACTCTGCACCGCCCTACCTCTGACATGAATCACGGACTACCCTCACTCGAGGCCACAGCATCGCGACGCACAATATATGACGTCCGTGAAATGCTTTACCTCCATGGCTACAAAGGCATCATAGCCCGCAACCACGTCTGCACCATCATTAATCAATTCAGCCACTCGCTAGTGGAAGCAAATATGATCAATGCAAACATACCCCCCTCCACAGTCTAGACGCCCGACTCCAACCTGGCGCAAACACGCACCTTCAAGGTCACTTCGTCTTGGTCCTCACTAGCCCCATTGCCATCACACTCCGAAAACACTTGCAAACACAAGACGACTTCTTACGCTCCATCCATCGACAACATACCACCCCCATCATTGACCCGTTATTCCACTGCTAGCAACAATATCAAACCGCGCTCCACACATCTCCCACTCCTTAACCGGCTCTCACCACTATGGATACACGATATCACGGAATGATCACAAATGGTCATACGCTCGACCCACACTAAACTCAAACCCGCAGCCCATATAAGAAAATTAGAGGGTACCAACAACATCTCCACCCCCAAACAACTTCTCTGCACATCTCTCACGGAACCAACTAACACATTTCATGACCGCTTCCCCCAAAATCCCCCAAAACACGCTTCGCGCATGTCACAACTCGTATCCACCACTCATGGGTCCCATTGCTCCCCCCCATCCTCTCTTACAGCACACATGAAACGTTGAATATGTACCCAGCACCCCCCACCATAGAACCAACCTACATTAACTCGACATACCTCACAACCAACGATAGAAAATTTCTTCTAAGCGACATAATTAACACACTCTAAATAAAAATCTCAGTCACCCACTAAACTTACTCCTTTATAGTCGGTATTATAGACCGGGGAAAGTACTTGTAAAGTACTGATTTTCCGAGGGAAATTTTACTCTCCCGCGGACTTTCTACACATACGAGTCCTATGAGGGCTGTCACCGCCGTCCCAACCTGCGCGATGCCCCCCCCCCCCCCCCCCCGCCGCTTGCAACCTTCTCGCCTCTCGTCGCCACCCGTCGACCGCTCCTCTATCTCTTACGCGTCTCTAACCGCTCCCCAGTTGTATTCTCTTCCATTCCAACCTTCATCCGACGCGTTCCCGGTCCTCTCCTGCCAGCTCTCCGCTCATCTCAACGTAACACACCCACACACAACACCGGCTTTACCAACTCGTTGCTCCAACAGTCCTCCCCTCTCGCCCAGCCATGCCTCTTACGTGGAAACAGTACCCGTCCAGCTTTTGGCTCAAGCGGAGACCATGTTGGAAAACGTGCCCCCCCCCCCCCCCCCCCCCCGCCCCCCCCGGTCAATACCGGCGACTATCCATCAAGGTCCCCGGCAAACACCTTCTTTGCATGCTAACAATGGCCTCGTTTACTCTCACTTTACGCCACAACCCTTGGCTCACCCTCCACACCTCACAGTCACTAGAGAGGCATCCACTTCTCCCGCTCAATATCCATTCGTGCTTCGTCTAGACAACATGGTGGAAGCTAGTCCACTATCACGGACCCTCGAAACAAAAATAGTTCGTCGAACACTGTTTTCGAATTCACCAAGACCAATGAGATCCACGTACGTCTTCAGCGACGTCCGATAAGAGCGAGAGGGTCGCATGTCACCGCCCGAACCACCTCTCTGTGCCCCAATGATCCGAGGAGAGCGTTCTCAGTTGGAGGTACGTTCTCCGACAGGAGCGTTACCCTCACGTTTCTCCGCTCCCACGCGGAGCCGCCGACTTAACCTCCGCCGCATCATTTACTCGACCGCTCCGGGCGTCCATGCTTGATTACGCTTTCTCCCTCTCCTCATTCGCCCGACGCGACTGAATCGCAAAGAGTGTGGCTCTCGATCCCACACTTCCGCGGACTCACTAATCAACAAGCGCAATCTCATTGGACCATTGTGCTATGCGAAATTTGAAAACAAGAACCTACCCCACTTCCCGACCCGTGACCCGCTCTCTACGAGGCAGTGGATAACGCATGGACCACCTACGAGCAGAACCCCACTCCCCCTTACCCAAGACCCGTCGTATATCTCCCCCGCTATGCTCTCGCGGTTTTTGAGCTGAGGGGCGTTCAGAAGGTGAGCCGACAGTCCATGTCGGTCCGATTCGAACTAATTTCAGGCCAGCACGCGTTCTGTCTCTTATCTGTATTTGAAGACGCCCTGCTTGCCATCCCGGACGGAGACGCCCGCGTCTTAGTGTCTATCACCCATGATCCGACACATAATGAGTGTACTCTCCTTTCTGATTTCATGCCTCGATGCTTTCCAAGCCCGACACGTACCCTATTAGTTACCGGTGACGACGCCAACAGCGCCCAAGGCCTTAGATACCACGGTGCCAAGCCGGCACCCCCTCGGCCGTCCTTGCAGCCCTTCGCTCTACCGCTCTACACAAGCACAAGACCACAAGCGGCTACCATGAACCCGATGGTTCCTTTTTTTGAAGCGGGCCGCGGAATGCTTCACTTTCCGCGATGCGCTCCGACAAAACCCCCCGAGCCGCTACGTGCCGACCACCTTCCCCGCCCGACAACCACTCCGTGCAGTACCCGAGAAACACAAGGTGCTCAACGTCTTCTTTTTTGCATTCGAGTACTGCTACAAGGCGCCCTAGTACCTTCCTCCCCCCATCGCGACTACGGGGACGTTCACCTCTTTCCTCGCTCCCCCCGCTTCTCGCCCGATCACGTTGCGGTCGCTCGCGATGCAGAAATAAAAACCTTTATTTCTACCGTACCTTGAGTTTTTTCGCTAAGGTTTACCTCTGCGTACTACCCACTAGCGGAAGTCCCGTGTCGCGCGTGGTCCCCATTCCGTAGTGTGAGTGCATGGATCCCAGCCAGCCTCGGAAGGGAATGCCGACGGTGGGACGCCTTAAAGCTGCCTTAGCCGTCCTCCCTTGGTGGAAGAAGCATTGAGAAGGTTGGGTTAAGGGGCTAGTAGGCTTACCCCTTAGCTTAGCGATCGGCCCGGGCGAGCGGTACCTGGGGTAGGACTTATATTTCCGGAGTGGAAGGAAAATGTGGATTGCAAAAGGGACTTTGCACTGAATATCGCATATTAATTTCTATTTCCGAAATATCGGTATATAAATATGTTGATTACAGATTATAGTCCGCCGGGTTACAATCTAGATCCTCAGAATATCATTTTTGAGATTGCGATTTGTAGACCAGAGGAGTATCTAGGAATAGGGCATCATCCGGCGCCTTGAAACATGATCTTAGGACCTAAATGTGGCGGTTAGCCTCTGAAAGCTAAACGCTAGCACAAATCTGTTCTAGTCTGTCTAGTTCTGTTGTTGCAAGATGGCAAAATGATGTTGTCGAGAGGCAATTGATGAAAGATGTTTCATTGTTGTACTTGGGCAGTAGATGTTGTAAATGAACAAAGGAATTGTTAAAAGGTTTTGTCACCTCCCTCTACTGCACTGGGCTTAAATAGGTTTTAGCCCAGACTAGTCACGCCTGCAAGCTATGCTTACGTGTCAGGCGTTAGTGCTGCTCAACCGTCGTCATCCGCCTCGAGACGCGGCCTGCCTAGCATTGGGTCTCACGACGCGGCTCCTTCTGCATTGGAGAGCTCGCTCTAGCGCGTCATCTGGCTGGTTAGATTAGTTATGCATATCTGTACGTACCGGGAGGTACTGGTCGTACTGTAGCATCAGCACCATTACAATATTGCAGTAGCGACGTACCCACGAGTATACGTCCGTCGTGTGGAAAAGCACGAATTGATATCCGTAACGAGTACCTGTACAATGTCCTGCAATGTACTGTTGCAGGACTGTACTCGTCACACTCGTACCCTCCCCCTCTTGACAGATCAGTGAGGCCGCCGCGAGGCAGACCTCCGTGGTTCTTGGCTCCTTTACTGAAGCAGTTACTGGGACTCAGGAATGCGCGCTGGAAAAGCGTGCATGAAATCAATGTACGCCTGAGTCTTGGCGAACTTGCGCCATTGGGGCGTCTCCAAGAATTCTTGTAACGCAATTGTTCGATGCACCTCGTTCAAACGGTGCCAGACAGGTGGAATGTCGTCATCACTGAAGTGCGTCATGAAGAGCAAATATTTGCCTCGTCGTCCTGGTAGCGACTTAATGCACACAGCAGAGATGTGAGAGACGTCGAACTCCTCGTCGTCTCCTTCAGGTACAGTTACCGGGACAGCTAGTCGTAGTGGAGCTGTAAAGCAGGGCCGTAAGTTATTAACGTGGAACACAGGGTGTAAGCGTACTGTCGCTGGTAGTTTCAATCTGTAACTATGTTTTCCAATTTGCTCTTCCACTGGAAAAGGGCCAAGCTGTCTGTCCCTGAGTTTCCTGTTCGGTTGTCCTCTGAGAAAAAGATTTGCTGTGACGACTGACACCTTGTCTCCCTTAGCGAAGTGTGGCGCCGTAGACTGTTCTGTGCGCGCCTGCATCTCGTCCTTATGTAGCTGTAACACCGAGCGTACCAGGCTGTGCACTTCCTGTAACAACTTCAACCGTTATGTTGCGTCTTGCGAAATTGGAATCGATGGTCGCATGCTGAAGAGCAGGTCAGGAGGCTCCTCAGGAGAAAAACCAAAGTTAGATTCGAACGGTGTGTGCTCAATTCCGAGTGCACGCGAAGCATTGTACGCAAACTCCACTTGCGGTAAAAGTGTCGTCCAATCACAGCCATCATAGCAACAGAAGCAACGAAGAAGCTGCTGAAACGTGCTGTTCACGCGCTCTGTCAGTCCGTCTGTTTCTGGGTGTCGATTGGTAGACATGTTCAAACGCGTTCCAAGGCGTCTCCAAAGTGTCTGCCAGAAGGCGCTGACAAATTTTGGGTCGCGGTCGCTGATTAGCACACGGGGCAGTCCATGTAAACGGTAGACTCCCTGTAAAAACAAAGTTGCAGTTTCTTCGGCAGTAATCGACTCTGTGCATGGCAGAAAATGGGCCATTCGAGTTAGATGGTCTACTACAATCAGCACACTGTTAAAGCCGTTGCTCTCAGGCAAGTGTGTCAGGTAGTCAAGACCAACTGTGTGCCACGGTCTGGGTGGAACAGGCAATGGGTAAAGAGTCGCGGCCATCTGCGGTCGAATCTTCGCTCGTCGACACACGACGCAGCGTTCACAAAAATCTTTCACATCTTGGCGGATTCGTTTCCACCAGAATCTGTCGAGTGCTTTAGCAAGAGTGCTAGCAACTCCTCTGTGACCGGCTGACGAACTTTCGTGCAGCTTTGCGATCAATCTCAGTCGGAGCTCAGAGTTCTGTGGAATACAGAGGCGATTGAGACGCCAAAAGTACCCATCTCTGGCTTCTATCCGGCTGTCTCTTGTCCACTCACCATCGTCCCCATAAAACGAATCTCGTGAGAACCCCTCGCGAATGAGATCAGCGAACTCAGGGCTCAGCTGCAACGCGTTAACAGTCAGTGAATTTAACTGTGCGTCTTCAAACAGCAGCTGGGACTTCCGTCGTAATTCTCGATCTGACGGAACCTCGCCATCCCAAAATAAGGGTACTGTGGCCTGAGGTACGAAGTCTGGACGCCGGCTTAACGGGTCGGCTTCGTTCAGAGCTCCCTTGCGATATGCAAGTGTCATTGAGCCCACAAACGGTTGCAAATCCCGCAGGTATCTTGCTTGCCGCTTGTTCAGCCTGTTGTTCGGTTGCCTGAGCAGATGCCGCAGTGTGTCGTGGTCTGTTACGACAAGGAACTTAGAACAGCCTTCAAGATAGCACCTCCAATGCTTGACAGCTTCGCATACGGCCAAAGCTTCTAAGTCGTACGCAGAGTAAGTGTTACCACGCTCAGTTGGATTCAGCTTACGCGCCCAGTAAGAGACTGGTTGAAGACCGCCTCCTTGGTCTTGCAACAGGACTGCAGCAATCCCCACTGTTGAAGCATCTGTAGCCACGGTGAACGTCGCGTCCGAGCCGACCTCCGGAAGGATCAGGCATGGCGCGGAAATGAGCCGTAACTTGAGAGTCTCGAAGGCTTCCAAACAGGCAGGCGTCAGCGTAACCTTCTGTGGCTGGGACTTCCGCAGTAAGTCCGTCAATGGAGCCGTAAGGTCGCTAAAATGGTGTATAAATCTCGCATAGAAGTTGCAGAACTGTACGAAACTGCGAACCTCCTTCTGCGTCTTGGGCACTGGCCAGTCTGCAACGGCCTCGACTTTCTTTGTGGAAACCGAAATTTTCCCGGCTGACACAGTGTAGCCCAGATACTCCATTTCTTGCAATCCGAAAAAGCATTTCTTAAGGCGTAATTTCAGCCCTTCCTCCTTGAATCGCTGTAGCACTTGACGTAGGTGCTCCAGGTGCTCTTCCAGAGTTCGACTGTAGATACAGACGTCATCCAGGTAGACTGTCACGAACTTATGTAAAAAGTCGCGAAGAATGTCGTTCATCATCCTCTGAAATGTTGCTGGTGCATTGCACAGTCCAAACGGCATGGCGACCCATTCCATTAAGCCATCAGGGGTCTGAAAAGCCGTCTTGTGAACGTCCTGATCACGCACTCGAACTTGCCAGAATCCAGAAGCGAGGTCGAGGTGTGTGTAAAAATTCGCGTCCTTAAGTTCGTCCAGTGTGTCATCCACTCTCGGAAGTGGGTAGGCGTCCTTACGCGTAACCTCGTTAAGGCCACGGTAGTCAAGGCACAGACGTAGTGAGCCATCAGCTTTCCGCACAAAAAGAATTGGCGAGCCGAATTCACTGTAGCTGGGGCGTATTAAACCAGCTTCCACTGCGTCTTTGAGCTGTCGATTAAGCTCCGCACGCTCTGCCGGTGACAGTCGGTTCAGACGTTGACGTCGCATTGGGCCAGTAGTTTCAATGGGATGATCCCACTGTCGGCTTACATGTGGAGAGTTGACAAGTTGAAGTAACTCCGGGAAGTCATCGAAGAGTGTCGACCGGAAGTTGTCACGTTGTTCTGCCGTTAGTTCCTCTCCAGTATGGAAATCTGTCTGTTGTTCAGCTGCTGACGTAAGTTTGATGACGTAAAAATCAGCATGACGTCCCCTGCTGCGGCGCGTCTTGCGAATGAGTTTCTGAACTTTCGTAGATGACAGTAGCAGACACTCAGGGCGTCGTTCCTCGAGTGTAGTCTCCACAGCCGTACCGTCCATCAGTGTAAGAATTCTGGTTGTACCAAATTGTAAAGAGGCTTGTTCGTCATCAAGCCATGGTAAACCCAGGATTAAATCAGCTGTGCGTAAATCACGTAGAACGTAAAAAGTCCGTTGAAATTCGTGTTGAGCTAGCTCAAACGTGACGTCACAGACTGTCGAAGAAGTCACTCGTTGTCCATTAGCGAGTCGAACTGGAGTCTTAGTCACAAACTTCCGAGTCAGGAAAGCAAAGCGTCGTACGAAGTCCTCAGATACGAAATCAAGCGTCGCTGCGCAGTCCACTAATCCAGAAATGTGGTGTCCGCCATCAGGAGTTTTCACAGTCAGCTCAGTTCGAATTAATGGGCGAGCTTCCGTGAGGTCAGTCAGTAGTGCTGTAGCTGGCGAAGAAAATTGTCGCAGCGTAGCGATGGACTGTTCCGAGTCGTCTGTTGGTACATGTACCGAGTCGGGTTGATCAGGTGCTGTAGGTTCTGAAGAGTCGATAAACGCACAATCTGCGTCGACTAACCACAGCTGTACAGGCCAAGGGGCTGGAGCAACCACCTCCTGTTGTGCAGGGTTCTCCAGTGACTGACGTGTAAAAAGCTGTGTCCTTGCTGGGAATTCTTGATAAAGTTTCCAGTGTTTAGTCACTTGAGTAAATTTCGCCCACTTTGGTAGCACAAATACAGCCATCGTAGATGCCGGAGATGTTCGACGACAATCCTCAAAATGCTGCGCAATTTGCTCAGCTAACTCCCAGGGTGGATTGATAAACACCCGTTCTCCTGTCAAATCTCTGTCTAGAATCGAGTCACTCGGCGAACAGTGAGGTAAGTCACCGTGCGAGTTCAGACCTTCATCATCAGCACATCCTTCCAACGTGAAGTTGAATCGTGCATGCAGAGAGTCAAAGACTGAGTCAACCAGTTTCCAATCAACTGAACGTCTGGTTACAGGTTTACGACTCTGTCTCTGCTTAATCTGACGACGACGACCTGCCACTAGTGTTACAGGTGTCGCAACTGTAGTCGATGGAGATGCCGAAGGTGTATCGACGATTTCTGTCGCTAGCAGTGTCTCAGAATGAACAGTAGATGTAGCCGGCTGCTCCAGTTCATTTGTAGAACAGCCTTGCCACCATCATTGCTTCTTAGGTTGCATCGGTGCCTTGCCTTTGAACTCCGGGCATTGGAACAAGCGGTGTCCCTTCTTGTGGCACTTGAAGCAAAGTCCCTCGTCCATGTGTCGTTTGCGCTCCTCAGGTGTCATCGCATTTGCAAGCGAATTAAAATCTTGACGACCAGATGTCTGACCACGTCCACCATTGTTGCCACCTCCACGTCCACGTCCGCGGCCACGTCCACGGCCACCTTTGTTACGTTTCCAGACGTTAGAGGCTTCCTCGAGAGGGTCATCAAGGTTGCGCTTGCGTGTAGGCTGGGCGGAAGGTCCAGCAGCAGACCTCGCATTGCCTAGTTCCGGCGAATCTGTCACGACGTTATTCAAAAAGTTTTGCAGCTCCACTAGCGTAGTCTGATATCCTAGTTGAGCTCGGTGTGACTTAGCCAGTTTCTTGAGCGCATCGTTTGCCAGGCCATTAATGAAGCGAACACACTGCACCTCAGCTGTCAGGTTTTGACGAGACCGACGTAAGTAGTCGTTGTACTGTTTAGTGTAGATTGCGTAACTCATCGTGTTGTTCTGCGTAAAGTTCATCAAAGCGTTAATCGCGTCGTCCTGAATGTTCGGAAGAAACGTCGACTTGCGTAACTCCTCAACAAGCTCGTTGTACGTAGATGGAATTGGAGGCTGATTTTTCCGGTTCAACCACCACCCACCAAGGTGTCCAGAAAACTGTGAAGTAACCCAGAACACTGCATTGTACGAGTTAGCCGTAATTCCAAGCATAATAAAACGCTGAGGCTGTGCTTCAAGCCAATCCTCCAGTACATTAGGTACCTGACCATTCTGGTACGGTGAAGTAATAGCAGCCTTACGCTGAGTCTCCGTGAGAGTCACAGATAGTCCAGCAAAGTTGTGGGTAGGCATCGGCGTTCCCACTCGCAAATCTGTAGGTCCCACTCCAGTCATTCGGTTGATGTGTCCAACAATCAGCAGCCAGACAGAACCAGAGTCGATCGTTGTAAACCGGGGGTACATGTGGAACTGTCTCGGGATAGACGTGTCGTCATGCATGACTGGAACATGTTGTGTCATTGCTCGATAGAAAGATTCCCACTGAGCCACGTAACCGAAGTGAAGTAATTCACTCTTGTGCTTCTTAGCACGAAGTAACCCAGTCTGTGCCGGCGTAAGTGTCAGACCGTCAATGTTGATGGATTCCGGGACGACATAAGTGCCATCCGGATTAACTGTCGACTGTTCCAAAACAGCCTGCTCGACCTGAGCAGGTGTACGTAAGTTGTTCGTAGCAAACAGGACAGGAATAGATGCCGAGTACACGTAAACAAGCTGTCGTCCTTGAGGTAGTGTAACGTTAACAGGTTCACCACTCAACAGCGTCAAATCATCCGATGTCAGAACAAGACCGGTCTCCTCGTGTAACTCGCGAATAGCAGCGTCGACAGGCTCTTCGTTAGGTAAGACAGAGCCAGCTCGGAACCAAGTTTTACCAGAACGAGGCTCACGCTGAAACACCAACTTTAAGTCCGACGATTTAGTTCCTCCGACGTGAATTACCAAAACCACGTAATGTCCAGCTCCGAGAGAAGCCATCTCAACTCAAGCAAACAACGTCGAGCAGATCAACGAGCAACGAAAGCGTGCGTCGACCAAAGAGCTCCGAAACCAGTGTGGCGGTTAGCCTCTGAAAGCTAAACGCTAGCACAAATCTGTTCTAGTCTGTCTAGTTCTGTTGTTGCAAGATGGCAAAATGATGTTGTCGAGAGGCAATTGATGAAAGATGTTTCACTGCTGTACTTGGGCAGTAGATGTTGTAAATGAACAAAGGAATTGTTAAAAGGTTCTGTCACCTCCCTCTACTGCACTGGGCTTAAATAGGTTTTAGCCCAGACTAGTCACGCCTGCAAGCTATGCTTACGTGTCAGGCGTTAGTGCTGCTCAACCGTCGTCATCCGCCTCGAGACGCGGCCTGCCTAGCATTGGGTCTCACGACGCGGCTCCTTCTGCATTGGAGAGCTCGCTCTAGCGCGTCATCTGGCTGGTTAGATTAATTATGCATATATGTACGTACCGGGAGGTACTGGTCGTACTGTAGCATCAGCACCATTACAATATTGCAGTAGCGACGTACCCACGAGTATACGTCCGTCGTGTGGAAAAGCACGAATTGATATCCGTAACGAGTACCTGTACAATGTCCTGCAATGTACTGTTGCAGGACTGTACTCGTCACATAAATGGCAGCTCTGCGTGGGCCCTTAAACAACATAACGGACAGTTGACCCGGTTAATGTTGTGAACAATTTCCAATTTCCAGTCACCCACTAATAAACGCCATAATATATGGCAGAATGGGCACAAGAACGCCTCACATACATGGAAATATAACAAAAAATATAACGAGGTTTCGAACCGCTAACTTGCGCTCCCCTCAGCCAACACACGACCATCCCGACCCCACCCTTTGTGTATCATGTCAAGAACCTATACGGGACGACATCCTCTCATGCTGCCGTGCACTAACGTTGCTATCTACTCCCGGTACTCACAATCGCCGGGCCAAATGGACTTGCAATTAGCGCCAACACGGAGGGCACCTAAGCCTCACCTCACTCAACACCGCGCATTGGGCTTATTGAACTATGGACAAAGGTTCAAGAAGGGAGGCATAATAGCACAGCGTACCCAAAGTACCGATTTGGCTACTTTTAACTATAATGGCTACGCAGGGGACTAGTTCCAACACCGACGTGTTACACATCGCAGCCGCACGCACCACCCGCGGATAAACAACGAATCCCGTAGGCTGTAGATGTACCATTGCCACCTCCGCGGGCGATGCCCTTCTCCGTGATAGTAGACGTAAGGGATGGGCGCAGTGTTACCGCCGCGCGCGACAAGTATCAACGATTGTACGCGCGCGGCGCATTATCAACACCGCACGTGTTACTCACGCTCGCATGCATCGGCGACTTTTAGCATTCACCTGCGCGTCGCATACACGACAATGCGTCGACGAGAAGCAACGTATGCGACAGCTATCAAGATAGGGCAAAAGAGCAGGGAAAATTGGGCGGCGGCGTTAAAGGTTTCACAAAATGTTGAGTTAGAAATTGAAATTGAAATTGAAATTTTTTACAACATGTACCGTATGCGCCGGTTTTTCACCAAAAGCCGGATGCGTCGGCTGCTGTCTCTGGGCCCTCCCAACTATGCCATACAGGGAACTTACAAGTCAGGGCTAGACCGTTAACCACCTAATCCAACCTCTCCAAGGGTGTTCGGGGGTTTTACTCCCCCCGGGGAGGGTGCAAGTAGAGGCGAAGGTTGTGTGCATTCAGGGTCGTGCGTGGAGGCAATGTGCGGATGCGCGGTGGGAGGTCGTGCGGGACTTGATGCGGTATATGCGTAGGAGGTGATGCAGCCATTGGACAGTATGCGTATGGAGTTGAGCAAGGATGCGAGATGTGTCGAGGCGTGCTTTGGAGACGAGTTTGTCTGGAGGGTCGGTGCGGGCGGTGAGAAGGGAGGTGAGACTCGTGATGGTGGAGGAGTGTGGTGTACCGGTGCGGCTCATGACTATGGGTATGATGTCGACCACTGTGCCTGGCCAGTGGTTTCTGATGGCGTTCGCAAGGGGTGTGTATTTGGTGTGTATGAGGTCAGTTGTGTGCGAGAGGTTATTGTCTGTGCAGTACTTCCATTCCCCTATCTGGATTTTTTTGATGGATGCGTAACGTCGGCGACCGTTGGAGTGACCAACGAATCGGGGTTCGAGGATGCGGATGAAGTCAGGTTTGTGTGCAGGGGGACGAAGTGGGGGGGGGAGAATCTCAGGTGGGAGGGCGGCGGGGCACGAGGTGAGGGAATCGGGCGAGAGACCTTCGTCAGCAGCGACAAGGCGGGTGGGCATGTGGGTGGGGTGAGGTGGGTGGCAGTCAAGTGGGGTGCAGGCAGGGGTGGGGGAATCAAACGATTTTATGGGTTTGTTACCGAAGTCCGCGGTGATGGTTTCCCATCGCCCTCCGTTGTGGCGTTCCAGTAGGGAGAGTAGGAGTTGCAGAGCGCTGTTGTGTCGGTCCTGTCTTAGACCAGACATAGAGGGGCAGTTACCGGCCATGTGGCCGTTGCTAGTGAATTGGCCACATAGGGGGCAGCGCAGGGTGGGGTTGTGAGTAAGTAGGCGGGTGTTGTGGACACCCCACATGAATTCTTGTTTGTGTGTGAACTGGATATTTGTGAGGGTTGTGTGTTTTTTGTGGTAAGAGAAATCGGCGCCGTCCTGCGCGGCGCGGGCGAGGAGGGCACCGTGTTTGGTTGTTCGCGAGAGAGGAGTGTGTGTGTGTTTTGTGCTGTAGGTGTGTGCGTCGGATTTGAGGTTGGTGTATCTGTAGGTTACGGGGTCCCCTAGTGTTTGTGGGATGAGGGTGTATGGCCATGTCCAGTGGCCTATTGTGACTTCAGAGCCTGTGGTGTATGTAGTATCGGGTGGGTGACCATCCGCGACTTGGTTTGCGAGGGTGTCTGCGAGGTCGTTGCCGATGGAATGGTTGTGGGCTTTGATTTTGCCGAGGTGTGTACGGATGCCTGAATCGCAGCGGGTTTTAAGGGTGTGTGTGATAGATGAGAGGGTGTCGCGGTGAATGTTGTGGCGGTAAGCGGAAGGGCAGTTTAAGTAACCTTGTATGAGGCGGAGGGAGCACGCACTGTCTGTGAGGAGGTGGGTGTGGCCAAGTTGGAGGCCAATATCTATGCCAGCTAATTCAGCACGATTTATTGTGTGTGAGGGAGGGGTAGAGGTCACCATGATTTTGACTCGGGTGTCCGAGGCGGGGTGGGTAGCTGCTGCTCCGAGGGGGATCGAGCCGCCTTTTTTCGAGCCGTCCGTGTATACGAAGTCCTGCCAGTTCCAAGCAGGGGTGCCTCTGGTGGGGGGGTACGTAAGATGCACGCGGTCTGGGAGGGGGTATGTGAGGGGGTGAGTTGGGTTTGGGGGGCGGTGGTATATACCTGCTGAGTGGGGTGAGTATGTGTCAAAGAGGTGTGGAGGAGGGGGGGTGATGATGGGGTTGGGGAGGTGAGTGTCGTAGATAGATTCGAGAGTGTTGTGAAGTGCGGTCATGGCTGCGGGTGACGGGAGGGTGGTGAGTGCGAGGGGGTTAGCGACGAGGTATATGTCGACCATCCATCGTGTGCCGAATGGGGTAGGGGTGGGGTTGCCAGTGTGTTGGTCGGGGGGTAGGAATGTGTTTGCGTCATTGGGGAGGGTGTAAAGGTGGTGGGTGTATGGGGAGTTGATGTATTTGGAGTGGCGGTATGGTGTGTGTTCCCAACGGGGGAGGATGAGGATGGTTGCGCTGGGTGTGTGAGGGGCTGTGAGGTGTGCGCTGGTGATTGCGTGTTCCATGGCTCGTCTCATGCATTCGTGGTCGTATTCGGGGTTGGCTATGTTGGTGCCTTGCCATGTGTGTGGGGCATTGCTGCCGCTAGATGAGAAGACTATATCTTCAGGGTAGAGGGAGTGGTAGGTGTGGGAGTGGAGGGATTTATTGAGGGGGTCGGAGTAGAGTTCTGTCTGGACGCGGAATGTGTGACGGAGAGCTGTGAGTAGGTCTTCTCTAGTGGCCCATCTATTACGGGTGGTGGTGGCGGGTGTGGGTGAGTGGATTTCTGAGCGGGAACCTAGGCGGGTCAGGAGGTGGTAGACCTCCTCTTCGAACGTATGCTGCGAGAGGTCGGGGCGAAAGAGCTGAAAGAGGTGGCGGACGCGGGGGCCGTTAAGGGTGGTGACCGCGCGGCCGTCGGGAGTGCATAGTATGGTGGTGTCGAGGAGTGATGGGTGTGCGTGGATAGCGAATTTACCGGTAGGGAGCATGTCGAGGTCGGGGTTGATGGGGTCATGGTTGAATGTGATTAGGGGGTGTGACCACGGAGGGGGTCCGGGTTCTGGCAAAATGGGTGTGGTGGAGGGGACATAGCCTGAGTTAAATGCGGTGAGGGCGGTGGGGCCGGAGGGGGTCTCACTGATGGTGTCGTGGAGTTGAAGGCACGGGGCCCACTGCACTTCGTGGAGGTGGGTGAGGTCGTGGTGTTGGCCGCGAGCACACCAGTCGCACTGCCATGAGGCGGGTCCCTGAGCTGGGCGGCATTGGGAGTGTATGGCAAAGTGCGGGCATGTGCAGCAGGTGGAGGAGGGTTCTATGTGCAGGGGGTCATGACACATGGAGCAGGCGGTGGGGGAGGGGGAGGGGAGGCATACCGATGTAGGAGTGGAGGAGATGAGGCGGAAGCCGTCGTCGAGTTGTAGCTGAATGTCCCATTCCGTGAGGTGTTCCGGGGCCCATTCAACCATGTACTGCGTCTGGCCGTATTCTGTGTCCTTGTGTTTGGAAATGATGCGTGTTACGTCGCAGGGAGGGTAGTGGTGGTCTGAGGGGGTGAGGTATTCAGTGTCTAAGTGTGTGGTGGGTGCGGTGGGGGTGGGGTGAGTGGAGCGGGGGGTGTAGATGCCTGATGAGAGGGTGGGGGGCGAGCGGGGGAGGTGAGGGGAGAGGAGGGGAATCCATGAGGGGTGTATAGTGGTGGGGGGGGATGCTTGGTTGGTAGTGAGGCTTGTGATGGGGAGGCGGTTGTGGATAGTGTCGAGGGGTTCAGTGAGGATTGCGGCGAGGAGGCGGATGGGAACTGAGAGTGGGGTGGTGGACCCCGGTTGAGTTAGATAATGTGCGTCGGTATCGCGACACACATCAACAACAAGAACAACAACAACAACGACAATAACACGATGAGCAATTGTAAGCGGCGGCGGCAACGGACGATACTGTGGGGGCGGCTATATTAGCAACACCGCCAGCGACTACACAGCCGGCCCCCATGGCAACACGCGATATTAGTCGTGCTGCGGGTAGTGTTGTCCAGTTGTTGTTAGTACGTCGGCGGCCATACATGCGGTAACAATGGGACCGGTTGTTGTTACTAACGTGCCTAGCATCATTAGTAACACAGGAGCGCGTTGCCATAGCTCAAGCCGAGACGGAGCCACTGACGCTTCAACTAAGCGAGATGTTTTAAAAAAGGGTACGCTGAGAAGGCGAAGAGTTTAGAGCTTGCCATGATAGTCGAGGCACATAAAGGAAAGGTCGACGACTACGCGCAGGTGCTTTCGACCCAGCGCAACGTAGTTGACGATGTCAACCGTGGTAAGCGATTGTCGTAATATAGGTTGTACACATCGAGGTCGAAAGGGGGCGTCGATGACGGTAAAGATGGCGACACTACGGGGGATAACGAGGTCGGCGAGCTTGCGGCGGAACTTGCTGTTGGCGGCGGTAGCGATAGTAGCAACGCCGCTGACACGATGGGGAAAGGCAAGCCGTCGCGAAATAAGCCGACCGGACTTCGTTACAAGCTCCGGGATGCTATCGGTCACAAGATTGTAGATCATAAGCAGGTCAAAGGCAAGTGTGCTCAGCTAGAGGGTTTTCTCGTGAAACTGTGTGGTGACGAGTAGCAAGCATTGTACGGCGGGGAGGTAGCGTCGTCGGCGGCCGCCGATGATGATAGTGCCGAGGCGTCGTGTTAGCACAAGCATCCCGTTGCCTAGTGCTTATGTGCAAGGTAGCTATTTGTCATCCTAGTACTTAGTGTTATGCTATTAGCGGTACTCTATTCCCTATCTGTTCATGTGAGGGCACTGTAAATCGGCAAGCCGTATCTTGGTACGGTAACCGTTGACCCTTAGCGAGACGTATCAAGTATCCGCCTTTTCCGCCATCCTCGTAACCGTACACGCCCAACACTCAATTTTATCGGTTGGACATACGAGGTTCATGTTTGGAGCATTTCTTGACCTAATCGTGCCAGTTCATCTAAGCACATCCCCAATCTAAGCGCGCACATGCTACCACTCCCACGAAGGACTACCCTAACTGCTCAAACCCACAGATTGCTCCCTTGCCAATCGTCATACAATGGATCAAGAGGTTAAGGAAGGATGTTTGGGGTTGCATGGCTCAAATGTCCGCTTGCGCGTACGTTCGCAAGCGGTCGACAGCACACATCGGCGACCAACACGATTAGTACATTAATGCAAAGTAGGTCGATATTGTCTTATGCAAGAGCCGAGACAACAACACACGTAATTTTACCTTCATGTAAGCAACACAACACGCCGGCTGAGTTGCTTTATGTCCAATAATAACGTAGGCTGCAGTTTCAGGCACGTCGTCGTTCGGTGAAATGCTCACTTGAGCCGAAAATTACAAAGTTCCAACGATGCGTAAACTGTAGCGTATTTTCACTTTGTAGTTCCAAAGATGCGTAACTAGTATTTTCAGTCAATGAGCCCCAAGTGCCACTTAATGTGCTTTGCAAAGCAACCTGTGCTGATTGTAGATAAGCTAGAGCACACAAGTGTATCGAATATGGAGCATATAACGCGTGTAGCGTGCTCGCATGCGATGCATGCCTTGCGTTTCCCACGCTTAGGGTTGTGGGGAGATGGGATAGGGTTTCGCACAATGTTGGCCATGTCCACATCATCCGCAGGCCGAATACCTTCCCCGAACGGTGAGGAGTTAGCATCACTTCTGCCGTCACTAGCGCGCCTCATTTCGGAGGTATGGGTGTCGTTGCTGGCATGACATGTGTGCGATCCAAGTAGTTGTTGACCCTCGACGATGAGCTCGTTGGCGAATCTTATCTTCCACTTCTTGCGAGTAACTTCACGGGAGTTGGCAAAAAGCATTAACAGGCATTAGTCTCTATCATGGCAAATGTGTATATAATTCTTTTTTTAGTTCGTCTTGCACACCATTGTGCGGATTCCAACCATCAGCAACGGTACCGGGACCGAGGGCAAGCTTGATCAATATATCGATGGCGTTGAACCACATCATGTAAAAGGCATGGCACATGCGTTGCACCACCTGGTGGCGGAGGCGAATGACCTTGCCGCCTTGGAAATTGCTGCGGACCCTTTCAACCTAAGGAGCTACCGCATGTGTTTGGCACGAGGTGAGTACCAATATGCCCTTCTTGTCCATCCAGCCAGCGGCGAGCATGTCCACCTCTTGCCCACCTACCTCCACCGGCACCCGCTACTTGAATGCCGCAAAGGAAAAGCGCTCATGCAGCTTTGCAAGCTGCTCAGCCTTAGGGAATCCGCTGCAACCGGTTTTAATGGCGACAACCGCCTAGAGACCGTGCTTCATTAGTTGGGTGACTGTCCGGACATATCCAAACCACGAATCGGCGACAATGATGCGACCATTGTTGCACCATTCCTTCAGTAGCCGCAATGTACATCACCCAATAGTAGCTTGTGTTCTGCGACAAACTCCAAACCGCTCATATTGTCTTTGCATTGCGCCTATTCAAGAAAAGTGTACACGCGGAGGACAACACATGCTGATGTTTTCAACATCCACCCAAGTGGATGCGGCTTCCGGGTTAGAAAAGTCAGATGTAGGTAACCACATTGTCCGACCCACGAGAACATCGTTTCATCCACCGTAATAATGGTGCCACGTGAAAAAACTCTAGTCCACTATGTATTTAACCCCGAGATCCGTGTAAGCATCAAGGAATTGTTTCTAGCAGGCGTCTTCCCCATGGACGTATATGTGTGGCATCTAAAAAACCGTTTCGATTGCCGAAATCTGGTCGCCGACATGACGCTCCGGAATGTGAACGAGAACGAAACCTGATGGTTTAAAGTATTATCCGACCCCTACAACTCTTCATGGGTGCAAAACGGAAACTGAGAGGCGTGAATGAGCAGGCCTAGAAAAACATGTACCGCGCGTTTCGTGTGCTACGAGTACACGCGTTTAACGCCGCGGCTACATAATGGTATCCTGCCGCCCATGCGCCAACGGTTATTGTGACACCATCTCAAACGCTACGTGCAAGCTAGGGGAGCTCCACATGCCATTATCACCAATATGCGCCGGCGGCTCGCGCGGATTGTAAACTATAGTCCAAGGGTTAGTGCCGTGCTATCGGTGTGGGGACTTGTTTTGTTACCGGCAATATTGGACGCGTTGTTGTTGGTCCGGTCGAAGTGGCAGATAGGTGTGGCTCGGCGTATGACAAATATTGGAAAAATACATGTGTGTCGCGCGATCACAATCATTAGCGCCCACTACACAGCCACGAGCTCCCCCAACGCCACCATTCTCATACTCCCCCGATGGGAACACACATACCATACCGCCACTCCAAATACATCACCTCACCCTACACACATAAACTTTACACCCTCCCCAACGATGCAAACACTTTCCTACCCCCGGACCAACGCATAGGCACTCCAACCCCCACACCATTCGGCACACCCTGGATGGTGGACATCTACCTCGTCGATAAACCCCCCTCACACTCTTATGTTTGCCCTCACACACAACCATGACCGCCCTCCACAACACACCCGAATCCATCTACAACATCCACCCTCCGAATCCTTGCATCATCATTCCAACCTCGTCCGACTTCACCAATTGCTCTCCACACTCTTCGGGCATCTTCCACCGACCCCCCAACCCCACTCACCCCATCACCTACCCTCTCCCAAAACGAACATCACTAACATTCTCCCCCACCAACGGAGTTCTTGCTTGGGATTGGCATGACTTCGTATATACTTACGGCTCCAAGAAGGGAGGCTCTTCCCCCCTTGGCGCGGTTGCCACCCACCCCGCCTCGGACACACACGTGTCAAAATTTTGGTGACCTCCACCCCTCCTTCTCACACCATCAATCGTGCGGAACTCGCGGGCATCGATATCGCGGCCTACAACTTGGCCATATCCACCTCCTTACAGACAGTGCGTGCTCACTCCGTCTTATCCAAGGCTACATGAATTGCCCATCCGCCTACCGACACAACATCCACAGCGACGCACTTGAATCCATCACACACACCCTCAAAACTCGGTGTAAGGGATCTGCACCCATCTAGGCAAAACGCGACTGTCCGCACCCTCTACATGTTGCGTTTTGCAAGCATGAATAAGTTCAGAATAAACCTTAAACTCATAATGTATCATGCTCCCGGCTAGGCAACCCTCGTGTGAGTCGTGCACTACGTACCATTGTACGAGAACCGAACCGTACTGCGCTAACCCCAAATAACAAGGCCAATAATTTTGGAGTTTCCCACCTCAAACCTTCCAACAACATGAAAATAAGCATGAATGAATGCATTCCCGCCTTATTCTTATATTATTCGCTGCCAAAGTGCCGAGACGCCGGCGTCGCTTGCATCGCAGGGACGACACGACGCACCTGATGCCAAATCGAGAACAGCCAACCCGCGGCCGACAGCCCCGAGTGCCCTTACCTAGTCGGTGCGAATAATAACAAATAGAAACCACAGTAGCGCTTTAACATAGATCGCGAAAGCAAAGCCGCTGATTTATACAAAAAAACGTGCCTTTTTCATCAAACTGGTACCCAAACTTGACACAGCTGTCGAAGTGCCGACTGTGGGACTCAAAACAGCGTCGCGCGTGGAACGAGGTCTGTGTGGACTCGGGTGGGACGGCAGTGTCCAGGGTAACTGATGTATCCGTACGTATTTAGAACAGCCACAAGCCCGCGCACGGCTTCGCTCCTGGCTCTTTGGCGACCGGCGCGTTGGTGCCACGATGCCCTCCGTTATTGCGCGGGCACATCGACCGTTTGCTCGAACTCAGCTCAGCTGTGCCACTCCTTCCGGACAGCGATAGCACGCCCATCCGAAGATACAGGCACGCGCCCGTCCGCCGGCTTCTGCTCCAGCGAATTTACAGTCACAGGACCGCCATTCCGGCTGGTGCACGCGGCTGGTCGTCCGCGTTATTTTAGCTCGTCAGTCGAAGACGTCTCCTTTGCGACTTCCCTGGCGCGGGCGCCAACCGCGGATGAGGTAGAAACTGCCGTTGCGACGCACCTGAAGAACACGGGAGGAGTACAGGAGCTCACGGCTTCGCAGGTGCTGCTTCTTTGGGCCCGCTTAGAACATTATGTGGTTGTGTGGGTCGGCAAACTGAGGGGAGTGCTCGACATCGTTGACGAAAGATTCGTGCCAATAAAAATGGTACAGTACTTATTCTACGTGTTCTGTTGCCGCATCAGGCGGCAGCAGCACTGCAACGTCTGGCGCAGCTCGGCAGCGAGCTTGGCGGGCGGATCGATCCTGGATCCTCTTTTGTGTCGTCCCTTTTGCAAAGACTACGCCGGGAGGGTCTCCGGGAGCTAGGTTCCCGGCAGCGCGCAGCAGTGCTAACCTCGCTGGCTCGACTGCAGTCCGGGAAAGGCATCAGCACGCTGCTCGAGGCGCTGGTCACTCACGCGCTGGGCAGAGGCAATGTACCTGCATGCCATAGCGCCATCGCCGCGGAGCTGACCGCACTGCTGACGGTGTGTGCGTCTGATCTATCAACTATCCTATCTCCTCTCATCTCTCAACGCGACCCCCCCCCCCCCCCCCCCCCCCACACACACACACACACACTGGAATGCAGGCATGCGCATCTCGTAGCACCATAACACAACTCTGAAAAATATGTACGGTTATATGCATAAGCTTGAGTAGAAACACATTCCCTCTCTCACACACACACACGAACACAAAGACAAACTCACACACACGCGCACACACACACAATCCAAACACGCACACACACACACACACACATATAGACCACCTACACACACGCACGCACACACACATACACACACACACACACACACACACACACACGCACGCACACATAGAAACACGCAACCATGCACCCACCCACCCAAACATCCCCCCCCCCCACACACACACAAACATGTACCCACACGCACGCGCTCCCCCCGTCCACATATGCACAAGTCCATAAACACACATGAATGCACACGCACACAGACACACACACCAACATACACACACACACACACACTCACACACATACGCACACACCCACACCCACCCCCCTCACACGCACAAACACACACATGCACCCCCACAAACACACATACATCCATACACACACACACACACGCACATCCAAAAACACACATGCGTACACACACACACACACACACAAAAACACACAAACACACACCTGCACGCATACACTTCCATCCACCCTCAAATATAAATGAACGTTGCACAGGTATTGAAGGTAATGCGGACGTACCGCCCTTCATTCCCATTCTCACACACTCTCGCGGCAATACTTATGCGTCTTCGCTTTCTCTCATGGGCGCACATGACCGTACATACACATACACACACATACACACACGCGTAAACTCATACCGAAGCACATGCTATACCTTACACTCTCTGTACTGTTCAGGACGGCACCGTTTTAAAACAAATGGCTAGGCCCACACGTATGCGTTAATTCAATGACATTCACATTTATGAGTGCGCACCTAAATACGCGTGTATGTATTCAAATTCATTTTCGGTCATTAACACATAAATGCAGTCATACGCTCACACTTATTTATTGGCACCAAAAAATTAAATTCACATCCACATGTGACCTATCTAGAAAGCATGCAAGCGCATGATCGGTAACATGCACAAACAGACTGAACTCACACATTGACTCATGCACAGTGACACACACATGCACATCACACTCAACACTGCGCATTATCAGCATCTCGTGTTCAATCCCTCTCAAACACATGTGTACACACACAGACACACATCATCCCTCTTTCTCACACTCACTATCGTTCTCTATTTTTTTTCTCACCCTAACTCTCACACACACACATATAAAATCACACACACACACACACACACACACACACACACACATGCGCGCACGCACTTACACACACATACACATATATACATATACATACATACACACACATACAAGCACGCACATACACACACACGCACACGCATACACACACACACACACACACACACACACACACACACACACACACACGCACACACACGCGCGCGCGCGCACACGCACGCACACAAGCTGATGGGGCTATGCAAGCCGCCCACTTCATAGAGTTGTCATCCGGGGAGATAGTTCAGTCTCTTACTTGTTTGTCGATTACCTGTGGTTTTTTCAATGCTATTTTGAATTACATGATAATGTAGAGAAGATAAGCGCCCCTCCCGATTCGCGATTTGTTGTCAGGCGCACGGGGAGCTGCGCCACCGACCCAGGGTGGAGTTACTACAGCGCGCCAATGCGATGGTGCTGGATGGGGTGCGTCGGGGCCCAGATGAGGCCAGAATGACAGAGCTGCGCAGCCTCGCGGAGGCCGCGGCTCGACTCGGTGGCGGTCTTGAGCCCGCGATGCTGGACGCCCTGCGCCCCTCACCTGATAATACGTCTGCCGCTGCTGACGACCCTCTGCGGCGCCTGGACGAGCAGAGCAGCGCGCAGAGGGTGTGGGAGTGCGCCACTCTCGCGATGGAGTCGCCGCGCGTGTTTGCCGCGCTGCTGCAGCCAATCGGGTTCCTTTTGGGACGGCTGAATGTGACGTCTCTGGCCGCCCAGCCACCTCCCCTCGCCAATCTCGACCCCGAAGCCTCCCTGCACCACCTGTTGCATGCGCTGCAGGAGGAGGTTCGCGAGGAGGCGGGGAGTCTGCCGCCCCGCGCGCTGTGTAGTGCGGCGTGGGCCTTCGCTGCGATGGGCGTCAGCTCACCAGTCGTGTTTGAGACTGTTGCTGCTGAGCTGACGGCTCGGCCGTCCGCCATCGCCTCACTCAGCAATGACCGCCTTGTGCTGCTGCTGTGGTCCTTTGCACAGGTGAGTCCATTGCTTTCCGGAAACCCTGAGTTATACCCCACATGAAACCCTAATCCCCCAGACATATAACCATAGTCCATGTATAGAAATCCTCTATGTAGTGAGCTATTGTTGGAAGCGTTTCGAAATGTAGATTTTTCCGGTGAAGGCGTGTCTTCTTCTGATATTCGAAAACCCTAGCTCCTGACAGAATATCGCGGAACCCTAAATTCACACCTTTATAATAAAAGTCTGCTGTAGAGAATGCTGAATGTTGATTTGATTTGGAAATGTGGGGGTGTTAATTTGTTTTGAAATATCAGTATTTCAAGCGCGGCATCGCGATGTAATGAGCTGAATACTATGTTAACCCGAAACTTACACCCAACAGGATACAATAACCCTAAACGCTGGCATGTTCTTTTGTCCATGTATGTGAATGTCGCTAGCTGTTGTTTGAAGCGTTTTAAGGTGGACGGGGCTGTGTTTCGAAATGTGTATTTTTTCGCTCACGGTGTGTCCCATTCTGACATTTGGAAACCCTAGTGCCCTATTTTATATCACGACATACTAAATTTATTTGCTTGAATTGAATTTTTTGCTGTTGCTGGGTTTGTTTTAAATTTTTGATGTCGAAATTTATGGTTTTAGTAAATCGTATGAGTACAAAATGTGTGTGAACAAAACGGTATGTGAACAAAATGTATGGTTATTTTGTTCACACACGCTAAAGGGTATTACTCGAAGCCCCTCGTCATTTATATTGAGCTGTCTTTGGAATAATGTAACCAACCAAGCGCTATTTCTTATCGCTTGTCAATGTAGCGCCCAACAATGTGCACTCGCATTGGGCCCGTAAAGGGTATGCCCGCGTGTAGCATAAAGGCCCGTAGCCGGTTTCAGTTTTGCATTTGCCCATCAGTTTTACATCTCCAGTGACATCGGTGTTTCTCACAGCTTTGGTTTGGGTATTCTATCTATGTTTGAATGCAAAACGGATGGATTGCTTCAAAATATAAACTTGATTGCGTATTTTCTCCTTTTATATGCACTTTATTTATTTTGTACACATATACGTTGTATACGTTTTTCTGTGAAGTCTTTTTCTTTCGCGTTTCGCTATAAAATGATATTTTTATCAACGACGCCCCCCTCCTCCCAGGCAAGGCAGCCATCGCGCGCCCTTTTCTCCGCCGCGCTGCCAGAGCTGCTCCGCCGAAAGCTGCCCTCGCGCGGGATGGCGGATGCGTTGTGGGCGTACGCTCGAGTGGGCCACAGAGCGGCGGTGCTCTACGACACTGCGGAGCGGTCGGTGGTTCGGAACGGAGGGGGGATGAGCGCCACCGCGCTGGCTGCCACAGTTTGGGGCTTTGGCCACAGCGGTTTCTGGTCGCCGGCTGTGCTGCATATGGCGCAGCAGCAGGTGCAGCGCCGGCTGCCGGAATTTCAATCGTGTGACTTGGCTAAGGTCCGTCTTCCCTGTAGTCACCCCGTCAAACACAAGCGCACTTGCCTCGGCCCACGTTCAACTGCTATTTAATTCGATTTTGCCTTATATTTGTGCCACTGACACACACATGCAGTCAGTTTTGGTTTATATAAGTTTTTAACCCATTTTACGAGATGGGTTAAAATTCACCATTGTTCGGATGATAACAACAGAAACCGCATTATGCAGGTAACCTGTTTGCTGTCAACGCGAGTGCGATGTTGTGTCGTTTTGTGAATTGTGTTTTTGCTTGGGTGCTTTGCGGTGAATGTGCGGCATTGATTGAAAATTGTATGGAATCGATGTGTCAGACTGGGTCGAAATATTTGATTACAAAATGGTACATTTCGTATGTAATTGTTTTAACTACATCACAATATATAAATAATAAATATGTTCTGTAGTTAATATTTGCATCTGAAAATGTGTTCTTTAAGTGAGTATTTTGTTCAGATGCTTGCATGTGGATTGCCTTTTGCGGATATTTTGCATGCAGTCGTAATCTTGCAGCGCATGCCACAAACGTCCTTTCCACGCATTATAGTACCATGGATAATGTATAACGCGTCAAAGAACATTTCAGCTGCAGTTTTCATGAGCATCTTAAATGGAAGTCAACGGAATCAGTGTACATTAATAATTTGTATTTCAACTTTAAAGATGATATGTATGATTTCAAAGTGAATGTTAAGGCACCAATTCATTGGACAAATATCGACGCACACGGTGCTTGAGCGTTATCCAGAGGTGCACAGCTCTTGAGATTTTTAGTCATTTGACTTTCTCAATTGTACATTCTTTTCAGTCGCCTGTCCTTTGGCTGGTTATGTCGGGGCTAACGTGCATTTCCGCCTAAACAATATGGGTCCGGGTTTGCAGATCGTGTCCGGGTTTGCAGCCGCGCGCTGCGATGCGCCCATTTTATTCAGGGTAGCCGCGGAGAGCCTCCTCCACCAGGAGCTCCTTCTACCGACGCAGCGGCTCGACCCGTCCGACACGACAGACGCCATCGTCGCCTTCGCTACGATGTACGGCGACCGTCCCAAGCTGCACGACCACCTGCGCGAGCAAGCGCTGTTCCACGCGCGAGACTTCACGACAGCGCAGCGTATCGACGTGATTTGGGGGCTCTCGGTTCTGGGACAGCTGGACGACTCCGGGCTGCGGCTACTGGCACGTGGCCTCCCCAGCGGCGCTCCCGGCGGCGAATCGCTACCGAACGGCTTCGAGCGGCTCTACCTTGCGCAACTCTACACTGAATTGGCAGACGTCCCCCCGTTACTACCCGGAGAAAGGGCGGCTTACCCGCCGCTTACGGGACGGCGGTGGGTGCTGCCCGAGGAGCTGCTCACTCTCGCGCGGCGGCGCTGGATGGCTTCTGCGGCCGTAGTTGACGACTTCCATCGGCAGGTCACCGAGGCGCTGGGCCGACTGGGCCTCAGGGTACGCAGCAACTGCCGTACATCGGACGGGCTGTTGCTGGTCGAGGCTGTGGCGGAAGATTTGCTAAGGTGTCGGAAGTGGGGCGTGGTGCTGCAGCGGCGACACGACTTTAGTCGGAGTAGAGCGCGCGCCGCAGCCCGGGCGGAGTTGGAGCAGCCGAGGGAGCTGGGCGGATCGCGTCTACGCCGGCGCCTCGTGGCCGCCCGAATCGGGTGTCACCTGCTTGAAATTCCGTATTTTCGATGGGACGCCGTCAGTTCGAGTCGCGAGGCGGAGGAAGAGCTGCTTGCGCGGCTGTTAGTCGAGAGCGCCGCCTCGACGCCGGAAGCGTCGTGATTGCGCTTCCGTCTTTGCTGCGGTTGGCTATGAAGGCCGATAAGCAGTTCTTTATGCGTGATTTTCACTAATGGGATCGTCACCGACACATTACCCCCTTTCCAGGACTTGAAGGACTGTTGCTAGCGGCGATCGCCATCAATTTTCAACCCCGCCACGGTGCTATGCCCGTCCTGATGTTTTGATTTGAACTTCGAACTTTTTTTTGACGACGGTTTGCGAAGCTAACTTTCTGTTACCACAAATTAATACAGTCTGTAATAAGGTTTTTTGGTTCCTTGTGAGCTTAGTGCGAGTATTAAGTACAAAAAATGTGTATGATTTCCCATGTGATCATATCGCTGAGTCATATGTTCCACATGTAATTTCACCCTCCTTATAGAGTGAAGGACCAGTTGTTGACTTTGACAAGCTTCTCCCCGCGGTTTGTCTTCGGATGCGTGGCCGAGTGCTTGACACCCCGCGACCGAAACACATGCAATACGAATAAGGCGGTGGGCATCCATGGGTGACAAACTATGCTGCCTGCCAATGTGCGTGCCTGTCTCGTCCAGTGCATTCGTGTCAAATCCGTCGCAAGCTGGGATCCATTTCTCATATTTTTATATATTGTTTTTTGCGCCCCCGGCATATGGGACTGGCAGGAAACCCGCACCGGCACCCTCTATAGGCGGCGTTTTGCAAGCATGACTGAGAGCAAAAGTTCAAAACAAACCTCAACTCATCATCGATCATGCTCCCGGGTAGGCGACGCACCATTGTACGAGAACCGTACCGTACAGCGCTAACCTCACACGAGGCCAGTGTTGAAGTTTCACCAACGAAAACCTTCCATTGACATGCAAACAAACATGAATGCATTGCCGGCACTGACCAAGAAAGGTTTGCCCTACCCGTCCGGGCGTCGACCCATTCGAGTAATGCGAGAATGACCAAGGCCCATCTCACGGAGCAAAGCAATTCGGGAGTGCGATACATGAACTACAAAGAAAGCAATGTGAGGGAGGGCTTGGCGCCATAAATGGAAAAACCTCCCATTTCCTGTGAAATGGATGGCGCCATGAAGGGAAGGGGGGATACCGCCTAAAAGTAAGGCATTTATATCTTCGGGGGATGTAGCGAACTGACGCACAAAACCATTATTAAACTCTGGGGCTAGCGCCCCAAAATTACGACGGTGGTATTCCCAACGTGGGCATTCGAGCAAAACATGTTCTATAGATTCAATAACATCCCCGCCGCATGAAGGACAATTATGGAGAAAACGTTCAGGCATGGCATGAATGCGGGCAAGACGACGGGCTGTGGGAAATACACGCGTACGAAATTGAATCATGTGTAACCCTGCACCGGCCCCCGCGGGAATGCCCGTGCCGTATTGTGGCAATGGGTTCCCAACATATGAGGCCTCGGAATAAATACTCCACGTATTAGTACATGCCGACGATGATGTCTCGAATCGACCTCAATTCTGAGAATGTATTTTTAAGTGCTTCAATGAGAAACGCCCTAACCACGCATTATCAATTGAATAAGATCGGGAATGACTTCGCTACCTGTCCAACATGTCGAATATCTTATGATGTTTGCTGCAAAATGTCACATGGATCTCATGATGCAGATACTTGAAACTCCGACTTGCCTTGATGTTGACTTTTATCGTCATGAATTGCGGCCACAGTTGCGCGGTTTCGCGTGCTTGGTTGTGTCGATATCGCTTTAGCCCCATCTCTTCGCAGATGCTGTGATGACCGAGTTGACTGTGATGTTGGAGAAACCATTAACAACTGTCCTCTTTTCAATGGGCTACCTAACTATGGGAGTGGCACATTTTCGATAAAGTTCACTGCAATGGGGAAGAACGGGAGGTAATCCGTGTAAATGTCGAAGGGCGGCGTTATCATCGATGTTGCAATAAGTAAAAGTGGGTAAAAGTGGTAAAAGCAATAAGTACAACATGCAACCCCACTTTCAGTATCTTTTAATTAATTGCGATTTAATTCCCATTTTGTGAAATAATCAAAACTGTTCGTCGTTTGGCTTCGATGTAATTACATGAAGACACTGGTTATATCGTTTAGGATTGATTTCGGAATTATTGATAAATTATTTAACATTCAGAGCGTATCCTATCCAGCAACGCCTGGAAGTGAATGCAGAATTTAAATTGTACAATTAGCGATATCGTATAGATATGGTAAAACTAGCGACCGGCAGCGACAGGAATCCAACGGTTTGTATCGCTCCAAGAATATTCAGCGACAATGAGATCTCGCTAGATCTCACGATCTCGCCCGCTGTCGCTAACTCGGAAATTATGAAATTGAGCAGCGATATCGGCTACGCATTCAGCACGAATATATCCCGCATGAAGCGAGCTGGCGTACGAAATGTTTATGAAACTGACGGAGAAACTCCACCACATTAACAAATTAAACGCTAAGCGCTATTCTATCATCGGTATAAATCGCTTTTATTAGTAAACAATCTATCAGGTACATCATTTCATCTAGTACCATTTACTTACAATAAAGTAAAAATACATCTTAAATTCATAATAAGCACATCTTTACAATTGCTCTATGTCGTGTATGGATTTCAGCAAATGATGAAAGCTGACATGCGGATTAATTAAAGGGATACTTCAACAAATGCCGAAAACGCCATGACGAGCATTAACGACTAGCCTATAGATATTTAAAGATAATTTTGTGCCGTTGTTCAATCGCAACTTGTAGCTGTCTAGTTTCTACTAGTCTTCTTCGAGTGTGAACTTTCGTCGTCGTTTAAACTTGTTCTTATGCGCTAACTTTTCACCGCCCATTTTCTCGTATGACACGTGGCAGTGTCTCCCACGGGTTGTCTCCCGCCGCCGAGATGTTCATTGTTTAAAGTTAGCAATTGTTTGCAATTAAAACTGAAAAAAATATGCCGTTTGTCACTCCCCTCCAATCCACTAGGCTAAAATGACTCCCGCCTAGTCTCGCATGTTCTTTGTGCCTTGCATTGGGGCTCTCGTAGCGGTCTCAACAAAGTGGCGACGTAGCATGTTTGTCTCGGGAGACTAGACCATAGCGTCATGTGGCATGCTAGAATTTACTATGCATATTGCACGTACCATGATGTACTAATACCGCATTGTCTAATGTATGTACATTGTCCTCGAGCTGTAGCAATGGCGACGTAGCCGCAAGCACGTCCTGCCGATGGAAAAGTACATATAAGATTAGTAAAGAGTGCATGTACAATGTCATGTAATGTACTCATAAAGGGCAATACTCGTCACAATAGCATGGCGGGCGCTTCTTCCCTACTCAATTTGCGCGTTGACATAGTATTGCTTTCACCTTTACCCCGCGTTGGGCCGCTAGCTAGCACCGTGCCCTTGACATGCGTGGGTATGAGTGGCATAATACCAAGTGGACAAATTAGTTACCGTAAGCATCCAAGGTATTCTTACGTCATCGAGGGGAGCCACCCACGTGCACATAATTGCACTTCTATCATGTCATAAAATTATAGTATATTCCTCGTGTTATCGTGTTTACGGCTACTCGGTACAATTTGTCGCCAGTCTCCCATTGTTCTCAAACATGTCTCGTGATTGGTTGTTTTGACCATGTCGCCATCTTTATTTCCCTCTCAATTGTCTAGGCCATCGTGAGCGTGCCTCCCTTTAATGGAGTGATTTCCCTTGTTGTAGCATACTTCTATCTTTAAGTGAGATGCGCTTACTTCTCAACAAAGCCGCGTTGGACAAAAAATCGTAGTTAAGCTTGCACGTGAAAATCACTCCGGCAGCGCAAGAAGCGCACGTACTACCAATCCGCCGAAGGGCTTTAAAAATTGGAGTGTGCTATTGGTCTACCGCCTCAATTTATGTTATGACACTTGATTGTCCGACTGACCCGGTTCGAAACATTTTAGTGGCACACCCATTTGAAATGAGAGACATTCGCAGTGGCTCGAGTGGGGCAGTCCTAACCCAACGGTTGCGTCTCTTGCCTTGAGCCACACGCACCGGCACAACGCACCTATTGGACCACTAAAACTAAAAATACACACGAGACGCGACAAGATTTGAATTTTTGAGCATAGTTAGGGTAGAAAATCGCGAAGGAAAATTTTAAATTATTTTGACTACTTTCTCTCCCATTCTCCCTGCTTTGTGGTGGCCTTGGAGTTAAGACGGCGAGAATCTTGTTCAATTGAGTTTTAAAATCCTAACAATTACTGCAAATCACGCAATGGTAACCACTAGCAAAGTTGGGAAAACAAAGTTTTGAAATGCCCAAATTTATTGTTTTATTTAAAATGTAATATAATAATGGCTAGCTAAAATATTGTAATACCGTGCTTCCTCGAGCGGCGCGTGAGGCGCCGCTTGTCGCCTCCACGTGTTGCATTCTCGGCGTTGCCTAGGAGTTTCCTTGGTTTAATCTGCTCGGTTTGCGCACAATATAGTGCTTCCTTTTGCCGTGCTTTGGATTCCGTGATGCTCTTGTCACTCCTGCCCTTTTGTTTCCCCTCCTATTTTCCCTGTCCGTGCTCATGTTGGTCTTAATGTAATCAAACATTTATTAAAATACTGTACGGCTAGTTCTGCGCAAGTACGGGTACTGCTCCAGTAGCGGGCTCGGTATAAACCCAGTACCTGGATACCGGTGAAAATGTATCGATTGCTGATAAAATACTCACATTATGATTCAAATAATGATAAGGCAAGTTAATTAAGGTAAGATTGAATATTGTCCACGAATAGTCATATTGTAGAAAATACATAAATATCAACGATAACATAATACGTACTTTCGTCCTGCTGCTGCCCTGCTGCCATTTTTCGAATAATATAGATAAGGGTTTTAAAATTTGTTGCATGACGCCGCAGCGACGGCGGGACTCGTTTACGTGGATCGGTGCGGCCTTAGCGGTGCCATGTGCCACAGGCGAGCAAGCAAAGAAGCAGTGGCAATTGCGGTGCCTTAATGAAGCCAGTAGTCTCTTGGGAGATCGGTTCGAGCGTTCTCTGACCGGGCAGTGCCGCGATGATGGGATGCCGCAAAGTAGGATGCCAGCGGTGCGCTAATGATCGCTGGACGTATCAGCAGATCGCTGGGCGGGTCCCGAAAGTGATAATATTATGAGTTTCAGAGCGAAGTTTAATAATATTATGAAATCCACGTATACTCGCGGTCGCTAGACGTATCTCTCTTTGTCGCTGGACGTACCGTTTCTGTCGCTGGGCTGTCGCTGAAAAAAAATTAGCGTATAGATATGGTAAAACTAGCGACCGGCAGCGACAGGAATCCAACGGTTTGTATCGCTCCAAGAATATTCAGCGACAATGAGATCTCGCTAGATCTCACGATCTCGCCCGCTGTCGCTAACTCGGAAATTATGAAATTGAGCAGCGATATCGGCTACGCATTCAGCACGAATATATCCCGCATGAAGCGAGCTGGCGTACGAAATGTTTATGAAACTGACGGAGAAACTCCACCACATTAACAAATTAAACGCTAAGCGCTATTCTATCATCGGTATAAATCGCTTTTATTAGTAAACAATCTATCAGGTACATCATTTCATCTAGTACCATTTACTTACAATAAAGTAAAAATACATCTTAAATTCATAATAAGCACATCTTTACAATTGCTCTATGTCGTGTATGGATTTCAGCAAATGATGAAAGCTGACATGCGGATTAATTAAAGGGATACTTCAACAAATGCCGAAAACGCCATGACGAGCATTAACGACTAGCCTATAGATATTTAAAGATAATTTTGTGCCGTTGTTCAATCGCAACTTGTAGCTGTCTAGTTTCTACTAGTCTTCTTCGAGTGTGAACTTTCGTCGTCGTTTAAACTTGTTCTTATGCGCTAACTTTTCACCGCCCATTTTCTCGTATGACACGTGGCAGTGTCTCCCACGGGTTGTCTCCCGCCGCCGAGATGTTCATTGTTTAAAGTTAGCAATTGTTTGCAATTAAAACTGAAAAAAATATGCCGTTTGTCACTCCCCTCCAATCCACTAGGCTAAAATGACTCCCGCCTAGTCTCGCATGTTCTTTGTGCCTTGCATTGGGGCTCTCGTAGCGGTCTCAACAAAGTGGCGACGTAGCATGTTTGTCTCGGGAGACTAGACCATAGCGTCATGTGGCATGCTAGAATTTACTATGCATATTGCACGTACCATGATGTACTAATACCGCATTGTCTAATGTATGTACATTGTCCTCGAGCTGTAGCAATGGCGACGTAGCCGCAAGCACGTCCTGCCGATGGAAAAGTACATATAAGATTAGTAAAGAGTGCATGTACAATGTCATGTAATGTACTCATAAAGGGCAATACTCGTCACAATAGCATGGCGGGCGCTTCTTCCCTACTCAATTTGCGCGTTGACATAGTATTGCTTTCACCTTTACCCCGCGTTGGGCCGCTAGCTAGCACCGTGCCCTTGACATGCGTGGGTATGAGTGGCATAATACCAAGTGGACAAATTAGTTACCGTAAGCATCCAAGGTATTCTTACGTCATCGAGGGGAGCCACCCACGTGCACATAATTGCACTTCTATCATGTCATAAAATTATAGTATATTCCTCGTGTTATCGTGTTTACGGCTACTCGGTACAATTTGTCGCCAGTCTCCCATTGTTCTCAAACATGTCTCGTGATTGGTTGTTTTGACCATGTCGCCATCTTTATTTCCCTCTCAATTGTCTAGGCCATCGTGAGCGTGCCTCCCTTTAATGGAGTGATTTCCCTTGTTGTAGCATACTTCTATCTTTAAGTGAGATGCGCTTACTTCTCAACAAAGCCGCGTTGGACAAAAAATCGTAGTTAAGCTTGCACGTGAAAATCACTCCGGCAGCGCAAGAAGCGCACGTACTACCAATCCGCCGAAGGGCTTTAAAAATTGGAGTGTGCTATTGGTCTACCGCCTCAATTTATGTTATGACACTTGATTGTCCGACTGACCCGGTTCGAAACATTTTAGTGGCACACCCATTTGAAATGAGAGACATTCGCAGTGGCTCGAGTGGGGCAGTCCTAACCCAACGGTTGCGTCTCTTGCCTTGAGCCACACGCACCGGCACAACGCACCTATTGGACCACTAAAACTAAAAATACACACGAGACGCGACAAGATTTGAATTTTTGAGCATAGTTAGGGTAGAAAATCGCGAAGGAAAATTTTAAATTATTTTGACTACTTTCTCTCCCATTCTCCCTGCTTTGTGGTGGCCTTGGAGTTAAGACGGCGAGAATCTTGTTCAATTGAGTTTTAAAATCCTAACAATTACTGCAAATCACGCAATGGTAACCACTAGCAAAGTTGGGAAAACAAAGTTTTGAAATGCCCAAATTTATTGTTTTATTTAAAATGTAATATAATAATGGCTAGCTAAAATATTGTAATACCGTGCTTCCTCGAGCGGCGCGTGAGGCGCCGCTTGTCGCCTCCACGTGTTGCATTCTCGGCGTTGCCTAGGAGTTTCCTTGGTTTAATCTGCTCGGTTTGCGCACAATATAGTGCTTCCTTTTGCCGTGCTTTGGATTCCGTGATGCTCTTGTCACTCCTGCCCTTTTGTTTCCCCTCCTATTTTCCCTGTCCGTGCTCATGTTGGTCTTAATGTAATCAAACATTTATTAAAATACTGTACGGCTAGTTCTGCGCAAGTACGGGTACTGCTCCAGTAGCGGGCTCGGTATAAACCCAGTACCTGGATACCGGTGAAAATGTATCGATTGCTGATAAAATACTCACATTATGATTCAAATAATGATAAGGCAAGTTAATTAAGGTAAGATTGAATATTGTCCACGAATAGTCATATTGTAGAAAATACATAAATATCAACGATAACATAATACGTACTTTCGTCCTGCTGCTGCCCTGCTGCCATTTTTCGAATAATATAGATAAGGGTTTTAAAATTTGTTGCATGACGCCGCAGCGACGGCGGGACTCGTTTACGTGGATCGGTGCGGCCTTAGCGGTGCCATGTGCCACAGGCGAGCAAGCAAAGAAGCAGTGGCAATTGCGGTGCCTTAATGAAGCCAGTAGTCTCTTGGGAGATCGGTTCGAGCGTTCTCTGACCGGGCAGTGCCGCGATGATGGGATGCCGCAAAGTAGGATGCCAGCGGTGCGCTAATGATCGCTGGACGTATCAGCAGATCGCTGGGCGGGTCCCGAAAGTGATAATATTATGAGTTTCAGAGCGAAGTTTAATAATATTATGAAATCCACGTATACTCGCGGTCGCTAGACGTATCTCTCTTTGTCGCTGGACGTACCGTTTCTGTCGCTGGGCTGTCGCTGAAAAAAAATTAGCGTATAGATATGGTAAAACTAGCGACCGGCAGCGACAGGAATCCAACGGTTTGTATCGCTCCAAGAATATTCAGCGACAATGAGATCTCGCTAGATCTCACGATCTCGCCCGCTGTCGCTAACTCGGAAATTATGAAATTGAGCAGCGATATCGGCTACGCATTCAGCACGAATATATCCCGCATGAAGCGAGCTGGCGTACGAAATGTTTATGAAACTGACGGAGAAACTCCACCACATTAACAAATTAAACGCTAAGCGCTATTCTATCATCGGTATAAATCGCTTTTATTAGTAAACAATCTATCAGGTACATCATTTCATCTAGTACCATTTACTTACAATAAAGTAAAAATACATCTTAAATTCATAATAAGCACATCTTTACAATTGCTCTATGTCGTGTATGGATTTCAGCAAATGATGAAAGCTGACATGCGGATTAATTAAAGGGATACTTCAACAAATGCCGAAAACGCCATGACGAGCATTAACGACTAGCCTATAGATATTTAAAGATAATTTTGTGCCGTTGTTCAATCGCAACTTGTAGCTGTCTAGTTTCTACTAGTCTTCTTCGAGTGTGAACTTTCGTCGTCGTTTAAACTTGTTCTTATGCGCTAACTTTTCACCGCCCATTTTCTCGTATGACACGTGGCAGTGTCTCCCACGGGTTGTCTCCCGCCGCCGAGATGTTCATTGTTTAAAGTTAGCAATTGTTTGCAATTAAAACTGAAAAAAATATGCCGTTTGTCACTCCCCTCCAATCCACTAGGCTAAAATGACTCCCGCCTAGTCTCGCATGTTCTTTGTGCCTTGCATTGGGGCTCTCGTAGCGGTCTCAACAAAGTGGCGACGTAGCATGTTTGTCTCGGGAGACTAGACCATAGCGTCATGTGGCATGCTAGAATTTACTATGCATATTGCACGTACCATGATGTACTAATACCGCATTGTCTAATGTATGTACATTGTCCTCGAGCTGTAGCAATGGCGACGTAGCCGCAAGCACGTCCTGCCGATGGAAAAGTACATATAAGATTAGTAAAGAGTGCATGTACAATGTCATGTAATGTACTCATAAAGGGCAATACTCGTCACAATAGCATGGCGGGCGCTTCTTCCCTACTCAATTTGCGCGTTGACATAGTATTGCTTTCACCTTTACCCCGCGTTGGGCCGCTAGCTAGCACCGTGCCCTTGACATGCGTGGGTATGAGTGGCATAATACCAAGTGGACAAATTAGTTACCGTAAGCATCCAAGGTATTCTTACGTCATCGAGGGGAGCCACCCACGTGCACATAATTGCACTTCTATCATGTCATAAAATTATAGTATATTCCTCGTGTTATCGTGTTTACGGCTACTCGGTACAATTTGTCGCCAGTCTCCCATTGTTCTCAAACATGTCTCGTGATTGGTTGTTTTGACCATGTCGCCATCTTTATTTCCCTCTCAATTGTCTAGGCCATCGTGAGCGTGCCTCCCTTTAATGGAGTGATTTCCCTTGTTGTAGCATACTTCTATCTTTAAGTGAGATGCGCTTACTTCTCAACAAAGCCGCGTTGGACAAAAAATCGTAGTTAAGCTTGCACGTGAAAATCACTCCGGCAGCGCAAGAAGCGCACGTACTACCAATCCGCCGAAGGGCTTTAAAAATTGGAGTGTGCTATTGGTCTACCGCCTCAATTTATGTTATGACACTTGATTGTCCGACTGACCCGGTTCGAAACATTTTAGTGGCACACCCATTTGAAATGAGAGACATTCGCAGTGGCTCGAGTGGGGCAGTCCTAACCCAACGGTTGCGTCTCTTGCCTTGAGCCACACGCACCGGCACAACGCACCTATTGGACCACTAAAACTAAAAATACACACGAGACGCGACAAGATTTGAATTTTTGAGCATAGTTAGGGTAGAAAATCGCGAAGGAAAATTTTAAATTATTTTGACTACTTTCTCTCCCATTCTCCCTGCTTTGTGGTGGCCTTGGAGTTAAGACGGCGAGAATCTTGTTCAATTGAGTTTTAAAATCCTAACAATTACTGCAAATCACGCAATGGTAACCACTAGCAAAGTTGGGAAAACAAAGTTTTGAAATGCCCAAATTTATTGTTTTATTTAAAATGTAATATAATAATGGCTAGCTAAAATATTGTAATACCGTGCTTCCTCGAGCGGCGCGTGAGGCGCCGCTTGTCGCCTCCACGTGTTGCATTCTCGGCGTTGCCTAGGAGTTTCCTTGGTTTAATCTGCTCGGTTTGCGCACAATATAGTGCTTCCTTTTGCCGTGCTTTGGATTCCGTGATGCTCTTGTCACTCCTGCCCTTTTGTTTCCCCTCCTATTTTCCCTGTCCGTGCTCATGTTGGTCTTAATGTAATCAAACATTTATTAAAATACTGTACGGCTAGTTCTGCGCAAGTACGGGTACTGCTCCAGTAGCGGGCTCGGTATAAACCCAGTACCTGGATACCGGTGAAAATGTATCGATTGCTGATAAAATACTCACATTATGATTCAAATAATGATAAGGCAAGTTAATTAAGGTAAGATTGAATATTGTCCACGAATAGTCATATTGTAGAAAATACATAAATATCAACGATAACATAATACGTACTTTCGTCCTGCTGCTGCCCTGCTGCCATTTTTCGAATAATATAGATAAGGGTTTTAAAATTTGTTGCATGACGCCGCAGCGACGGCGGGACTCGTTTACGTGGATCGGTGCGGCCTTAGCGGTGCCATGTGCCACAGGCGAGCAAGCAAAGAAGCAGTGGCAATTGCGGTGCCTTAATGAAGCCAGTAGTCTCTTGGGAGATCGGTTCGAGCGTTCTCTGACCGGGCAGTGCCGCGATGATGGGATGCCGCAAAGTAGGATGCCAGCGGTGCGCTAATGATCGCTGGACGTATCAGCAGATCGCTGGGCGGGTCCCGAAAGTGATAATATTATGAGTTTCAGAGCGAAGTTTAATAATATTATGAAATCCACGTATACTCGCGGTCGCTAGACGTATCTCTCTTTGTCGCTGGACGTACCGTTTCTGTCGCTGGGCTGTCGCTGAAAAAAAATTAGCGTATAGATATGGTAAAACTAGCGACCGGCAGCGACAGGAATCCAACGGTTTGTATCGCTCCAAGAATATTCAGCGACAATGAGATCTCGCTAGATCTCACGATCTCGCCCGCTGTCGCTAACTCGGAAATTATGAAATTGAGCAGCGATATCGGCTACGCATTCAGCACGAATATATCCCGCATGAAGCGAGCTGGCGTACGAAATGTTTATGAAACTGACGGAGAAACTCCACCACATTAACAAATTAAACGCTAAGCGCTATTCTATCATCGGTATAAATCGCTTTTATTAGTAAACAATCTATCAGGTACATCATTTCATCTAGTACCATTTACTTACAATAAAGTAAAAATACATCTTAAATTCATAATAAGCACATCTTTACAATTGCTCTATGTCGTGTATGGATTTCAGCAAATGATGAAAGCTGACATGCGGATTAATTAAAGGGATACTTCAACAAATGCCGAAAACGCCATGACGAGCATTAACGACTAGCCTATAGATATTTAAAGATAATTTTGTGCCGTTGTTCAATCGCAACTTGTAGCTGTCTAGTTTCTACTAGTCTTCTTCGAGTGTGAACTTTCGTCGTCGTTTAAACTTGTTCTTATGCGCTAACTTTTCACCGCCCATTTTCTCGTATGACACGTGGCAGTGTCTCCCACGGGTTGTCTCCCGCCGCCGAGATGTTCATTGTTTAAAGTTAGCAATTGTTTGCAATTAAAACTGAAAAAAATATGCCGTTTGTCACTCCCCTCCAATCCACTAGGCTAAAATGACTCCCGCCTAGTCTCGCATGTTCTTTGTGCCTTGCATTGGGGCTCTCGTAGCGGTCTCAACAAAGTGGCGACGTAGCATGTTTGTCTCGGGAGACTAGACCATAGCGTCATGTGGCATGCTAGAATTTACTATGCATATTGCACGTACCATGATGTACTAATACCGCATTGTCTAATGTATGTACATTGTCCTCGAGCTGTAGCAATGGCGACGTAGCCGCAAGCACGTCCTGCCGATGGAAAAGTACATATAAGATTAGTAAAGAGTGCATGTACAATGTCATGTAATGTACTCATAAAGGGCAATACTCGTCACAATAGCATGGCGGGCGCTTCTTCCCTACTCAATTTGCGCGTTGACATAGTATTGCTTTCACCTTTACCCCGCGTTGGGCCGCTAGCTAGCACCGTGCCCTTGACATGCGTGGGTATGAGTGGCATAATACCAAGTGGACAAATTAGTTACCGTAAGCATCCAAGGTATTCTTACGTCATCGAGGGGAGCCACCCACGTGCACATAATTGCACTTCTATCATGTCATAAAATTATAGTATATTCCTCGTGTTATCGTGTTTACGGCTACTCGGTACAATTTGTCGCCAGTCTCCCATTGTTCTCAAACATGTCTCGTGATTGGTTGTTTTGACCATGTCGCCATCTTTATTTCCCTCTCAATTGTCTAGGCCATCGTGAGCGTGCCTCCCTTTAATGGAGTGATTTCCCTTGTTGTAGCATACTTCTATCTTTAAGTGAGATGCGCTTACTTCTCAACAAAGCCGCGTTGGACAAAAAATCGTAGTTAAGCTTGCACGTGAAAATCACTCCGGCAGCGCAAGAAGCGCACGTACTACCAATCCGCCGAAGGGCTTTAAAAATTGGAGTGTGCTATTGGTCTACCGCCTCAATTTATGTTATGACACTTGATTGTCCGACTGACCCGGTTCGAAACATTTTAGTGGCACACCCATTTGAAATGAGAGACATTCGCAGTGGCTCGAGTGGGGCAGTCCTAACCCAACGGTTGCGTCTCTTGCCTTGAGCCACACGCACCGGCACAACGCACCTATTGGACCACTAAAACTAAAAATACACACGAGACGCGACAAGATTTGAATTTTTGAGCATAGTTAGGGTAGAAAATCGCGAAGGAAAATTTTAAATTATTTTGACTACTTTCTCTCCCATTCTCCCTGCTTTGTGGTGGCCTTGGAGTTAAGACGGCGAGAATCTTGTTCAATTGAGTTTTAAAATCCTAACAATTACTGCAAATCACGCAATGGTAACCACTAGCAAAGTTGGGAAAACAAAGTTTTGAAATGCCCAAATTTATTGTTTTATTTAAAATGTAATATAATAATGGCTAGCTAAAATATTGTAATACCGTGCTTCCTCGAGCGGCGCGTGAGGCGCCGCTTGTCGCCTCCACGTGTTGCATTCTCGGCGTTGCCTAGGAGTTTCCTTGGTTTAATCTGCTCGGTTTGCGCACAATATAGTGCTTCCTTTTGCCGTGCTTTGGATTCCGTGATGCTCTTGTCACTCCTGCCCTTTTGTTTCCCCTCCTATTTTCCCTGTCCGTGCTCATGTTGGTCTTAATGTAATCAAACATTTATTAAAATACTGTACGGCTAGTTCTGCGCAAGTACGGGTACTGCTCCAGTAGCGGGCTCGGTATAAACCCAGTACCTGGATACCGGTGAAAATGTATCGATTGCTGATAAAATACTCACATTATGATTCAAATAATGATAAGGCAAGTTAATTAAGGTAAGATTGAATATTGTCCACGAATAGTCATATTGTAGAAAATACATAAATATCAACGATAACATAATACGTACTTTCGTCCTGCTGCTGCCCTGCTGCCATTTTTCGAATAATATAGATAAGGGTTTTAAAATTTGTTGCATGACGCCGCAGCGACGGCGGGACTCGTTTACGTGGATCGGTGCGGCCTTAGCGGTGCCATGTGCCACAGGCGAGCAAGCAAAGAAGCAGTGGCAATTGCGGTGCCTTAATGAAGCCAGTAGTCTCTTGGGAGATCGGTTCGAGCGTTCTCTGACCGGGCAGTGCCGCGATGATGGGATGCCGCAAAGTAGGATGCCAGCGGTGCGCTAATGATCGCTGGACGTATCAGCAGATCGCTGGGCGGGTCCCGAAAGTGATAATATTATGAGTTTCAGAGCGAAGTTTAATAATATTATGAAATCCACGTATACTCGCGGTCGCTAGACGTATCTCTCTTTGTCGCTGGACGTACCGTTTCTGTCGCTGGGCTGTCGCTGAAAAAAAATTAGCGCAAAGATGAGAAGAATCAGCGGAGCGACTACGCGACACTAATAAGATTCCGCAGGTACCTGTCCTCGTGGAAGGGATGCAGTTCGGGGACCTGGTCGCGTCAATGCGTCACCACGCACGCCACTAAAGGAACTCGCCCACCAGCACGGGTCACCCTCAGCAGTCGCTACTGTCTGCGTGAGCTGCTTTCCCCGCCTTGTTCTTCATCCCGCCTCGCCGCTGGGATTACCCCAAACCCGCTCCGTTGTGTTGCGCTAGCAGACTGTCCCCGCGATTCCTCGGGAAGCGGGGCACCATCGCCTTTCGCTTTGCCAATCTTGTTGGCTCTGCCGGTCTTTTCCTCCACATCACCTTGGTCCGCTTGCTTTTGCTCTACTGGCGCATCCCAGGTCTTCTCGACGTACACGCTATTGACGTAAAGGAAGAGGGGGATTCCGGCGAGTGTGAACCCCACACAACAGAGGTAAAAGAGCTCCATTCGACCGGCGTTCAGGTCGTTTGTGAACCAGGCTGCCGAGTTAGCAGCACGCGTGAGGGCTGCCGTGTACGCGCTGGACACTCCACCGGTTAGAAACAGCTGAAACGCCGTTAATGTACTTCTCGTCGACGGCGGGGATTGTTGGTACGCGAAGCTGTAGATGCCGGGCACCACCAACGCCTCAGCGACGCCCAGTGTCGCCAACGGCACCACCATCGCCCACGATGACAAAGTCGACATTTGTACACCCTCTGCTGCGCAGTTGCTTTCCACTCCCGTGAGGGGTGTTCCACGGCGGTGTATCTCGATCGCGGCGGCCATGAGCACGGCGGTCGCGGCGACAAGAAGGCCCGCGACGGTTCGGACCACACGAAAAGTACCTGGACTGAGCTCGCCCGTGGTGTCGTGGCGGGAATAGCACCACCGGAGGATCGGAGTAAGGAGCCACTCAACCACGGGCGTGAAGAGTACCACTGCAATTGTGTCGGCCACCTGGAAGGCGCCGCCGCTGATCTGATCCGACTTTGCACCAAATGTGCTGCTGTCGAGCCGGAGGTCCATTTGGCAGGCTTGGGCGGAGAAGACGGAGTACTGCAGGTTGAACATCAGATTTGCGGCTACAATGACGACAATAAGTATGGGCACGCAGTCCAAGGCACCCTTGGCGTCTTCTCGCGACAGAAAAATGCTCTCTTCGACTCCATCCAGGTGGTTGTTGCTTAGGTGACACGTCACGAGCAGGCCGTTGCCCAGTAGCGCAAGGCTGACCGCGGTGTAGCCTATGCCGGGAGTTTCTGGCATGAACACGGATGTCACGGTCATAATGAGAGCGAGCAGTGTCATTATCCAGCCCGCAAGGCTAGCTGCGCCCTGCCAGCTCTCACGCGCCGCGCGCGATATGTACCACCAAAAACCCGCGTACACGTCCCCTCCGGGAGCAACTTTGCAGTACAAGCTGCTCCCGCACCAGAAGGCCACAAGCGCGACCGTCATCGCCGTCGCGGCAATAGTGTACACAGCGACGAATCCCCACTCCACCGGAATCAAAGAGGTTCCGTTGGTGGCTATGGAGGTGAGGAAAGCGAGGGCGAGGAGCGCGCCGAGGTTGATTGTGGCGAAAAACCAGTTGAAGAAGGACTCCTGTGCGCGGGCGCCCTTAGGTGTCGTCGCGTCGAACTGGTCACTGCCCATCGCGGCAACGCAGGGCTTGATCGCGCCTGTTGAGAATAGGGGAGGTAGCTCGTAAAGTAGGAAGATGCCAAGCGAACAACTGATAGAAACGTAGTCACTTTTCGGCAGGTTGCATTCTGTATGGTGGGTTGACTCCGAATTACTCTGTAGGCTCGTATTTACATTATTTTTTCGACATAGAATAATCATCGAAAAGAAGCGCGCGCGAAATGGGAAACAGATAAGCGCCATGAGCTGCAAAGGGGGCAGTGTCACCTGTGCCCGCAGCGACGAGGCCAAAGGTGCCAATGAAATACAGCGGTAGAAGGTTGGATTCCGGAATTGATGAAGCAGCGGTCAGGTAGGTGCCTGAGGATGTAGGAGAAGTGTCGTAAGCAATCGGCATAAGAGTGGAGCCGATGCGTTGATTCAGTAATTCTACGAGGGGAGTGGTTGTGACTTTAGGTGGCGACGTACCGAGGCAGTATGTCATGCATCCGAGTAATATAACTCTAAACTTGCCTAGTTTCGAATCTGCAAGCCACCTGCGGGAATCCAGACCGTCAGGCGTCAGCTTCCCGACTTGTTGTTGGCCTGATTTTGTTTTGAAAAAACACGTAATGCAAATATACGACGAGGCAGGCGGGTCTACATACCCGCCGACAAGCGGCCATATGTATGAAACGATGGTGAAGGCGCTGTTGATCGAGGTTGACTGCGCGCTACCATAGCCCCGCTTCTGCAGAAAGAAACTCTGCGTCGAGTTGAAGGTGTAAAAGCAGAGCCGCTCCATCATTTCCGTCACTAGGATCAGCGCGGCTGGGCCCCAAGAGCCGCAACGCCGCTCCTGTACGGCCTCGGCACCCATCACGACGGCGTCAATCCCAACGACCGGCCTGTCTTTATCCATCGCATCATCAAGAGGGCCGCATGGAAGCTTAATTCTATATACATTCGTGTACAGGGTGACTGGATGCTGAAAGTGCCACAAGAAGGGAAGCCCTCTCCGGGCGTTCCAACATCGGCGGAGTGCCAGGTTCGGCAGTGCAGTGGTGCGAGTGAATTGAATAGAATGAGCAGAAAACCCTGATGACGATGGCGTGAACATGTCGATGCACCGATAAAATTGCGACACTGTCGTCTGTCGTCACGCCGATGAAATTGCGACAGCAGAATGAGGCCCGGCCGGGAAGCGGATGTAGAATTGATTACAAGAAGCACTATAGGAATGTGGACAGGGAAAAGGGAAGGGGGGGGGGGGGGACCAAGGGAACAAGAGGGGCACGAGTGTAATAAAACCCAAGGCACGGCAAAGGTGGAATAGAATCCAAGGCAAGCACTGCATTGTGCGCAAGTCTAGCAAATGAAACATAGGAGAACACGAGAAGCGGATGGCATAATGGTCATATTCATGTTCGAGGATTAATAGAAGGTACCCGGTGCACAATTTGTATTGATGGTAACACTGCCTATTAAAGTATATCGTTGTCGATGTACGCTCGCGGTTGTGAACGGTAGTAGTGAATATGTGAAGTGACCTAATAAGGTAAACTACTTGTCTCCCCCTCCCCCCCTTGACCGATCAATGAGGCCAGCCGAATTTCTAACCCCCGCGGTAGTCATCTTGGCTCCTTTATACTTAAGCAATCACCAAGACTCATGCATGCGCGTTGGGTGAGCGTGCATGAAACCGATAATCGTGATGTACGCATGAATATGGACAAACACTTGCCATTGGGGTGTCTCAACTAGGATATCTTGTAACCCCTTTGTACGCACGGCGCACTTTAACCGATGCTAGACAAGTGGAATATCGTCATCGTTAAAATGCGTCATGAACAACAAATGCTTTCCATGTCGACATGTCAATGGCTTGATGTACACAACAAACATGTGGGAGACGTCGAACTCCTCATCGTCGTCTTTTGGCATCGCAACATGGACATATGGACATATTGAAACAATAAGGAACAAAGTCTAATATTGTTGACGTTAAACACCGGGTGTAAGCGTATTGTCGCAAGAAATTTCAATGTGTAGTTTTGTTTCCCAACCTGTTCTCCGGCGGTTAATGGTCCAAGCGGTTGATCATGCAGCTTCATGTCAGGTTGTCCTTGCAAGAAGAGATTCTTTGTAACGGTTGTGAACTTGCCTCCTCGAACGAAGTGCGGGGCTGTCGACGATTATGTACGAGCCTACATCTAATCCATTTGTAGGTGTAACTCCGAATGTATAAGAGAATGTAATTCGCGTAAATGTTTCAACCGTTATGTCGCGTCTTTCGAAGCTGGAATTGAAAGCCGCTTGTTGAACATTACATATGGGGCTCTTCAGGAGAAAAGCCAAAGTTGGACTCGAACTGAGTCTCTTTAATTCCGAGTGTACGGGTAGCGTTGTACGTGAATTCCACTTGAGGCAGCATCATTGTTCAATTCAACCCGTCGAAGCAGTAAAAACAACGTAATAATTGGTGAAACGATATGTTGACGCGCTCCGTTAGGCCGTCCGTCTCCGCGTAGCCGCGTTCCGAGGCGTCTCCATAGAGTATCCCAAAAGCCGCCGACGAATTTCGGGTCGCGATCACTGACGAGCACTCCAGGCATTGCATCGGGAGGGTGTACCATGCAAGGGAGGAAACCGGTGGTATTGACGTAGTTACGCAAGGAGAGGGAGTAAACGATGCTTGAGAGCCAAGTGGCGAATGTGTGAGCGTTCCCAACGGAAATGTCGCGCCCATGTGTTGCTAAAATGTTGCGGCGCGTTTGAGCCCAATGTGCCCAACCTGTGAATGGGATGGAAGCTAGTTGAGGCTTGATGGCCGGGGATGTGTGTCTCGAGGTCTTCGGAAAATATTACTCTCGCGGAAGAGGCCTCGCGTATATCGGTCTACCGCTGCTCTTGGTGACTCGCGATGCGAGCGGCGTCTGCATGTTTTCGTTCAAACATGCCTAAACGTGCGGTTTTCAATTTTCACACCTATATTTTATCACACTTTCACTACTTTGGTCGCGTGTATAAGGCTTATCAATCAACGTGAGAGCCCACAACCTCTTACCGGAGGTGCTTGTGACTGCTGAGGTGAGTCGGTAGGTGCGAGTGCCAAGATGGTTACGTACAAAGTCAACAATTTTTGCTTGCATCTTGTTTACATGTGTACGCTTTCATCATTGATAACTTTCACAACCGTGAACGTACATGCATATTGGCAACGATATAGTCAGAACGTTTTAAATCTAGTGGTTTGCAAAATTTGCTAACGTATGTGACAGAACGCACACGCTAGCGCTTTAGCGTTAATGTAAAAGCGGTGCGTGTTTACGTGTTACCAAGACCTCGAGGTTACACTCGATGTCTGGGGAAACGCCTCGCGCAACGCCCCATGCATTTCCTCTACCAACACTTGCTAGGGGAGACCCTTAAGCCGGTGCAACCCCCGAGCAATGGTACTCTGTGCTTTGTGCTCGCCCATTTGGCTTGCGCAATCGCAGTCTCGACTATCGTAGTCGAACAGGGTTTCAGTTTACATCGTCTTGAGCGTCACGAGACACTTTTCCACGTTCTCTGTCGCCGTTTAACAACATGCAGCCTGAGCAATCTACCTCCGCTCCTTAATTCGACGCTCTACCCTCTGTCAGTGAACAACGTACTACCGAACATGTTCAAACGCTTTCGGCTCTCGAGCTGCGGATTTCTGAGCAGATGTATGCGACTAACACCGCCTACTTTGCACAACTTCAGCTTGTGATAGGCTCAATTGTGCCCACGAACCAACATCAAACCATTCCCCGTGCCGCAACCATTGCGACTGAGGTTAGTTAGGCGGCCCAAGACTCCAAGAGCCACGTAATTGACATGCTAAACGACGACTCCGAGCTTCTCGAGCCCGAATTCGTCGACTTCTCCGCGTATGGAAAAGTCATTCATGCCGGCCTTGAACGCCCTCACGCGACATTGACGGGCCTCGCCTCTGGACGCTGACGGCCGATACAGCGCGTTCCTTAACGACAAGCGGTCTCAAGTGGGGTACGACGAGTACCTCCACATAGGTTGCTATGCCTTCTTCTAGAGCTGCGCCAACGCGGCAATTAGCGAGCGTCCGGACGCGCTGTCAGCCGGCCCTCCTTTATCGACGGAGGAGACGGCAGCCTTTGCCCTCATGTGTGCGGGTAATCGCACTCACGCAGCGACGGAGGAGGCCGCCCGTACTAGATTAGGCTTCCTCCGCCTCACCAAGGGCTGTTAAACGAGCTCGGATTCGGACCGAGTGTTTGCCGAGCTCGCGCACGAGCGTTTCTGCCGCCCACGCCCTGCCGCGGTCTCCATCCCCTACCACGGTCGCCAAGCGTTCGTCGACAAAATGCTCGAAGTTAGCATGCATGCCGCGAGCAAGGCAACAGCTAGAGCAACGTTCGCGAAGGCAACACTTGACAAGTCACCCAGACACGACGCCAAAGCCAAGAAGGCGGCAGCCGACAAACACAAGGCCGCAGTTGCAACATGAGCGGCTACCGGAACTATGCCCGGCGACGGAACCAAGCCACCCAAGGAGAAGTGATGGTGTGGCCCGACGCGCCGATTCTTGCTCCCCATCATCCAACTATATGCGTCACCGTGTGCAGCCAAGATGGCGGGAGTGGAAGCATCTCGGCGCGAGCGGTCAAGTCGTGAATTGGATCCGCCATGGCGTGCGGGTCAAATTCCAAAACGGCCCACGTTCCGAACCATTCAACCACGGAGTCTCCATGAAGGGCGCCACCCAACCCCAACTAGACTTCCTCTCGACGGAATTTCCATTATTCGAAGCAAACGGAGCATGGGAGCGCGCCTACAACACCCGCTACGTCTCGTCCCGCATGTTTCTCGTCCCCAAGCCCGGCGTCAACAAGTGGCTTTTGATAATCGACTTACGCGAACTCAACAACTAATGCGCGGAGTTCAACATGTCGTGCGAAACACTCAAGCGCCTTCGCCACCTTTCCCGCCCGGGCGACTACTTCGTCTCTCTAGACCTAGCGGACGGCTAATACACACTCGGCATTAGATAGGAAGACCGCGATTTCTTCACGTTTAACTACACGGACGATCTCTGGCGCCTTGCGTGCCTCCCAATGGGATGGTCCGGGTCAGCCTACTACTGATGTAAGCGTTCACCAACATAGGCGTTCACCAACTACCTCCGCCATCAAGCTACGCCCCCGATCGCAATAAAGACGGGTACACCTCGCAAGCCCTCAAGAAGGTTCTTCGCAACATCGGGTGGCGCGGGACTCGACTACTACCCTACATGGACAACTTCATGTTCATGGCCCGCTCGCGCGAAGTAGCACTACTCCTACGCGACCGCGTCGAGGCGTTGCTACACCGACTCGGCCTCCAACGCAACCCCAAGAAAGGCCTATGGGAACCCACGCAGGTGGGCGCTCACCTCGGCCTCTCGATCGACCTCCAGAACGGCGAGTTTCGATACCCCATCGACAAACTGGAGACCCTTTCCAAACAAAAGCCAGCAGTGCTCGGTCGCGCACCAAGCAACGCCCGCTAGCTACCCATCAAAGAATTGGCCGCTTTCGCAAGGAAGGTACAACTCCTCTACCTCGCCATCGCGCCTGCGCGCTTCTTTCTTCGCGAACTCCTTTCCGTATTGATTACGCGAAAATGATGGGGATGCCGAGTCTGCATGACACACCAGGTAACTAAAGCGAGACCTTGAGTGGTGGCGGACAGTGCCCGACCACCACAACGGGCGTTCAATCTACAAACCCATTGAGACGGCGTACCTCCACACGGACTCAAGCCGTTACGGATGGGGAGCCGTGTTGAACGACAACCCCAGATTATATGCTTTCGGGTTTTGGTACGACGACGACCGGCAACAACACATAACATGGAAAGAGCTACGAGCCGTGCGACTTGCAATCGAGTCTCTTCTACTTTAGCTACGGGGATGCAATGTCATACTACACGAAGACAACACAGCAGTCGTGGCTACGCTTTCCAAGCTAACAACACACTCCCCCGTAATGATGGCAGAATTGCGGAGGTTGTGGCACTTACTGGACGTCAATGATGTCAACATACGACCCAAGTACATTCGCTCGGCAACGAACATCGAGGCAGACAACCTCAGCCGGGAGCTTGACCGCGACGACTGGCAGCTAGACCCTCGGATTTTCAGCTCCCTTCGGGCCGATTGGGGACCACACTCCATCGACCGTTTCGCATCAATGGAGAACACGCAGCTCCCCCGCTTCAACGTCAAATGGCGCGACCCCGAAAGCGTAGACATCGACTCCCTACATCTACCAGACGCCGCATGGCAACGCGAAGCAAACAATTGCAACCTCCCTCGGGACGCACTGCCCTCCCTCTGCGCAAAGCCGCACCAGTCTCGAGTAGCATCTACCGTTATCGCACCCAATTGGCCCCACAAGCCGTGGTTCCAACACCTACACAACATGGCCACCGAAACCACACACTTCCTCGCCACCCACGACCTTTTCTTCCCCGGACGGCAAGACTCGCGCGCGGGGTCGAACGACCACGACGGAGCGTAATGGCCTTTCGGATGCCACGATGGCCTGACTACACACACGCCGGGGCGCAATAGAACGCAATTTACGGACTGCAATACTAACAAGCGCCGACCTACGCCCCCTCGCCTACAACCCACCGGTAAAACCACGCCCTGCCCACTACCAGCTCCGCGAACCCGACGCCCATGCGCCGTGGACACCTACCATGACTGCCCAACTACGCACGATGTAGGAACCGACCACATCGAGACCACAACGGTCAGCCTCCTAGCATCTCTCTCGCACCGACAACTTACGCGAACTACGACTGCGGTATGCGCGAGCTCGCCGCGTTCTGCCACGAGGAAGTAATTCACCCCTTGTAAGCCACCACGCAATCGATCGCCCGCTACACCGCCTGGCTCGGACTACAAGGAACCGTCGCTGCAGCCTCTCTGCAACAATACTACTCGGCGGTAAACAAGTTCTTCCGCGACCACCAACAAGCGCCGAAATCCGTCGGCGAGCTACTCGCAGACGCTCGACGCGGACTCGAAATGCAGCAACAACGACTAATAGCGGTAAACTCGCGTCTACCATTACCAACCCCCTTGGCCTTCGCCCTGCTCGACGCCGCAGCCTAGCTCCGCGGGCACTTGACATGGACACCGCCGATACGACAAAGTATCGCCGCATTCCGGGCAATGATGGCGGTGTGTACAAACTAGGCGTTCTTATGCAGAGCGGTGTCGGGTGTCCGTTGACTAACCAATGACCCGAATGTCGATCGACCCTCTGGACAAACTTGGCTCTTCGCCCGGAAAGTAAAAGGCGACCAGCGACGAGACACGACCGTCAACCCAATCTTGGCTTTCCCTTACGATGCCAACCCCGCCCTCGCTGACCTACTAGAATGGTATTGCGCACAACGCATCGCGTACTTCACAAAATTCTACAACAACCCCTACCAACCGTGATATGGAGCTTCGCACCTTACGAGAAATCAGGAGACTGGCAAGCGGTTGTAACTCTCTTCGTCTGGCTCCTCAAAGCTGACACCGCCATCGGAGCCGCCCCACCAAAAAGGTTTCAAATGGACATCGCGTAGCCTCCGCTGTTAGCTGCATCGGAGCCTCATTGCACGTCGTCAAATACATTGGTGGTGGGGCCACGAACCGTTTTGTTATTATTGAAGGAAAATACATCGACCCCACCATGACCCCATCTCAAGCGGCGTGGCAATACTTCGGCTGGCTCGTCCGAGCCCGACCGCTTTATTAAGACTAGGTTGCGCAAGCCTTCGGCTTTTAAATTGATAACAAAACGTGCCCTCGGTTAAACAGTTAGATTGTCTTGAATTTTGAGGTTTGTAAAATTTACTTACATAGGTGACAGAATGCGTACCCTAGCGGTTAAGCGTTACTGAAAAGCGGTACGTCTTACCTAGACCGCGATGTAACCCTCGATGATTGGGGAAACGCCTCGCGCAATGCCCCAACCAAGCGTTGCCTCTAGCAACACTAGCTAGCGGCAACCCTTAACTTCTTAAGCACTGGCAGCCCCCGAGCACTGGCACTCCCTGCTTTACGCTCGCCTATCTGACTCGCGCAAACAACCCACCCAACCCATAATTAGCGCTAATCTTCCCCAAGGCTAGGCTTGTGGTGGTCTTTTTGCCAAATTATAAACAATTTGACATCTTTGGCAAACGGTGCCCTCGGGTAAATACTATAATATCCTTATTCGTGATGACGCTTTATACGTGAGGGCGGCAGTGCTGCTGGCGGTACTACAGCTTGCCTCCCTTATTTATTGACTGATATCTTTGTAATAAATGATAAAATATATATTGTAGGGCTGCCGCCTGCTGGTGATGTAGTAGTGAGCGATTTTATTCATCGAGCCGCGGTCTAGCCATACTTCATCCTCATCCATCATCGCTAGATCGTACGGGCACCGGGTAGTAGCGATATCTCCCCCGGCCTGCCTTTTCCCTGGCAGGGCCCAAACGTCCGAACTCCGAACGCCATCACAGCTTGCATCGAGAGTGACTACACGGTGGTGCCAGTGTTTGCTGCCACACTAAACCTGGGCCATCCTTAATTGAAGTGGCTAGGCGGGTCTCCTCGCAGTCGGGGGTCGTTGTTATTCGTCACAGCGGTGTACCTGTTACCGTTCTGTACGGGTGTACAACGACACCAGCGACCAAAATGAGGTCTTCGGCTGGCGCATCAGCGTCGCCGTCTTGTCCCTGGCTGGCCACTGAGTTCCGCACCGCTAGGATCGGGACCTCTTGGGTGCTTCCTGACAACGTTCTTGAAGCGGTAGCGACTATTCTCGAGCCGGCTTGGCGTGGTGTGGCCCGCCATGTTAGTCACGAGCTCAACACGGCTGTGGTTTCTGTCGAGGAGACACACGGTCCGTCCATTATGCGCGCCTCTGACGTCTGCTGCTCGGTAGAGGTACTGTCTTGGGCAGAGACACAAGGCTGCCCTTGGCGCCCAGTGGACTCCATGGCCGTGGCATCAGGTACGCTTCCACTATGTCCAGGCAACCGTGTGTTTGTTGCGGTGTTGCCGTCTGACGAGTGAGTACATGTACTCTCCCGTATATTTTTTTCTCAGCTACCAAGAGATTTAGCACCGAACGACGGTACGTTTTTCCGGTTTTGCTGCGCTGCGCAGGGTTGGGGCAGCTGGAGGTGCTGAGGTGGGGCCAAGAGCAAGGGTACGCCATGGATGAGCGGGTGTGCTCTCGGGCCGCTCGCAACGGACACCTGTCAACGCTGCAGTGGGCGCGTGACCAGGGCTGCGCTTGGAGTCAGGAGACGTGCTCGAACGCCGCGCGCGGCGGTTTCTTGGGAGTTTTGCAATGGGCGCGAGAACAAGAGTGTCCATGGAACGCCGACACCTGCGCCGCTGCGGCACAGGGGGGGCACTTAGCGACGCTACAGTGGGCGAGGAGCAAAGGGTGCCCTTGGAATGAAGACACGTGCTCCAACGCCGCGCGCGCCGGGCACCTCGCGGTGCTGCAGTGGGCGCGGGAACAGGGGTGCCACTGGGACTCATCCACGTGCGCCTCCGCTGCCGAGGGCGGCCACCTCGATATACTGCAATGGGCGAGACAGCACGGCTGTCCTTGGAAGGTAGGAAAAAGTGACAAGATCACGCGCTATTTTCCCCTCTTCGATATTTTGACTCGTGTTTCGTTACGTGTTTTAAGTCAAATCCGCGTCGTTTCGTCGTATTACGACAAAGCACCGCTTCTGATAGCCGCCCTCGTCACCGCGTCACGTCTGCGTGCGTTTCCAAACCGCACCTTCTTAAAGATAGTTATCTGAGGAATGCTGTGATTTTTTATTTTTTAAATCTTCCATGGTCCTTCAGTCTTCTTGCGTTTCATACAGGCTTTGCAGCGGCTGTGAAGAGCTGCCCTCCACGTTAGGACTATTTTTTTTAAAGAGTCATTTTTCAGAGTGCAGCGAGACAACTGTCATGTCGTTTTGTCTCGTATCATTCGCACTTCGTTACTGTCAGTAGTGCTGCAGATGGAGCATGACTCTCCATTCTGTTCTCATGTTTACCCCCCCCCCCCCCCCCCCCCCCCCCCCCCCCCCCCCCCCAGCACACACACACACACACACACACACACACACACACACACACACACACACACACACACACAGTACCCTTGATCGCGCCGTGCATTAATGATGACTATAACATCGGCAGTAAGCTCCAATGCGAAGAATTTAGGCTATAGTATCGACAGCCTAGCATATTCATACACCCAGCAGCGTTGTAGCTAGCTTTATCCTATGAGTGTATGCCAATTCGTAGTGCGCGCGTTTTTCCTTTGGTTTGCATTGATTTTAGCTAATAGTTTAGGGAACGAAATTAAGTTGAGGACAACATTTTCATCCCCGATGTGGTAGGTGAGCACGTACACGGCTGCAGTGGACGGAGGACACCTGGAGGTGATCGAATGGGCGCGGGAGCAGGGGTGTCCCGGGGAGAAATGGATCTGCATGCTCGCAGCACGCGCAGGTAACTTGTCGATGCTTCAGTGGGCACGCCAGCAGGGATGCCCCTGGGACCACTCCACCTGCTCTCTCGCCGCGGAGGGCGGCCACCTGGAGCTGCTGCAATGGGCGCGCGCCAACGGGTGCCCGTGGGTGGAATGGACATGCGCGTTTGCAGCGCGCGGGGGGCACCTGCGGGTGTTACAGTGGCTGCGCAGCGCGGGCGCGCCGTGGGACGACAAAACCTGCGGGGAAGCGGCGGACAAGGGGCACCTCGCTGTGCTGCAGTGGGCACGCGAGCAGGGGTGCCCGTGGGGTCAGTCTACGTGTGCAAGGGCCGCTCGATGGGGGCACTTGGAGGTGCTCAGGTGAACCCCGTTACTTCGCACTTCTTCAGATGTCATGTATTCTTTACTCCCCCCCCCCTGTCTTTCAAACGCCGAACACGGGAAGAACAGCACATGAAATTGATATACCACGTGTAGACTATTCAATTGTTTCTCGAACTGCTTGGAACTTCTGCTAACGTTTCTAACCAGTATTGGAAAGGAAATCACCACACACACACACACACACACACACACACACGTTGATCTTTGATACACTGGACAAATGATGTGAATTAGGAACATGTATTGTTTTGGACTTGGATAATTTTTAGGTATTCTACTTAATATTTTTTAAAAGTTAGTTTTATAAATGTTTTGGATTGCGCGCCGCGCGTTGATCTTCCCCAATTTAAACGCACATGGCGGGATAAGCCATATTGCCAAATTGTCAAGATTGATACAATATTTGTTTTGCACACACGCACATACACACGCACACACACACACACACACACACACACACACACACACACACACACACAACAATGCACACACACATGTACACATGCACACACACATATTATAAACACACACAAACACACTTCAGTTGCTTTGTGGCTGATGTAGACGTGATTGTGTGGGGCTGCGCGTGCAGGTGGGCGAGGCAGAATGGGTGTCCGTGGGACGCGCGTGTGCCGTCGCGCGCGGCGCGGTGGGGGCACGACGCGGTGGTCCGCTTTGCCCAGGAAGAGGGGTGCCCATTGGACGAGGACACCCCCGCGGCTGCTGCGCTGGGCGGCCACCTCCCCATCCTGCAGTGGGTGCATCAGCAGGGGTGCCCCTGGAACGAAGAGACCTGCGCGAGCGCGGCGCGGGTGGGCAACATGTCCATCCTGCAGTGGGCGCGTGCGCAAGGGTGCCCTTGGGACGTGAAGACGTGCGCCAACGCCGCGCGTGGGGGGCACCTCGCCATCCTCAAGTGGGCACGCGCTCAGGGATGCCCATGGGACAAGTCCACCTGGATCGCGGCAGCCGACTCGGGCAGCATGGAGCTGATGTCATGGATCCAGAGCAACGGATGCCCACCCAGCGGGCCGGACGCCGACGCGGACGCGGGAGAGCAGTAGGCTAGGAAGACATCGGATGAGACACCCGCTGACCTTCCCTCCTCTCAAACCTCCCCCAAAAGACAAAAAAAGGAAAGAAAAAAACCTGGGATGGGACTTACCTTACGTGTTTGCTGACAGCCTATAGCGGTGACGACTTTTTTTTTCGGTTTCCTTTATTTGCTGCTTTATTGGTTGGGTTTGTGTGGCTTAGAATGTAACAAGTTTTCCCATATCTGCCCACACACACACACGCGCGCGCGCGCGCACGGGCGCATTAGGGGCGTGCGCAGGCCGGAGAATGGTAAGTACCACAGCACATACTGTGATAAGGTTAGTTACGTGCAGTTGCTTGGATGCGTGTTTTTGTGCTGCATCCGTCCCTATTGTGAAAATTTAGGAACACCGTGTAGTGTATGCGTTGTGAACATTGTTTTGGGCCATTGCGGGTATATTGTTATTGTGCCTATTATACGACTCGCGAGTAATGAGTTTATCCACTGCAAACAACTTCGCTTCTCACAATATCTCGACATCATCTATCGCATAAAAGTCGCTCCAACGTATTCTCATGCCGCGCTTTCTGTTTCTTTAAGATCTGAGGGCAGGAGTTGGCGCCATCTACCCCTCCAACCGGTGGCGCTGCCCAGCAGAGGGTCCGAGTATGCTAGTTGGTAGGTTATGGTGAAATCTCTCGGCAGCCAGCCGAAGTAAAAATGAGGGAACCCATGATGTTTTATCTCCAAGGTCTATAAGGTACGTCACATCCTCATGAAATTGGGTGGCCCTACTGTTGCAGATCTGAGAAGCCAACTTACGCAACCGTCCCATATTCTTCTGTGATTTTCGTAAATCAAAAATGATGTATGATGTTTCTGTAATCAATAATAGACAGCAGACACGCTCACTCCTGAGCAGAGCGCTAATAAATACAACAGGTATTTTACAAAAAAGCAGTTGAGGCCACCAAGCAAAACGAAGAAATGAAGAAAAAACCTAAGCCCGAGAAACAGCATGCCAGAGCATCAGCACTGCCCTCATGCAAAGCGTCGCGGAGATAGAAACCCAAAATACCATGACGAGCAGTGCAAAGACGTTGCATGAATTCACGTCGCACATCCCCCAAAAACCGCCGAAAAGGAACAGAAGCAAGTCGACACACGAAATGTTGCATACGGACATAACTGTCATAGCGCAAGGAGCGAGAGTCAGTAGCACCCAAGCCAGGGAAGCGACGACAGCCACCAAAATAGCCAAGCGATCAAATCGAGGGCTAAATCATGCAAGGTTGATTGGTGCAGAATTGACATTCTGGTTCAGCTTCCGATTTTTCCGGCAAACCGGGGGGGCCCGCCTTATTCTGCCCGGATTAATTTAGGGGAAACTCTGTAGAGAACTAAACTGTACGGGTACTTTAATAGTACTTATTTTGTCGGGGTGAAGAAACGCCACCGCCTCGGCAGAGCCCAAAACCCTCAAGGCAGCAACCCAGTGCGTATGGTGGTGGAGCTTGCTATGAAGATGTGCCCCTTCAGAACTTTGCACATTAGTGGGCTTGCCTTACAAACAATGAAGTGTGGAGGCTGGCTAATCGTTTAGTGGGGGGGCTTGACGCGAAGTTTAATTCGGTTAAGCCGCATTTAAACCGGTGAATCAGGGTGGTAAGGCTCCCAAATTCAATTTACAAATCCCATAATTGGATTTCGTGCAAAATTTGACCGTGAATTATCATTTAACGAGAAACTTGGGAAATATCGTTAATTAGAATCAAAATTTCAGCGCGATCCGACGGAAATATCACGTCATATTGATACGGGTACCCTCGTTGTCGCTACGTTGTAGTCGTCGCAGAGCTGCGCTGAAGAACTGCAACGCCGCGACTTCCGACCAGGTCGCGCGGTTGCCGTGTGAGAGGTCGGGCCAGCCGATATGCCCCCCGTGACGGCTGCACGCCAGGCCGACCGTCGCGCTGGTGCTAAATGCACGTAGCGGTATGCCGTCACTGAGCGCGATCGGATCGTCGAGCACACTGATACAGAGGGTCGGCAAGCTGATGCGCGCAACGGCGTCGTGCGTACTCGCGTCCTCGTAGTATTCCTCCACCGACTGGTACCCGAACATGGGCGAGATGAGGTGTATTTCCATGTCTTTCAGCGATTGGGACTCCCTCACCGCCTGCGCGTCGATGTGCGTCAGGTCGGCCGACCACCTGAGAAGAAAAGAGGACATTGGGACAGCGGTGTAATTAGTATTTTTTTGTTGTATTTGATTACAAGTGAGTTCGAATAAGATACTGAACATGAGAAGAAGAACTTCAAACATACTTCAATTTGTTTACAAGACAATCGACTTGAAAAATATGTCACTACATTTCAGAATTAAGATTTAATTTAGTAGTAAATACATACATGATTCAAATAAAGCCCAAAATTAACGCAAAAATAGATCACAAAAACATTTCACACACGGATTACAAAAACATACCACATAGATCATCGAGAACGTAAAACACAATGAAATATTATGACAAGTGACAAACTTCCCTCTATCAGGCATTTAATGAATATCGTGTGAGTGCAATTGCTTTACGGAGTCGTACGTCTATGTTATTATGACTTGGTAATGACATGACGCAATGTCGAAAGCAATCGCACAGTTCATTTGGAGAATGGCAGAAGATCATTTGTGCATGGAAATGGATTTTTTGCAACGCAGTTTGAAACATTCAATGAGGGGCGGGGTGATGGTGGGTTTTACCTGGTGAGGAAGGATTCTGCTTTGGGGAGAAGGGAGCGCAGGAAGTTGCGGTCGTAGATGAACTTTCCGAGTGGCGTCTCCAGCGCCTGGCTGGGAAGGCGCATGTCATACGGCACCGCCATGGCGACGGCCCCAGACAGCGGGCAAGGCGCGCCCCCCGCGCCCTTTTGCTCGTACTCGCGCAGCGCGTTGAGCAGAATGGAGCCACCTGGAGAGAGAAAAAATCTGAATCTGTTCGGTCGGGTTTACATAATCCGGAACTAGTCATGTCCATGTAGTAGTTGCGGTAGTGTGGTGAACACCTTGCTTGCTGATCGTCACTGAGCTCATACATAACTTACAAGCAGCCCATAGCTGTGCCTGTATGGCTTCCTGCTGAATTTCTTGTCCTTTCGTTATTTTGAATGCCTTTCTATATAAGTAGTATTTTAGTAAGCGATTCAGAGGGACGGGAATCCTAAAACAGACAATGAAATCTCACTGCCCTTACCGCTGAAAAGCGAGCCATATAATACGTGGCATGCCCTATCTATACATTGAATGAAGCAAGGGCGGATGGTGTCAGTGTAAAGGAGCTGCTGCACGTACCGTTTGACCACCCTGCCGCGAAGATGGGCGTCCCTTGGGGTAGCTCCTCCGACAGGAACGACAGCGCGTGGCGGAGGTCGTCAGTGGAGCCACGCCGGGCGGAAAAAAGCTGCGGAGAAGTGACTTCCAACTCTCCGCAGCCACGCATGTTGAGGACCGCGCACCGGAAGCCGTGCTGCGAAGAAAGCAAGCCACCCGAAGCCGGCGTCGAAGACAAAAGAGCGAGCAGGAAGAAAAGCCAAAATATGTGTATTTTCATGTATTTGAGCTCTACAGTTGCATTACAATTTAGGGATACTTATACAGGGACACATGTAATACACATTTCAAAGAATAAATACAAAACAACCGAATAAAAACAGAACGCGATTGATAATTTATTCCATTTAAAACAATTCATCATCTGCGGTTTCCAACTGGGCATCTAAAAAATTAAGAATAAAACGGCATTCATTCCGTCCGGAAAATTTGCGCTACTGTCCTGTTTCATCAAATAATTGCTGCTGAAAAAAATATTGCTCTCCGTGTTATATTGAATATGGAAACCCTGAAGGATGGCCAAGCCGTACCTCTGCCACTGCCGCAGCCATTGAACGGACGTACGAGTCCTGACTGTCACCGCCTAGGCCGGGACAAAGCAGCACAAGCGGGCCGGAAGTCGGCGCGGGAGTCGCCTGGGCTTCACTGCTGCCGCCCAGTATGACACCCTGTAGGAAGTCCAGGCCGAGTGTGCCTCGGTCGGGCGTGATCAGACATCGCCGAGAGTAGACCACCTGCGGCGCGTCCCGCCGTAGAGCCGCCCAAACGGTAAGGATGTGGCCGTTTGCCATCCACCACGGCGCGCGATACCAGTTGGCGCGCTCGCTCAGGGCGGGACACCTGGGAGCCGAGCTTCGCGTCAATACATGTTGCAAATAGTACAGCCTGTAATATGTATATTGTTTGTAAGGAAGTATTGGGTATCTACTAGTGCACTGCGCAGGATTCAGAAAAAAATTTACGGGAGGGGCTGCCTCACTCGGCGATCAGGTCACGGATAGCCGAGCCTGGTTCCGCGGAGCAGTAGATACCCTCGCAGGGCGGGGCGTCCACGAGAGGCGCATCTTCGAATTGGACGAGCGTTTCCAGGGGTAAGGACGCTGCTTGTCTGCTTTGAACATCCGCCGCCCCCGACATTCCCGCGCTCACACAGAGTTTCTCACGTCTCCTGCCGCTGCCCGCCCGTCGTTGATGGGCAGGTCGAAAGGGTGGACAAGAAAAACTATGTGCGCACCGAACGGTCGCCGACGCGGCCCAGCAAAGCATCGGTGCACTATCGACGCGGGGTCGTGTCTGTGGAAAAAGTTTCTGGCGCGCTAGTGGAAGAGTGCAGGCAACATATGTCCTCCGCCCTTATTTTTTGTTATTTTTTTGCGCCTCCGGGATATGGGACTGGCAGGTAAGCCCGCACGGGCACCCCCTGGAGGCGGCGTTTTGCAATCACGGGATGAGCACAATATCAAAAAATCTTTCGCGGATGGTGGCTAAGTTCATCTAAGAACCGGCCTTAAACTGTGTACAGGTAAGAAACAAGCAGGGAGGGAAACCCTAACAATATCAAAAAACCTCATCAAACTCATAATCCTCGATCATGCTCCCGGGTAGGCGACGCTCGTGTGAGTGCATTACGTACCATTGTATGAGAAGCGTACCGTAATGCGCTAACTCCACAAAAGGCGAGTGTTAGAATTTCACCAACCAAAACCTTCCAAGTAAGCCTCCGCATCAAACATCGATGTGTTCATGGCATCGTGATATTATGCGTGTGCCCCATATCAATGCGTTCGCGAATTAGTGCCCTATTTCATCGATGCGTCCGTGAATAAGTGCCCTATTTAATCAACGCGTCCACGAATTAGTGCCCCATTTAATGGATGCATCCACGAATTACTTACTCATTTAATAGATGCATATACGAATCAGTGTCCTATTTAACCGATGCGTCCATGAATGGGGAAAATAATAAAACGGATTATGCATCATCAAAGTTTGGTGCATTGCAAGTTGATGCTTGAATTTCAATTTTGATGGGCTAGTGTCCCAAAATTACGACGGTGGCACTCCCAACGTGGGCATTCAAGAAGGATATGGTCTATAGATTCAAGCACATCCCCGCCGCATGCAAGACAATTATGGAGAAAACGTTCAAGTACGGCATGAATGCGGGCTAGACGACGGGTTGTAGGAAATACACGCGTACGGAATTGAATCATAATGTGTAACCATGCAACGGCCCCCGCATGAATGCCCGTGCCATATTGTGGCAATGGGTTTCCAACATATGAAGCATGGGAATAAATACTCCACGTACTAGTACATGCCGAAGACGACGTCTCGAATCGACCCCATACTGCCGCTTTAACAAGGTTACATGCAACTTGGTTGCAAAGACCTCCGGGCGGGTGGGACGCGTACGTTTTGGGCTGATTCCGCGGTTGCCCTAGCAAGCCGATCCACCCAACGCACGATCCTAGACGTTCACGTATTTGGGTGCATACGACTAGGTTGCCCCACCAGATCGCTTACATGGGCCGGATCCGCCATTTTTTTGTTGGGTTCGGATCCATGAGTACTTGATTTTTTAGGATCCGGAACTAGTGAGTACCTCTAAAAAATGGATCCGGATCCCGCTATTACCTGTGATTCTAGGGTCCGGATCCCGCGATTACCTGTGATTCTAGGGCTCGGATCCGGATCCAGCGATTACCTGTGAATTTAGGGTTCGGATCCAGCGAGTACCTGTGTTTTCGGCTCCGGAACCGAGTACATGAGTACTTCTAAATTTTTGGTTCCGTTGGATTCGTTGGGTTCGCGATTCCAACAAGTACTCGAAGTACTCATGCAAATTTATACACATTGCGCATTTTGAGGGAAATTTGTACAGCAAATTCAATTTTTACATCTCTACTAGTTCTATGCGCCTGCTCATGCTTGGATCCCATACAGTAGATTTTGATTGAGGTATCCTGAACACCCTATATGAATTCCCAACAAGCTCCTCTTCTGTACGTTGGAATGTTGGATAGCCGTCGATGACAAGCTCTTCCTTGATCTAGACGGTCTACTACTTCCCGCCTGCCCCGCCATTGTTGCTAACTATAATAGGAGTTGGATGTGGACGGGCAGATTATGGTGGATTTCAAGCGCGTACGCACCGTTTAACTGGCCCTTGGGTGGGCTACAATCGTTTCAAGGCTGCGGAATGACAACAATCGGGGCTATTGAACCAATCCTAGACATACACCTCAGCAGATTTGCATTGCCAAATACCTCCCCAAAAAACAGCGTGTCACTTCGGGCCACCACAGAATCGTGAGATACTCGGAAGCGTAAGTACTGATTGGGTATCGCGATTCCACATCGTTTTGCGAGGATGAGGTACTCGCGATTACCGCGGATCCATTAAAGTACGATGAATACCGGATCCAACGATTACTTACAATAACTGGTACCGGATCCTACGATTGCTTACAATAACTGGTACCGGATCCAACGATTACTTACAATAACTAGTACCGGATCCAACGATTACCTACCGAACCTAGGGTTCGGATCCCGCGATTACCTACCGAACCTAGGGTTCGGATCCAGCGATTACCTATGATTCTAGGGTCCGGATCCCGCGATTACCTGTGATTCTAGGGTCCGGACCCACGAGACCGAGTCCGAACCCGAGTAGTCTCGGGGATTCGCGGAGCCGTAGGATCCGGATCCAGTCCCTGATCGCTTATGCAAGTATTTAGGGTGGGCGTTTTAAAGAACGCCCTAGTTCTAGCCGCTAATGTCGTTGCTTATATGGGCGCTATTCCTAGCTCCCATAGTAGCGGCGCTGTGGCCACCCAAGGGGCCTCCCAATGCACCCACCCGACTAGGCGCCTCAAACATTGATTTAATATAGTTTGTAATATATTGACGCCGCTAGTCGAATCCACCCCCCATACTTCACACCCATAAGTAAGAACCGGCAATATGTAGGTCTTAAGCACCGAGGTGCGTACATTAATAGGGATTTCCCGGCATCCCACCCTCCTTACACCGAGTCGAGCGCTTCAACGGCGCGCATGCTTTTTTTAACCCTATCACTCACGAAGTCACGATATACTTAAATCCGAATTTATCAACGCGCCTAAGTACATATACTTATATACAATCGGCACTCGTCCCCCCCCGAGCCGCCAACGGCAAGCTTCTTCGCGTAGTGCGACTGCGTCAAAGTGGCGGCATAGCGCCATTACCCCGCATTTCTTTATTAGGGTTTAGGGTTTAAAATCCCATACAGTTGTCCTCCGCCCATTGGGAAAGTGGCCGAACATGGTATCCAAGTTATCGAGCAACGGCGCAAGGCCCACGGTGTCCTCTGCGAATAATTGGCCTGGCGCCCTTTACTGTTGCCTAGAGTCAAGCATGTCAACGCAACCCATCATCTTGCACCCTAATCCTCCAATCCCGTCAAATATATCATCAAAAAATATGTTAAAAAGAATTGGGGATGTTGGGCACCCTTGCCGCAGTCCGCGCTCTATTGGGACGGGGTCGGATACTATGCCCGGGGCCTCTCGAGTCTTGACTTGGACTGTGCTATCCATGTATAGAACTTTAAGGAAGGATAGCACATGTCCCGTAATCCAATTACCCTCTAATTAAGAAAAAAAGTTCCCGAGGGACAATGTCGCATGCCTTCCGTACGTCGATAAACCCCGCATACGTGGGTAACTGTTAATCCATGTACACACGGAATGGCATGAAGGGGGTTAGAACCGCCGCTTCCCGGAACGGAGTTGTACGCCTTATCCAAGTACCGCCAACAGTCGGTACCCGATAGGAACATATTGTGCACATGACCCCATCGCATCGTATCGCGAATGAGCTGCGAACACCTATAGCGAACACCTATAGGTGGAGGGCCAGGACTCCCCCGGAGTCTAGCGTACATATGTGTCCATTAGTAGCCCTACGGAGGGATATGTAAACACTCCCCTTTAATATACATCATCCCATGAACTTCGGCCGGTGCCCTAGTAAACCCCGCAGTAAACGCGGAGGGCCCATGGCCTGTTAATCCATGTACACACGGAATGGCGTGAAGAGGGTTAGAACCGCCGCTTCCCGGAACGGAGCTGTACGCCTTATCCAAGTACCGCCAACAGTCGGTACCCGATAGGAACATATTGTGCATATGAACCCATCGCATCGCATCGCGAATGAGCTGCGAACACCTATAGCGAACACCTATAGGTGGAAGGCCAGGACTCCCCCGGAGTCTAGCGTACATATGTGTCCATTAGTAGCCAAGCGGAGGGATATGTAAACAGTAACTCTAACGCTTGGCGGCGACCCGCGTTACCAAATATGCTCTTGACTTGCAAGGGGCACTCCTCCCCCGGCATATTGGCCTCCCGTTGTCACTGAAGAACAAATATTATTATAGCGACATGTTTTATTGCATGGCGCGCGCTAATGCGCGCGGTGGGTGTGGAGAGCGGAGTTCACCTCCATGAACGTGTGCGAGGAAGGGTTGCTTACCAAATAGTAAAACAAGAATTGGGATGACGATGAGAAAAAGAAAATTCGGATTTGTCAAGGATTGCGACATGAAGTGTTCAAGTGTAACTTTGGATGTATGTGTGTATATATGTATGTATGAAAGGGAGAGGAAGGATAAGAGAGGGAGTGAAAGAGGAGAGAGAAGAAAGGAGAGGTAGAGAGAAAAGAGAGGGAGACACGGGGCGGATATTGATCAAGGATGTGAGGAGGGGGAATAGAGAAAGTGAGGGAGGGGGGAGTAGAGGAGGGGGAGGGGGAAGGGGAGAAGGCGAGGGCGAGAGAGCGGGGGAGTAGAAAGATAGGGAAAGAGAGATCGAGGGAGGGAGAGAGAGAGAGAGAGAAGGAGGGGGAGAGGGGGAGGGGAGAAACGTATCAAATGTAACTCTAGAATATTTCGTTCCTTTCTCGTTGTGTGGTCGGTTGTGATTTGTGTGCTTTCCGGAACATTATCCGGCTTTTCAGCCATAGCAATTCAAATTACATTTGTGACGAATACTATCATTAAACAGTACATTAAATAACATTGCACATGTACTCATTACTATTTGATTCGTGCTTTTCCATTGGAAGGAGGTACCACGCGGTTACGTCGCCACTGCAACTGAGCTCGAGGGTATTGTGCATTGCGGTTCTACTGGTACTCTCCGGTACGTACAATACGTGCATTTAATCTAACTTACTACGTGACAGGTCGGTCTAATTTCCCGAGACGTACATGCTATGTTGCTAGTCTCTTCACACCGTTACGAGAGCCCTAGCACATGGCACGAGGACCACGCGAGAGCATGTGCAAGCTACATGGGCTAAACCAATTCAAGCGCATTGCAATAGAGGGAGGTGGCATAACCATTGAACCAATTCTTTGTTTAGTTGCATTCTACTATCAATACTAAACAGTCAATATCTTCTATCTCTTCATATGCACCTCCATATGAAGTGACAACATCAACAAGCAAGAACATATTTGTGCCATCAGCTAGCCTAGACATTCCAACTGCCACACATGAGTAACAATTGTGATATTTCTTACACAACTCGCTTTCTTAGTTTCTGCTATACGTTTGTACGGAAAAGCGCAGTCATCATCCATTCCGAATCTTACCAAACCGTACTAAATAATCAATAATCAATTCACATGTAATTTCGTCTATACTTATAAGCACTATACTAGAGGTCGAGCAAGCACGGGCATAAGAGATAATGGGTCAAGTGCTGCTCCTTGGCGGAACGTATTTGCATCGCCGTGTCTGCTATGGTGGGTTTGTGCGGAAGCATGTCCCATGCTGAGCGACTCGAGGAAGGTGGGGGCGAGGCGCCCGCTGCCGGGATCGATGGCCACGGCTCAACGCTGACGCATATAGTGTAGGCGTGGCGCGAGGCGTCGGCCGCATTCCCCCAGCCACCGCCCGTGTCATCGGCTTCTCCTTCATGATGGCGCGGCGGATGTAGCCCTTAACGCCCCGCTTTCACCTCGGTACATGGTCCTTGATATGCTCGGGTATGTCGCGGACGGTTGCGCTAATGCGCTTTCTCGGGCCGCCTTTGTGAAGATGATGGCTTAGTACCCCGGAGCAACCTCTTATGCTTACTCATTAGCTGGCCCTAGCCAGCTTTCAAGTGTTGGGCATGGCGTCATGAATGTCAGCGACAAACTATGGAATGGGATTGACTTTATGTGCGTGTCCCTTGTGCGTTTCTTGCGTCCCGGCGTCTCCCTCACCATGCCCTACCGCGTCGCGCTGCACGAGCACTTCCACGCGGGCCGTGTTTCCGGCGCGGAGGACGTCGTTGTTGTTTTCGAGGAGGCGGTCGTACACCATGTGGCGCTTGTCTTGCGTAAGTTGCGCCGCATTGTCTGTCTCCCACACCTCCATCCATGTCTCGCCGGACTGCGGCAGGAAGCGAGCGTTGGGCGGCGATTAATGGACCAGGGCATGTGCCGCTCTCATCCGAGTGATGGGCTGCAAGCACAATCACGCCGTACACGTTTCCAAACATGGTAATACACATTATCAAGTACTCTTCATGTTCTTTTTTTGAAGCCGAGTCGGCGGAGTCGAGCGGGGCAGTGGGAGACGCCACCATCGCTCCATACGTTAGGGGAACCACAGCGTGGGGGGCGCGGCGGAAAATGACGTTTTCGGCCGCTCCGGTGTTACTCGGGTGGTAAGCGAAGCGCTAACGGCGCGCATTGTGCGTGCTGCACGGCCTCCTTCCGATTTTCGCAGTAAGCATAGAAATTGTATAGACCGTTTTGCATGTAAGGCACGTCTTTTACACGCCGCAACAAGTAGTCCGAGCCCGGCGGCAAGCGCAAGCTCGTGCGGTGGTTCTTGGCTGCGATGTCCACGTGTACTTCCTTCATGTCGGTGCTAATGATTTCATGGCCATAGTCGAGGAGGAAACGGACGATATCATAAAGGGGGTGAAAAGCAGTATCAAAGGAGGTGCGGTGCACGGTGCTGTGTATATAGATGGTGGCACGTATGATCGTTGACATTGCATGCCGATGCACGTGTGACGAGACATGTAATGTAACAATATATAACATGACATTGTACAAGTACTCGAAACTAATTTAATTCGTGCTTTTCCGTAGGAAGGACGTACCACGCAGTTACGTTGCCATTGCAATTTAGCGAGGGAGCAGTTATACATTGTATTGCATGTACCTCCCAGTACGTACAATACGCATAGTTAATCTAACTAGCCACATGACGCGCTAGTGTGATTTCCCCATACACACGAGCCGCGTCGCTAGCCTGTTTATACCGTTACGAGAGCCCTAGCACACGCGGACCACGCGAAAGCAAGTGCAAACAAGCTAGGCTTAACCTATAGAGGGAGGGAGTTGACAAAATAATTTAACCATTCCTTTGTTTCATTACAATCTAGTATCAAACACTATCTGTTCGACGTTTCTCATATCTCTCTCTCTCTCTCTCTCTCTCTCTCTCTCTCTCTCTCTCCCCCCCCCCCCCCTCTCTCTCTCTCTCTCTCTCTCTCTCTCTCTCTCTCTCTCTCTCTCTCTCTCTCTCTCTCTCTCTCTCTCTCTCTCTCTCTCTCTCTCTCTCTCTCTCTCTCTCTCTCTCTCTCTCTCTCTCTCTCTCCATATGCACTTCCACATGCAGTAACATCAGCAAGCACGAATAAATTCGTGTCATATGTGAGCTCTCAAAAGGAAAATTACCACAAACGGCGGCGTTCTAGTGGCGCGTCAGTTTTTTTGTTGGGGGTTGTCTTCGCCGATTGGGTGCGTTTCATGATGCCGGTGAGCAGTATGAGGAAGACGACGTGCGAGTTGAAGGCGGAGGCAATTTTACCTAAAGTATTGAAGGGAACGATTGGTTTGGGCGTAATGAATAACAATCGGAATGGAATGATATAAGGATGCAATAGTGTGATATATATGTGCGTTTTGCCGTTACATACTTCCGTCGAAACGGTTGTAGCACTCGATGTTACGCACTTCCTCAATGATGGCCTTGAAAAGCGGTGGCTTGCCATCATGTACCGCGAGGGTGCAGCAATCCCCTCCCCGACCGTGCTCCGATAGTATAATTTGGGCCTTCTTAGCATTATTTACGGTCACTCTCACTCCGCTACACACACTCCAAGTACATGAAGCGCTAGTACTCCTACGGCGCACCCGCCCATGCATCGCTTTTCCTGAAATCGTCATCAGCCGCCACCACACAGCCCTACCTACTTTTACATGCAACATGTCAAGCGCCTCATGCGCTACTTGCGCATTTCCATCAACATTGTCTGTCATCACCTATGGTTGTTGCTCCTCCGCCTCTCATTTCTCGGGTCCGGCGCGATTGTATGTCTACACCGACTCATAATAGGTTGTTGACTCAACCTCCCGCAAGTCGTGGTATATGGGGACTAACCTCCCATAGGGGGATCAACCTCTCCAAAGTCCCCATGTTATGCCGAACGACGGAGTTGTTAGCTGGACCTCCAAGCAACAAGAAGTTAGCAAACGGCATGGCCAAGGCACTGTTAGAGCCGACGCACACCATGCTCTTCAAGCGCTTCATGAGACTTTGATCTAACCCATGGTAGGCACACGTAATCAGCACAAGCATTGATCAAGAGGGGCTATCATAGTACGCAAGTGCATATACATGTACGTGTGTGTACATCTTAGTCGGTGGCACACGGCCGCCGCCGTTCATATGCGCGGCGGTGCCTCCGTCGCCACTCCCTTCTTTTGTAATCTCACAACTGGCTCTCCTCAAGTGCCGACTCACTACCTCACTCGGCATGCACCGATCATAGGGAAGAAATAATCTCAAATTGGAAATACCTTCGTGTGATCATCACATAATGTCCGGGTGTTTTGTTAGGAAACAAGCTTATATATTTGATGGGATTTCTTCGCGTGAGTATCGCATGACCTCCGGGTGTTTCGGGTAAGCTGAGAGACAAGCTTAATTTGGCTGAACACCCTCGAAATCTCCCCGCCATAATCAGGAGAATTGGTTAATTCTCAAAAAATTTGCGGGAAATAAAACGAAGAAAACCAGCTCAGTAAATATAGTATGTAAAATGTCACCATAATCTACCCGTATTTCCGCCGCCCTTTCTTCCAAAACAAATAAAGTAAATATATGTGAGGATTACAAAATATAAGATTATACATAATATAATAATAACGTACGCTCATCTGTGACTGCTGTCAGCTCGACCTGACCGCAACTTCTAGCAACCCTTGGCTGCCGTCATTCCCCTCTTGAGTCCACCTCCCTGTGCCAGCGGCCGGCTCGGAGACTATACTGCGAGGGTGGACAATATTTCGGAGGAGGTACGCGCTTTAGCCCCCGCCGGTGCACACTTGGCGGTAGCGATTCCCGAACCCCATACGTGGGGTAGTACGTGAAGGAGTCAGTACCCGTCACACAATCCATACGATAGGATTAAGACTCGACCGGCAATGTATGTCGAGACGGTGCAGCACCGAAGCAGCTGCTTACATAATTTAAAAGGTCTAGACTTTTGAATATCATATCGTCCACTACGTCCGAAGTCACACGTGTGCGGGTCGGTGGGCGAGTCGGGCGGGTCGATTCTTTATTGTCGGGAGTGATCACCTGTCGAAAAGGGAAAAACGGCGCGCGTTTTGCGTTTCATAAAAATGTCTGACGGAACAGCTGCGCTGTGCGGCACCTTCAGCAGTAGTCGTAGCACAGAAGCACGTAGACTGAAGTTGTGGTTTGACGGTGGCTGTCTGTTACGGCCCAGGTCGGTTTTGGTCTCTGTTCCGAGAGCGCGCGCTGCTGGTAAGGCGCTGAGGCGATTGGGAGGGGCGACTCATTAAGGCAGCTGTTTGTGGGAGCCAGCCTGGCCTGGCAGCATGCGCACCCCTGAGGGTGGGCCCGTGGCGGATCCCAGCGTTCCTGCGGGGCCTCCAGTGCTGCAGGGTGTGTCTTCCTCAGGTATGGAGATAAAGCCCGCAGGGCCGCCGAGCGCAGCGGGGAAGAAGCCGCCTCTGCCGTGGCCAGCTAATATGTCGGTGAAGGCGCCACTGCCAGTGCCCAATCAGCCGCGGGTGTGGCTGCACATTGACGAGCTGGGGAAGCCTACCTATGTGCAGGTGGGGAAATGACATACGTCACTCACAGTGCGCATTCACAGAGCTGCGTTTCACACCAGTTTTTGAAACACATTGCATCGCGATCTGCTCCCATTACTTTCCATCTTAGCTCACCCAAGCACAGTGCAGGGGAAAGGATCAGTGTCCAGGTGCATGTGGCTAGGATGTGGCAGCACTCCACTTGTGGGGGTGTGGCTTCCAACGCGGAGTTGTTGCGGCATTGTTGAGGCTGAGTGCATGCAATGTGGGGTCCAGGTGGAGAAGCAGGCATTAGTGCAGACGTTGGGTATCCCTTATCGCGACCTGCGCATCCTGGACCCGTTGGTACCTATGCCCTACCCCACTGCCATATTTATTCGTGAGAAGGCGCTCGTCATAAACCTTGAAACCATCAAAATGATCATCTGCAAGGACCAGGTCCGCCCTCATTCGACACCAATCCGTTTGCTTCTACTCCTGGACTCATATCCTCGCTACGCCTGTTGTTGGCTTTGCAACTCTTTGAGCCTCACGCATCCTCCATGTTTGTACCCCTGCAGGTCTTTGTGCTCAGTGTGGTGGACATGAACATGCCCGATAAGCCCGCAAAGCCAACCCTAGAGCATCACTTTGTGACCGACCTCTGCCGGCGCCTCAAATTTGAGGGCCCGCTGCGAAGGTGCGCAGTTAAAATGAGCCAGGCATCTCGTATGAGTTATCGTTGGGAGAAGTCCTTACTGTGTCTCAGCCTTAAATGTTTTCGCTCTGCGAGCAGGGACAGCTTCAACGTCAACATCGACACTGACTTGCCCTATGAGCTGCGCGCGCTGGAGGCCGCGCTTGCGGAAGCTAATAAGGTGCTGGAGCATGAGGTGACACAGCTGGAGCAAGACGCCTGGGCGGCCCTAGACAATCTGACCAAAAAGGTGCCTCCCACCCGCTCATCGATAGTTTGCAGTCGCCACCTTGAAGCCCTACTCACCCCCCGCTTATCTCGCCATACACACACGTTCACTCACCCCCCCCCCCCCCCCCCCCCCCCCCCCCCCCCCCCCACACTCACACACACACGCGCGCGCACACACACGCGCGCGCACACCCACACCCATCCACACACACACACACACACATATGTACACACACACACACACACACACATACATGTACACACACTAATGTACACGCAAGCGGGCATACATGTACGCATGCACGGAATCCTCTGTTCTAAAGCGTGCTGTCCATTGAGGTCTCCTGCTAAAGAGGATGTGTGTCGCTAGGTTTCACGAGCGGCTCTAGAAAGTGTGCGGCGAGTGAAGACACGGCTCAATCGATTAACTGCGCGGGTGGGGAAACTGCGAGAGGAGCTGGAAGACTTGATGGACGATGATGAGGATATGGCGGACATGTAGGGCAACACAGTCTCTTGCGGTATTATCGTACTCGGAATGGAAGGGGAGGGGGAGGGGAGGGGAGGGGAGGACTCAGGGAAGGGGAGGGGAGGGAAGGGAAGGGAAGGGAAGGGAAGGGAAGGGAAGGGAAGGGGAGGGGGAACTCAGGGGCAGGGAGGGCCTGCTCGCTAATTGGTTTGTGGGGTTGGTGTGGCCGGCAGGTACTTAGGCCATCGCGCGGAGGCTGAGGCTCGGGGGGCGGAGATGGAGAAGCAGCAGCAGGAGTACCATTCGCGAATGGAGCAGCATCTGTCGGGACTGCCAGAGGGCTATGACGAGGAAATGGACAGCCCGCGAAGCACAGTGGGGCACGACGAGGCACGGCTCCTGCCTGCTGCCTACTTTACCAAACAATCTTACCGATGCGTTAGGCGTTAGACTGATGGTGGCTGTGCCGTGTATTATGATAACAGCTGCATGGCTTCCACTCGGGAGACGAGGCGGCACACAATCTGCGTTCATTTTCGGATTACGGCCACGCTGACAATTCCCATGGTTCAGATGCTGGGCAACATGAACAACATCATTCCCATGGCGTTGCTCGCTGTAAATCCCGCTTTCCCTCTCCTGGACGACAACCTTACACACGCGCGCACACACACACTCACACACACACACACACACACACACACACACACACACACACACACACACACACACACACACGCCCACACACACGTACGCACACACACACGTACGCACACACACACACACACACGCACATGCACCATCGCTCTATGCTCTTGTATGAACGATTAGAATATACACCGTCTTGAGGTGTGCTTGTGTGCATTTCTGGATTACTTAGTCCTAATGGGAAGGGCTAACGCAGGACGTGATCGTGTTGTCTTTTGGCTGTAGCCGAGGGTGGGGAGATGGACAGCCTACTGGAGCCAATTGCTCCCTCACTTGCGCAGGTCCCATCTGCAGAGGCCTTACCTGCGAGCCAGGCGCCAGCGACGGTGGAAGTTGCAGGCACTTCCAGTACTCCTGGTGGAGGTGGGGTTGGAGACCCGGGGACGGGTGCGGGTGCGGGTGCGGTGGCGGGGCACGTTCAAGTCCCCGACGCAACCATGTCAGGCGTCCCTGCCAAAGTTGTCGAGGCGAGCAAAATCGCGGCAGCTCAAAAGCCGAAAGGCCCTTTTCCTTTCCGGTCCCTCTCCACGCCCAAGTGAGCCCACCGTCACATACACACACACACACACACACACACACACACACACACACACAGCGTTGCAAACATGCATAAACAAGCACACACACACACACACACACACACACACACATACTGAGCTTCTATCACCATGACTGTATAGGTCTTTCATGTAGCAGTTGTAATAATGGATTGCGTTTTTCCTCCGGAATTTGGTGTTCTATTGTACAGGCTGCCTATGCCTGCTTCGGAGGCTGCGGCCGCTACGGGTAGCGCCCATGCTGCAAAGTCAAAGATGAGCATGGTGGATTCCTTCCAGAAGAACATTCACAAGCTGGAGCACGCTGCTCTGGACCCCTTCCGGAGGTCCCACAAGCTGATACCTATTAAGCCCGAAGAGCACGAGATCCCTCCGGCGCCGGAGCCGTTTGACCGTGAGCCGGTGACACACTGGCGAGGGAGTGGGCAAAAGGTTTACTGGGGTGGGGTGGACCCGCACGACATCGAGGGGGTAGAGGCGCTGTTGGAGGCTTACTTTATGCAAGTTGATTTTTCAATGAGCCGCCTCGTCATTCTAAAGGTCGATTCGCATGTTGCCCGTCCTGTTTATATGCTCGACAAGTACCTTTGGGGGGGCGGCCGCTACAGTGAACTTCTAAGTAAAAGCTGTTGCTGTGGCGAATGTGTTTGGAAAACAGGAGCGGATTGATAACACCGAGGATCTGATCAATATCGAGTTGGACTCTAGACGAAACGAGCTAGTGGCACTCGAGGTACTACACCCAGCCCCTTCCCTACGCAACCCGCCCCCTTCCCCCCAACGCACACACATACACATGCGCGCGCATACACATGTATTTCTCCCTTGTTATGACCCCCCCCCCCCAACACACACACACACACACACACACACACACACACACACACACATACACACACACATACGCGCAAATCAAATCATGATAACTGACCTCCTATATTTTTTGATGCAGGTGATCCTGACAACCCTGACACTGGTGTTCTCCATCATCTCTGCGGTCGGCGGTGTCTTTGGCATGAACCTCAAGTCCGGCATCGAGGAGGACGAGTACGCGTTTTACATAGTGACTACCCTCAGTATCGTCGCTGCAGTGGGCGCGTTTCTTGCGATCATCATCTACTGCCGACAGAAGCGGCTCATGTTTATGGGGGTCCCCTCAAAGATTTAGGTGCGTGGTTGGGGAGCAGAGCCTGACCTTGGGAGAAGGGGGTTGGGGGGGGCGGCTTTAGCCTTCACCCTTGGGCACAGCTAGCGGGGGCATGCTACTATGAAAGTGTTGGCAGTCGGTGAAACAAAATAGAGTCGACATGTGTTTATATGCAAACTGATACGTTGGCGCCTGAATCAGGAGGGGATCTGAGGAATTGTTTAAATACCATTGGACACCACTTTTGCAGTGCTGCATGTTCTCCCTTTGGTTCACAGGTTTAGTCGACCATCCGAAGCTGCCGACTACCTCGAATTGTGAGGTGTTGGTTATTCAATTATCTTCACTGTGTACATACTATGGTATGGTACAATGGACAAGCGTGACTAACAACCTCATTCCTGCGACATATGACACACAATGAATTTACAACGATGTTTGCCACACATAGTCCACATTGTCCCTGGGCGCCGCCATGCTCGCATCATCCTCGAGCTCACAGCTGACCAATGCCTCCAGGACCGCCTTCCCTGCCTTGCGTTCAATGTCGGGCAGCAGCGCGAGGTCGAGAAAGTCGTTTGTCGTTCGGCATGCGAGCCCGATGCATGCGGCAGAGGCCTACGGGCAGGGACAAGCAGCGCAGGATAAGTCAGCCGTACCATTAAAACACATTGAGAAAGGGTTCATATGGAGAAGCGGTGACGCAACTCACTTTGATTGTGCCTTTACTGCATCGTGCCAGGTCCAGCAGGTGGAACGTCTCCATCTCTAGCGAGCATGCTTGTGGGTATCTATTTGATTGCAACAGAGGTTCAACAGGTGTCAGCTCTCTTGCTATGTTCCTGGTGCGGAGGAAGGAACCCATAGCATGAGCGATATGACTAAGCGCATGATGGGGTTCACTTTAGGCGTAGCTCCAAGAGGAGGGACCCATTGCAGTCCATGAATGCATTGTCCACGCGACCCTGGGGTGCATAGGGTTTGTCCACTCTGCGTCAGTTCCTCACACTCCGCGCTTCAGGAGAAAATGAACCCTGCACGCTGCACCACATCCGAGCCCACCTGAGAGGAGTAGAAGGAGCAAGCGGTGGCGTTGAGGCCAGTCACCACCGACAGGCTGGCGTCCCCCAGCTTGTTTACCAGAAGCGAGGAGAGGGAGGTGCTGGCCGGCACAGGTTTGGAGATGAGGTAGTGCGGGATTGTGACCATGTCGATGCTCTCCTCCAGCAGCGCTGATGGTCACAGGCAGCCGAGGCACATCAGCCACACAGGCAACTCCACTTCACTTATTGTGTTTCCAGAAACGAAAGGGGGTAGGCAGAGAATGTATGGGGGCACTCACACACGGTGCCCTCTTCGGTTCCCTGCATCGCAAACGCATCTGGGTTCCGTGAAACCGACACAGCGCCCTCGGCCGCCACCAGGACGCTCCCCACCTGAACCCATCAATAAGGTATGAGACAGCCATATGGAGGAGAGGGTGGTTCGTGTGCAGCGCTCTGGCAAAGGAGGGAAGGGGTGGACCTTGACGTTGGGCAGAAGGATGCCACAGGTGCCGAGCCGCGCGATGGCCATTTGCCCAACCAACCGGTTCAAATATTGGAGACTAGTCTCATCGGTTGCCTGGGCCTTCTCCATATCCTGCAGCAGCTCAGCCAGACGGTAGATGCCATCGTCTTCATAGTGGTCCACCAGCGCAGTCCACGCCTTGAGGCCGCAGTTCTCGTCAACTTCATGGACATTCTCAATAATAGAGAGATCGTCCTCAGGCAGCGCCTGAATCAAAGTAGAGTAAAAGTCGAGGTGTTGCTGCGCGGTAGCGGCGTCGTTCTCGAGGAGAGCCGGTGCCCAGCTCTGCATCAATCCAAAGGCACGAAACCTCTTCTTCCAGACATCAAAGTCTCTCCTTTCTCCACTGAACTTGGGAAGTTTCACAGAGTCCATGGGTGTTATATCTCGACAGCTCCGTCAAGTACCGAAAAAAAAATCGACGGAAAATAGTCACCAACCACTGCCCGGCAGGCCTTCAAGGGGACGGTCAAGGTCCGGTCAACGGAGCTTCAGAACGAGCACGACAAGGCGCCGACCGAAGGCGGAGCTGTACTTCCGGAGTCTACACAGCCAAAGCAAACGGAAACCGGTTTCAGGTGGTCTGTCGGGGTTCGTCGTACAAATGGATAGTACACTGAGCAGGGATCCTTCACCAACTGAAAGCCAAAAACCCAGGGGAGCGAAAATGGACGAGGACTGCGATAAAATCCCAACGAGCTGTACTTCCCGACTCAGAACAACGTAGGCAGGCGGACTATGGCCTTGGAAGGCCAGTCGAACGACGTCGTACACAGGTGATAGTACACTATTGCAAGATGTCTCACCAACTCGCACTCAAACAGCCCAACGACGCAAGGAAAGACGCCAAATACCCAGATATTGGATCCAGTAATATGAAAAACGAAGGCGCAGGCTGAAAATCCAAGGCACAGGCGACTGAACAAGCGATGTTCAAGCAAGTGAAAACGGTCGGTGGTTTCTAGGCTCCAAGCAACACAGGAAAGTCGCTACCAGCCCGAATTCGAAGGCAAACCACCCAACAAAAGAGAGTCAACCGCTTTTGCGACCCAGCCACACCTGAAGATCGTGTAGCACAACAGAAGCCCAAGACTCGCGCAAAAAGAAGCTCAAGGTAACGGTTCCAGTCAAGTGTGTCGACTCCAACCGAGAGCAAAAGGAGGGCCCATAACCTGACAAAGTTGATGGGTGAAAACAGAATGATTACACACTCTACAAGGCGCTGAAGGTCTGTCACCTTCAGCAGTGTCTCATCCTTGGCTATCACAGGACACCGTCCGCGTCCCAATCATGACACGCGCCCACCACATGGTGAGCACACGCCTACCACTATTCTGAGCCCTTAGATCATATCTAACGCTCAGCAACCTGCCACTATCAGCACCCATATCTATTGCATTGCTGAATACCTTATCATCTAGATATGCTGAGTCACAGCTGTCCTATCACTGCAACACTCGTACTGGATATCAATATTGCTGAGTAGCAACTTGATTACCATATCAAACAATGCTGTTCAACAGTTACACTGTGCTTGCCCGAGCCTACCCGTTGGTTGCGCTTCGGCCTATCCCGTACAACGTAAGTTTTGCGACATTGCTACCGATTGGCTACTTTTCGCCTAGCTTGGAGCACCTCAAATCCCAGAACGAGCCACACCGTCGTGTAGAGCTCGCCAAGACGAGTAGCAAGAGCCTTTTTTTTGCGTCGTTTGTCCAATCAACGGCTCCGTTACGGCCCGCGCCGTCATTTTCTGTTTTGGCTTCACGTACCCGTACTTTTTTCGCAAGATTGCTGCTACCTCCCGGAGGCCCGTTGTCCCGCTCACGCCTCACGAGCTACTCATCCGTTGTTGCGGCTGCCCCCGAACGTTGCGTTACCGTGTTTTGGCCCTTGCCTACCCGTTGGTAGCGCGCATGCCGGTCCCGTAAACTTCCCGTACAACGTCCGGTTTGCACAATTGCTCCCGATTGGTGGTTTTCACGGTACCCCAAAGCACCCGAGATCTAGACAAGAGACACACCGTTGTGTAGCTCTCGTCACAACGAGTCCAACGTGCTTTGAAACGCTTCATTTGGACCACCACCTGCTCGGTTATGGCCCGCGCCCGTGACTTCCGCCGCCGACACATGGAGAAATACTGCTATACCTAATTACAAAAACCTCTACAATGGAGTCATTTGGGAGACTTCATGCACGACGACTTCCTTTTCGGCGCCGTCGAGTCATGATTGTACTACGCGGCAGGAACCTGCCACCCGTGTAAGTTTTACCCCTTATGTGCAACAGTGTCAAATAAAATGTTAGTTTTGCGAATGGCGTAGCTAAAAGCAAACCTAGTTTTTCAAAGACACGCAAAGGCACATAGTACTCCTCCTAGAGGCACAAAAATACCGGTATTTAGGATGCCGATAATCAAGTAAGGGGAATAATAGTTTCAGTACATTAGAGTATTTGAAATAGTATTTAGTAGAGTAGTGCGCTTTGTGCGAGATGCGCGCATGTGGATCACTCGCGCTAGATGGGGCTATAAATAGTAGCTCCTAGTAGGTGACTCGCAAGGGAGTCACAAACTTCGCTGTTAGCTCAAGTGCGCACCCGTTGGCGCCCACTCCCTTGCACTTGCCTACGCTACAGCCTCAAGGTCCGCAGCCGTCGCTCCGCACCCCCTTCAGTCTGCTACCGTTGTGGCAGCACCCCTCACACGTGTCGTTACACTGTGCTTGCCCGAGCCTACCCGTTGGTAGCGCTTCGGCCCATCCCGTACAACTGAAGTTTTGCAAGATTGCTACCAATTGTTCACTTTTGGCCTAGCGTGGAGCAATTCACATCCGAAAGCGAGTCATACCGTCGTGTGCAACTCGCTAAGGCGAGTATCAAGAGCTTTTGTTTGCGTCATTTGGCCAACCACCGGCTACGTTACGGCCCTCGCCGTCACCTTCTTTTTGGCTTCCCGTACCCGTACATTTTTGCTGCTACTTCCCCGAGGTCCGTTGTCCCGCTCACGCCTCACAAGCTACTCAAGCGTTGCCACTCAACCATCCGAACGTAATTTTATCGTGTTTTGGCCCGTGCCTACCCGTTGGTAGCGCTCTCGCCCGTCCCGAAAACTCCCGTGTAACTTCCGGTTTTACACACGATTGCTACCGATTGGCTACTTTTGGACTAGCGGTAAGCACCTCGTATTTAGAAGCGACCCACACCGTCGTGTGGAACTCGCCAAGACGAGTAGCAAGAGCTTTTATTTGCTTGATTTGGCCAACCACCGGCTTCGTTACCGCCAGCGCCGTCTTTTCTTTTTTGGCTTCACGTACCCGTACTTTTTTCTGCAAGATTGCTGCTACTTCCCCGAGGTCCGTTGTCCCGCTCACAAGGTACTCATCCGTTGTTTCGGCTTCCTCCGAACGTTGGGTAAATGTGATTTGGCCCGTACCTACCCGTTGGTAGCGCTCACGCCGGTCCCCTACAACGTCCGGTTTGCTCGATTGCTACCGATTGGTGGTTTTCTCGGTAGCTCAAAGCACCTCGAACGTAGACAAGCGACACACCGTTGTGTAGCTCTCGTCACGACGAGACCGACGTGCCTTGAAACGCTTCATTTGGACTACCACCTGCTCGGTTACGGCCCGCGCCCGTCGGTTCCGCCGCCGGTACACGGAAAAGTACCATACCTAATTACAAAATCCTCTACATTGGAGTCATATGGGAGACTTCATGCACGACGACTCCTTTTCGGTGCCGACGACTCATGATTGTTCTACGCGGCAGGAACCTGCCACCCATGTAATTTTCACCCCTTATGTGCCACAGTGTCAAATAAAATGTTAGTTTTGCGAATGGCGTAGCTAAAAGCAAACCTAGTTTTTCAAAGACACGCAAAAGGCACATAGTAATCCTATTAGAGGCCCAAAAATACCGGCATTTAGGATGCCGATAATCAAGTAAGGGGAATAATAGTTTCGATACATTAGAGTATTGAAAATAATATTTAGTAGAGTAGTGATCCTTTGCGCAAGATGCGCGCACATTAGGGATCACGACTCGCGCTAGATAGGGCTATAAGTAGGAGCTCATGGTAGGTGACTCGCAAGGGAGTCACAAACTTCGCTTTTCCCGCCCTCCCGCCCTTGCTTTGGGAGACTTCATGCACGACGTCTCCTTTTCGGTGCCGACGACTCATGATTGTTCTACGCGGCAGGAACCTGCCACCCGTGTAACTTTTACCCCTTATGTGCAACAGTGTCAAATAAAAGCCCAATACTCTGTGGAAGGGTTACACGGAAATGCCATCACCGGGAATCGATCCCGGCACCTCCGTGTCCGGAGTCGTACGCCGTAACCAAGTACCGCGCCGAAAAGTCGGTACCCATTGGGGATATATCTCATATATATACCCCCGTACTGCCCGAGCAACGGGCTCCCGCAGTACATCCACTATTGGCGAGATAGTAGGGCCAAGACTCTGTCGAGAGCAGTTGTATGTCGCTACATCACTGTACTGAAGAAATCGGTATTAAATGCGATATAGTAGCTATTTGACGCTAGATTGAATTGTGACCGTTGGATAATATATCTAACGGTCCAAGAAGCGTTTTTGGAGATAACCGCAATATTATTTATTTTAGTATGTGTGGTTCTAGAGGATATAAGAATGGAGCTCAAAGCACTGTAACCATCCTTTCTACGCTCCAACCTTCAATAGGTTATGGGCCCTCCCAGGTACTCCCACGCACCTCGTAACCCCTGCTGAGTCAGCAGTACTTCTACTTCCACTTCTACTACTACAGCAGCACTACAGCAGTACTTGTACTACATTTCTACAGTAGTACTTCTGCTACGTCAGCAGTGCTTCTTCTACTACTACCAAGTCGGGAAGTTTGTCAACGAGGAGCTACTGGATTACAAGTTTGTCGGCGCTTCGACTTCAATTTGTGTGTTGGAGCTGGGCTGAAGGATCGAGTCCGTACGGAAGCTGTGGCCTCCATATTCTGGTGGTGAGTACAGCTTGGGTTGCTGCGACGTGTGTTGCCTGAGATCGTTGGTGATACCGTTGGTCTGCGGAAGTGTGAACGAGCGTGTGGACTGTATAATTTCGTCTATCCTGTCGCTAGCGTTACCACTGGGTCGACTTGCTGTCGACGTACTTGACAAGATTGCTGGGATTTTTCCGTGTCGCCTGTTGCGCTTCGTGGTGGTGTTTTGGATCGCCTGACCTCGTTCGCGGCGTGTCGGAACCTGATTTTTCCCGCTGTCGGCGAATCTATCGAGTTGTGGGGACTGTTCCATATCCCCTGTTATTTTCGTGGTCGTCGTTGGACTGCGTGAGCTTGTTTGCGACGTATCGGGACCTGATTATCCGTTGTCAACCGACCTGTCGAGCTCTTGGCGACTGTTACCGCGTCGCCTGTTACTTGCGTGGTGGTTGCCTAGACCACTTACGCTTCGTCGAGACGTGTCGGAACGTGTTGTATCAGCTGTCGACGTTCCTGTTGAGCGCGTGGCGAGTGTTGCCGTGTTACCCGTTACCTGCGTTGTGGTGCTTGGCAAACCTGCGTGTGGTCGGGACGTGTCGGAACCTTATTCGTCTGTTGTCGGAGACTTGTCGAGCTCGTGGAGACTGTTCTTCTTGTTACTTGATACCTGCTGGGGGGTAATTGGGTCGTCTTCACTTGATCTCACTGTACCGGAACCTTGGTCATCTCCTTTCGACGCACGCGCCGAGCTTGGGACGGCTTCTACTGTGCCGTCTGTTTCCTTGTGTTGGGGAGGTTGACCCCAGTGAGGTTGGTCGGACGATATTTCTTATCTTTGCTGTTCACTTGACCCCCAGTTCGTTGTCTGCTGGCGTCTCGCTCCATGGCTGAGAGTGTGAAGGTCCCTGTTTTTTCCGGCAAAGCCGCGGACTTTCCCTTGTTCCGAACCCGGTTCACAGCATTCGTGGATGCGGTGGGTTGTGACGCTGCTCTGGATTCCGAAGGCGAGGACGATGCTGCTCAGCAGAAGAAGCTCTACAGCTTGTTGGTGTTAGCTTTACCCGAGACTACGTTGCACATCATCCGGAAGGTCGATCGGAAGAGCAAGGCAGCTGGCTTTCATGCTTGGCAGGCTTTGCTGCGTCGATTCGAGCACGACGGCATTCACCGGCGCGGGGATCTACTGGATGCTCAGGACGAGAAGCAACGTCAAGAGGAAACTTGTGTGGACTTCTTCACTCGTCTTCTCGACGTTCAGGCGCAGTTTGCTCGAGTCGACGAGGTGGTCCCGGATCGGCGTATCGTCATGAATGTCGTCAGGGGCCTGCGGCGTGAGTATTCTACCATGACAGATGCTCTGAATGAGCGCGACTCGAGTTTGACACTGGACTTCGTTGAGAATCTTCTCGCTACCACTGGGGTGCGCATCGAACGTCGCTTGGCAGAGGCGCACGAGTCGGAGCCCGGAAAGACTGCTTTCCCTGCAGTGTCTGATGATGACAACCTGCGGACCATGCTGCAAGACTTGCAGCGAGAGGTGGCGTCCCTGAAGGGTGTCCACGGAGAGAGCGGAGCGAGCAGTACCAGAGGCAACGGAGGGCGTCCAGCTTTCAAGGGTACTTGCTTTACGTGCGGTCAACGCGGCCACCGGCGTCAGGACTGTCGGGTGAAACGGCCACCCCGGGTGAACACTGCCGATGCAACACCGTTCGGCGGGTATGTTGCTTTCCCCGCTAACATGTCAGCCTCGATTCCTGATAGTGATGGCTTTCTGGCGGCCACTGTCAAGGTGCCTCCGTACCTGCACGATGTGGAGCCTGGGCTGTGGCGCGTTGCCATCACATGACCAGCGTCTTGAGAGATTTCCAGGCCTATCGCCCGATTTCTCCGGTTTGGGTGAAAGGTATCAGTGCCTATGCCAAAGGTGTGGGGAGCGTCCGTGTCACGCTGTGCTCCAAGGACAGCGACGCTGTCCCGATCACGCTGCACGATGTCTTCTATGTACCGGATCTGGCGTCTCGAGCATCGTCCAGCCATCAGCGTCTGTTTAGTGTCTCCCAGGCGCGGCAGCGTGGGCATCGCACTGTCTTCGAGGACCCGTGCGACGTACTTTGCGCCCATGCGCATCATGGTGGTGGTGTCACTATTCCCCTTCACCGTGCCCATGGTCTTGTTTGGCTCCCTACTTCGGTTGTTCCGTCTGTCTCTGCCTCGCCGGCGATGGCGCGACCCTCCAAATTTCTGTGGCATCTGCGTCTTGGTCATTTGGGGGAGTCCTGTATGGATCGACTTGTGCAATTGGGTACCTCCGGTGTGCAGGTCAGTAAGTCGGACCGCCTTTGCTTCTGTGAGACCTGCGCCTTGTGCAAGTCTCGTGTGGCGCGTATCTCGCGTGCGCCGTGTGCGGACCCTGACCGTGTCTTTCAAAAGGTCGGCGTAGACTTCTGTGGTCCTATGGGCGTGGCTTCTTTGGGTGGCTGCTACTACAGCCTCGCCGTTACGGACTTCAAGTCTCGCTTCGTCCTGCATGACGTCCTGAGAACCAAGGATGAGGCTCCGCAGTCGTTTCGGCGGTTTCTGGCTACTGTCCGGGCTTTGGGTCACAAGATTGAGCACGTGCGCCTTGACAACGACTCCGTCTTCATGGGTCGCGAATTTATGGCTGTGCTTGATGACCACGGCGTGTCGCACGACTTTTCTGCTCCGTACTCGCACTGGCAACACGGTCGCATGGAGCGACAGTGGGGGACTTTGGTGCCGGCTGCCAAGTCCATGCTTCACACAGCGGGCCTTGATCGTTCTTTTTGGAGTTTAGCCATGAACGCTGCGGTGTACGTCCGCAATCGTGTTTTCTGTGAGGCTGTTGGTGGAGTGCCCTTCGAGCTGGTCACTGGTCGTTCTGTCGACCTAAGCCACCTCCGCGTCTTCGGCTGCCCGGCGTATGTCCATGTTGACAAGTCCCGCCGTCGAAAGCTTGATGACCGGGCGTGGAAGGGCATCTTCGTGGGCTATGCGCCGGACTCCCCAGTGTGGTTGGTGTATAACCCTCGCACACGTCGTGTGGAGCGCAGTCGGAACGTGGTGTTTGATGAGTCGAAATTCACTAGGTCCGTCAGCATGGGGGAGGAGTCGTCGGCTGTCTCGAAGCCAGCGCCGGATGATGACGAACTCTCGTCGTTCATTACTTCTTCTGGGTTTCAGAATTCGGGGGAGCACGGGGATACAGACGAAGACGTTGTTGAACCAGACGACACAGAGAGCGGGAGTCAAGAGCATGGGGAGCATGATACTGTGCCTGGTGACCAAGAGGGCGGGAGTCAGGAGCCGGGGGAGCTTGTTCCTGGCGATGGCGTTGCTCCGAGGCGCAGCACCCGGCACTCTCGACCTCCGGGGCAGTGGTGGATGGCCAACAGTCGTGGTGATGATGTTGCCGCCAACATGGCAAAGCCTCACCAGCCTCTCGAGCCAACATCATATAAGCAAGCTCTGCGCAGTCCGGATGCCAAGCACTGGCAAGCGGCTATTGAGAGCGAGTATGAGTCATTGATGACTCGAAAGACCTGGAAGCTGGTTCCTCGACCTGCGGGTCGTAAGTTGGTGGACTCTAAGTGGGTGTTCAAGCTCAAACGCAACCCTGATGGCAGCATTGCTAGATATAAGGCCAGGCTTGTGGCGCGGGGCTTCACCCAAGAGCATGGCGTTGACTACGACGAGACTTTTGCTCCGACTGTAAAAGTTGCTGCGCTCCGGGTCATTATGGCTCTCGCTGCACACTATGACTGGGAGATGGAACAACTCGATGTCAATACAGCCTTTCTGGAGGCTGACCTCTCTGAGACCATCTACATGCGACAGCCTGAGGGTTACAGGAGGCCGACGGATGAAAACGGCCAAGAGCAAGTCTGTCTGCTTATGAGAGCACTGTATGGCTTGAAGCAAGCCCCACGCTACTGGAACAAGACCATCACCACTTGGCTCGTGGAGTACGGTTTCCGCCAGTCCAAGGTAGACCCCTGCATCTTCGTCCATGGCAGCGGCACGCGTCTCTACATCTTGGCCTTGTACGTTGACGACTGCATCTTGGCCGGTCCTGGTGGAACCTTCATCGTCAGCTTTAAGCGGGCATTTGGTCAAAGGTTCAGTGTGCAGGACTTGGGACCAGTTGCATGGCTTCTGGGAATGACGGTGGAGCGTAATCGTGCTGCGCGAGTGGTTAAGTTGGGTCAGCGTCAATACATCTTAGACATGCTGGAGAGGTTCAACATGTTGGACGCTAAACCCGTGAGCACACCAATGGCACTTGGCTCTATGGCAGAGCACACAGACGACAGTGGCTCAGCTGCGTCACTACCATACCAGAGTTTGATTGGCAGTCTGCTATATGCCTCGGTGAGCACCAGGCCAGACATCACCATGGCAGTCAGCTACCTGAGCCGACACATGGCGAAAGCGTCAATGGTGCACTGGGAGCAGGGCAAGAGGGTGCTGCGATACCTTAAAGGGACATCGGATCGCAAACTGGTGTACGGTGGTGGGCGAGTGTCGGTAGCCTTGGAGGGCTATGCCGATGCAGACTACGCAGGCGATTCTGATGGCCGACGCTCTCGAACTGGTTTTGTGTTCATGCTCAACGGTGCGGCAATCAGCTGGAAGAGCCAACGCCAACAGACGGTGGCATTGTCCACTGCGGAGGCGGAGTACATGGCGCTCACAGCAGCAGCACAGGAGGCCCTATTTCTGAGGCAACTCTTGGAGCAGATGGGACAACCTCAGGCCTCCGGGACTGTTCTGCACGAGGACAACCAGAGCTGCATCGCCCTCTGCAAAAACACCATGACGACGGGGCGCAGCAAGCACATCGACGTGAAGATGCACTTCTGTCGTGAGAAGTAGGAGAGCGGCGAGATTGTGGTGAAGTATTGTCCGACAGAGGGGATGCTCGCGGATGCACTAACCAAGCCTCTCGCTGCGGACAAGCATGGGCAACTCACCAAAGCAATCATGGGAAGTGGTAGTGAGTAGCGAGGGGGAGTGTCGAGAGCAGTTGTATGTCGCTACATCACTGTACTGAAGAAATCGGTACTAAAAGCGATATAGTAGCTATTTGACGCTAGATTGAATTGTGACCGTTGGATAATAGATCTAACGGTCCAAGAAGCGTTTTTGGAGATAACCGCAATATTATTTATTTTAGTATGTGTGGTTCTAGCGGATATAAGAATGGAGCTCAAAGCACTGTAACCATCCTTTCTACGCTCCAACCTTCAATAGTAGCCCTCAGGCTGTCGCATGTAGATGGTCTCAGAGAGGTCAGCCTCCAGAAAGGCTGTATTGACATCGAGTTGTTCTATCTCCCAGTCATAGTGTGCAGCGAGAGCCATAATGACCCGGAGCGCAGCAACTTTTACAGTCGGAGCAAAAGTCTCGTCGTAGTCAACGCCATGCTCTTGGGTGAAGCCCCGCGCCACAAGCCTGGCCTTATATCTAGCAATGCTGCCATCAGGGTTGCGTTTGAGCTTGAACACCCACTTAGAGTCCACCAACTTACGACCCGCAGGTCGAGGAACCAGCTTCCAGGTCTTTCGAGTCATCAATGACTCATACTCGCTGTCAATAGCCGCTTGCCAGTGCTTGGCGTCCGGACAGCGCAGAGCTTGCTTATATGATGTTGGCTCGAGAGGCTGGTGAGGCTTTGCCATGTTGGCGGCAACATCATCATCACCACGACTGTTGGCCATCCACCACTGCCCCGGAGGTCGAGAGTGCCGGGTGCTGCGCCTCGGAGCAACGCCATCGCCAGGAACAAGCTCCCCCGACTCCTGACTCCCGCTCTCTTGGTCACCAGGAACAGTATCATGCTCCCCATGCTCTTGACTCCCGCTCTCTGTGTCGTCTGGCTCAACAACGTTGACAAAGTTGATGGGTGAAAACAGAATGATTACACACTCTACAAGGCGCTGAAGGTCTGTCACCTTCAGCAGTGTCTCATTCTTGTCTATCACAGGACACCGTCCGCGTCCCAATCATGACACGCGCCCACCACATGGTGAGCACACGCCTACCACTATTCTGAGCCCTTAGATCATATCTAACGCTCAGCAACCTGCCACTATCAGCACCCATATCTATTGCATTGCTGAAAACCTTATCATCTAGATATGCTGAGTCACAGCTGTCCTATCACTGCAACACTCGTACTGGATATCAATATTGCTGAGTAGCAACTTGATTACCATATCAAACAATGCTGTTCAACACTCCCCCTTGCTACTCGTGCAAACCCATGATCGCAGTGCACAACGTCTTGTGCCTTTCACTCACCAAAGGTTTGGTGAGCGCATCGGCAAGCATGTCCTCTGTTGCACAATACTTGACCTCGATATCGCCGCTCTCCACCTTCTCCCGACAGAAGTGATACCTCACATCCATGTGCTTGCTCCGGCCAGTTGTCATGCTGTTCTTGCTGAGTGCAATGCAGCTCTGGTTGTCTTCATGGATAGTGACAGCGGAGCCGGAGTCCTGGTGAATCTCATGCATCAATTGCCTCAGAAACATCGCCTCTTGAGTAGCGCTGGTCAGCGCCATGTACTCTGCCTCCGCTGTGGACAGTGCCACGGTCTGCTGCCGCTGACTCTTCCAGCTCACTGCCGCACCATTCAGCATGAACACGTATCTTGTGCGGGAGCGCCGCCCAGCCACATCGCTCGCATAATCTGAGTCCGACCAGCCTACCAACTCGGATGACTGCACGCTGCTTCCGTACACCAGTGATGCATCAGCGGTGCCTTTGAGATACCAAAGCACTCGCTTGGCCTGCTCCCAATGCGCGTGGCAAGGATTGGCCATGTATCGGCTGAGATGACTGACAGCCATGGTGATGTCTGGTCGGGTGCTCACAGAGGCGTACAACAGGCTTCCAATCAGGCTCTGATAGGGCACCGACCTGGGAGGCAGCTGCGTGACGGATGTCTCGTCCCCGCACTTGCCCACAGCATCTACCGCCATTGGTGAGCTCACTGGCTTGCAGTCCATCATGTTGAAGCGCTCCAGCATGTCGAGCACGTACCGGCGCTGGCCAAGCCTGATGATGCCAGTGCCACGATCCCGCTCCACCGTCATGCCGAGCAGCCACGAGACTGGACCAAGGTCTTGTACGTTGAACCTGCTGCCAAATGCAGCCTTGAACTCCGGTATGAATCGGCCCGCTGCTCCGGCAATGATGCTGTTGTCCACATACAGAGCCAGGATGTACAATTGGCCTCCTTTCTGTGTGAAAGGGATACACGGAAATGCCATCACCGGGAATCGAACCCGGCACCTCCGTGTCCGGAGGCGTACGCCGTAACCAAGTACCGCGCCTAAAAGTCGGTACCCATTGGGGATATATCTCATATATATACCCCCGTACTGCCCGAGCAACGGGCTCCCGCAGTACATCCACTATTGGCGAGATAGTAGGGCCAAGACTCCCCCGGAGTACAACGTACGGATGTGTCCATTATCATGCCCACCACGGGGATCTCACAACACTCCCCCTAATGGACACCATCCGATCAACTCCGGTCAAACCCTAGTAACCCGCGCCATACGCGGAGGGCCCATAACCTGTGAAAGGGATACACGGAAATGCCATCACCGGGAATCGAACCCGGCACCTCCGTGTCCGGAGGCGTACGCCGTAACCAAGTACCGCGCCTAAAAGTCGGTACCCATTGGGGATATATCTCATATATATACCCCCGTACTGCCCGAGCAACGGGCTCCCGCAGTACATCCACTATTGGCGAGATAGTAGGGCCAAGACTCCCCCGGAGTACAACGTACGGATGTGTCCATTATCATGCCCACCACGGGGATCTCACAACACTCCCCCTAATGGACACCATCGAAACCATGTTGTGAGATCCCCGTGGTGGGCACGATAATGGACACATCCGTACGTTGTACTCCGGGGGAGTCTTGGCCCTACTATCTCGCCAATAGTGGATGTACTGCGGGAGCCCGTTGCTCGGGCAGTACGGGGGTATATATATGAGATATATCCCCAATGGGTACCGACTTTTAGGCGCGGTACTTGGTTACGGCGTACGGCTCCGGACACGGAGGTGCCGGGTTCGATCCCCGGTGATGGCATTTCCGTGTAACCCTTTGACAGGTTATGGGCCCTCCGTGTATGACGCGGGTTGCTAGGGTTTGACCGGAGTTGATCGGATGGTGTCCATTAGGGGGAGTGTTGTGAGATCCCCGTGGTGGGCACGATAATGGACACATCCGTACGTTGTACTCCGGGGGAGTCTTGGCCCTACTATCTCGCCAATAGTGGATGTACTGCGGGAGCCCGTTGCTCGGGCAGTACGGGGGTATATATATGAGATATATCCCCAATGGGTACCGACTTTTAGGCGCGGTACTTGGTTACGGCGTACGGCTCCGGACACGGAGGTGCCGGGTTCGATCCCCGGTGATGGCATTTCCGTGTAACCCTTTGACATTCTGGTAGATGAAAATACACGGATCCACTTTGGACTGGCAGAAGCCATACTCCTCTAGCCAGGCAGTGATAGTCTTGTTCCAGTTTCTGGGAGCTTGCTTTAGGCCGTAGAGGGCCTTTTTCAGCAGACACACAAGCTCTGTCCCTTTGCTGTCAGTACTCCGGAAGCCTTCAGGCTGTCGCATGTATATCTCCTCGTCGATGTTGGCCTCCAAGAATGCTGTCACTACATCCAGCTGCTCCACCTCCCAATCATGGAAAGCAGCTAACGCTAGTACCACCCGGATAGAGATAACCCGCACAGTAGGAGCAAAGGTCTCGTGATAGTCCACGCCATGCTCTTGTGTGAAGCCACGCGCCACTAGTCTTGCCTTGTACCTTGCAATATTACCATCAGAGTCGCGCTTGAGCTTGAACACCCACTTGGAGTCCACTAGCTTTCTACCGGCAGGACGGGGAACCAGCTTCCAGGTGTTGCGCGATACAAGCGAGTCATACTCAGTCTTGATGGCTGCTTCCCACTCCGTGGCTTGAGGACCTCGTAGCGCTTGTTTATACGACGCAGGCTCGTGCACGACATTGCTTGGATTGATAGCTGCGGTGTTGCCAACAACCCACCACTGACCCGGAGGACGCCTCGTCCGAAGGCTATACCTTTGTGCAGTTCCATGCTGCTCCGCTGGTGCTGTCATCACCAGCCTCGGCATCCAGCATCTCACGTGCGGGACAGCTCTCCCCCATGGAGATGATAGCATTCCCGCCTCGGTCACATTGGGGAGCCTCAGCTGGACGAGTTGTTAACAGGTCATGTGGAAGGCTTGGGCTATGCATCACACGAGAAGTTGGGATTCTGTGAGACCTGCGCTGTGTTTAAGTCTCAAGTCCGCAATATTCCTCGTGCTCCTGCGGACAGAGATGTTGGACTGTTTGAGGTGATTGGTGTGGATTTTTGTGGCCCGATGAGTGTTCCATCCTTGGGTGGGAGGCGCTACAGCTTCGGCGCAGTTGACTTCCGCAGCCGCTTCGTGCTGCATGATGCCTTGCGCTCCAAGGACGAGGCTACCTCTTCGTTCCGCCGGATGCTGACCACCATTCGCTCCCTGGGGTACACAGTTCGCCGGCTTCGGGTCGACAACGACACTGTGTTTCTTGGTGCTGCGTTCCGGAGCTTATTGGACGAGTTCAACATCGCCCTAGAGGTCACCGCCCCCTACGCTCATTGGCAGCATGGTCGCATCGAGCGGCAGTGGGGCACATTGGTTCCGATGGCACAGTCTATGATTCGGCATGCTGGGCTGCCGAAGTCCTATTGGGCGTTGGCTATGGCGGCAGCGGTGCACATCCGCAATCGTATGTGCAGCAGTGGAGCTGGTGGCGTTCCGTATCAGCTTGTTACCGGTCGACCGGCTGACTTGAGTGGAAGCGTGGAGGGCCCATAACCTGACAAAGTTGATGGGTGAAAACAGAATGATTACACACTCTACAAGGCGCTGAAGGTCTGTCACCTTCAGCAGTGTCTCATTCTTGTCTATCACAGGACACCGTCCGCGTCCCAATCATGACACGCGCCCACCACATGGTGAGCACACGCCTACCACTATTCTGAGCCCTTAGATCATATCTAACGCTCAGCAACCTGCCACTATCAGCACCCATATCTATTGCATTGCTGAAAACCTTATCATCTAGATATGCTGAGTCACAGCTGTCCTATCACTGCAACACTCGTACTGGATATCAATATTGCTGAGTAGCAACTTGATTACCATATCAAACAATGCTGTTCAACAAACGTCTTCGTCTGTATCCGCGTGCTCCCCCGAATTCTGAAACCCAGAAGAAGTAATGAACGACGGGAGTTCGTCATCATCCGGCGCTGGCTTCGAGACAGCCGACGACTCCTCCCCCATGCTGACGGACCTAGTGAATTTCGACTCATCAAACACCACGTTCCGACTGCGCTCCACACGACGTGTGCGAGGGTTATACACCAACCACACTGGGGAGTCCGGCGCATAGCCCACGAAGATGCCCTTCCACGCCCGGTCATCAAGTTTTCGACGGCGGGACTTGTCAACATGGACATATGCCGGGCAGCCGAAGACGCGGAGGTGGCTTAGGTCAACAGAACGACCAGTGACCAGCTCGAAGGGCACTCCACCAGCAGCCTCACAGAAAACACGATTGCGGACGTACACCGCAGCGTTCATGGCTAAACTCCAAAAAGAACGATCAAGGCCCGCTGTGTGAAGCATGGACTTGGCAGCCGGCACCAAAGTCCCCCACTGTCGCTCCATGCGACCGTGTTGCCAGTGCGAGTACGGAGCAGAGAAGTCGTGCGACACGCCGTGGTCATCAAGCACAGCCATAAAATCGCGACCCATGAAGACGGAGTCGTTGTCAAGACGCACGTGCTCAATCTTGTGACTCAAAGCCCGGACAGTAGCCAGAAACCGCCGAAACGACTGCGGAGCCTCATCCTTGGTTCTCAGCACGTCATGCAGGACGAAGCGAGACTTGAAGTCCGTAACGGCGAGGCTGTAGTAGCAGCCACCCAAAAAAGCCACGCCCATAGGACCGCAGAAGTCTACGCCGACCTTTTGAAAGACACGGTCAGGGTCCGCACACGGCGCACGCGAGATACGCGCCACACGAGACTTGCACAAGGCGCAGGTCTCACAGAAGCAAAGGCGGTCCGACTTACTGACCTGCACACCGGAGGTACCCAACTGCACAAGTCGATCCATACAGGACTCCCCCAAATGACCAAGACGCAGATGCCACAGAAATTTGGAGGGTCGCGCCATCGCCGGCGAGGCAGAGACAGACGGAACAACCGAAGTAGGGAGCCAAACAAGACCATGGGCACGGTGAAGGGGAATAGTGACACCACCACCATGCTGTGCATGGGCGCAAAGTACGTCGCACGGGTCCTCGAAGACAGTGCGATGCCCACGCTGCCGCGCCTGGGAGACACTAAATAGACGCTGATGGCTGGACGATGCTCGAGCCGCCAGATCCGGTACATAGAAGACATCGTGCAGCGTGATCGGGACAGCGTCGCTGTCCTTGGAGCGCAGCGTGACACGGACGCTCCCCACACCTTTGGCATAGGCACTGATACCTTTCACCCAAATCGGAGAAATCGGGCGATAGGCCTGGAAATCTCTCAAGACGCTGGTCATGTGATGGCTAGCGCCGCTGTCAACGAGCCACAGCCCAGGCTCCACATCGTGCAGGTACGGAGGCACCTTGACAGTGGCCGCCAGAAAGCCATCACTATCAGGAATCGAGGTCGACATGTTAGCGGGGAAAGCAACATACCCGCCGAACGGTGTTGCATCGGCAGTGTTCACCCGGGGTGGCCGTTTCACCCGACAGTCCTGACGCCGGTGGCCGCGTTGACCGCACGTAAAGCAAGTACCCCTGAAAGTTGGTCGCCCTCCGTTGCCTCTGTTACTGCTCGCTCCGCTCTCTCCGTGGACACCCTTCAGGGACGCCACCTCTCGCTGCAAGTTTTGCAGCATTGTCCGCAAGTTGTCATCATCAGACACTGCAGGGAAAGCAGTCTTTCCGGGCTCCGACTCGTGCGCCTCTGCCAAGCGACGTTCGATGCGCACCCCAGTGGTAGCGAGAAGATTCTCAACGAAGTCCAGTGTCAAACTCGAGTCGCGCTCATTCAGAGCATCTGTCATGGTAGAATACTCAGGCCGCAGGCCCCTGACGACATTCATGACGATACGCCGATCCGGGACCACCTCGTCGACTCGAGCAAGCTGCGCCTGAACGTCGAGAAGACGAGTGAAGAAGTCCACACAAGTTTCCTCTTGACGTTGCTTCTCGTCCAGAGCATCCAGTAGATCCCCGCGCCGGTGAATGCCGTCGTGCTCGAATCGACGCAGCAAAGCTTGCCAAGCATGAAAGCCAGCTGCCTTGCTCTTCCGATCGACCTTCCGGATGATGTGCAACGTAGTCTCGGGTAAAGCTAACACCAACAAGCTGTAGAGCTTCTTCTGCTGAGCAGCATCGTCCTCGCCTTCAGAATCCAGAGCAGCGTCACAGCCCACCGCATCCACGAATGCTGTGAACCGGGTTCGGAACAAGGGAAAGTCCGCGGCTTTGCCGGAAAAAACAGGGACCTTCACACTCTCAGCCATGGAGCGAGACGCCAGCAGACAACGAACTGGGGGTCAAAAGAACAACAGAGATAATAAATCTTTGCCCACCAACCTCACTGGGATCAACCTCCCCAACACAAGGAAACAGACGGCACAGTAGAAGCCGGCTCGAGCTTGGCGCGTGCGTCGAAAGGAGATGAACAAGGTTCCGGTACAGTGAGATCAAGTGAAGACGACCCAATTACCCCCAAACAGGTATCAAGTAACAAGAAGAACAGTCTCCACGAGCTCGACAAGTCTCCGACAACAGACGAATAAGGTTCCGACACGTCCCGACCACACGCAGGTTTGCCAAGCACCACAACGCAGGTAACGGGTAACACGGCAACACTCGTCACGCGCTCAACAGGAACGTCGACAGCTGATACAACACGTTCCGACACGTCTCGACGAAGCGTAAGTGGTCTAGGCAACCACCACGCAAGTAACAGGCAACGCGGTAACAGTCGCCAAGAGCTCGACAGGTCGGTCGACAACGGATAATCAGGTCCCGATACTTCGCAAACAAGCTCACGCAGTCCAACGACCACAAAAATAACAGGGGATATGGAACAGTCCCCACAACTCGAAAGATCCGCCGACAGCGGGAAAAAATCAGGTTCCGACACGCCGCGAACGAGGTCAGGCGATCCAAAACACCACCACGAAGCACAACAGGCGACACGGAAAAATCCCAGCAATCTTGTCAAGTACGTCGACAGCAAGTCGACCCAGTGGTAACGCTAGCGACAGGATAGAAGAAATAGTACAGTCCACACGCTCGTTCACACTTCCGCAGACCAACGGTATCACCAACGATATCAGGCAACACACGTCGCAGCAACCCAAGCTGTACTCACCACCAGAATATGGAGGCCACAGCTTCCGTACGGACTCGATCCTTCAGCCCAGCTCCAACACACAAATTGAAGTCGAAGCGCCGACAAACTTGTAATCCAGTAGCTCCTCGTTGACAAACTTCCCGACTTGGTAGTAGTAGAAGAAGCACTGCTGACGTAGCAGAAGTACTACTGTAGAAATGTAGTACAAGTACTGCTGTAGTGCTGCTGTAGTAGTAGAAGTGGAAGTAGAAGTACTGCTGACTCAGCAGGGGTTACGAGGTGCGTGGAAGCGTGGAGGGCCCATAACCTATTGAAGGTTGGAGCGTAGAAAGGATGGTTACAGTGCTTTGAGCTCCATTCTTATATCCTCTAGAACCACACATACTAAAATAAATAATATTGCGGTTATCTCCAAAAACGCTTCTTGGACCGTTAGATATATTATCCAACGGTCACAATTCAATCTAGCGTCAAATAGCTACTATATCGCATTTAATACCGATTTCTTCAGTACAGTGATGTAGCGACATACAACTGCTCTCGACACAGAGACGCAGGAGTCGGAGCCCGGAAAGACTGCTTTCCCTGCAGTGTCTGATGATGACAACCTGCGGACCATGCTGCAAGACTTGCAGCGAGAGGTGGCGTCCCTGAAGGGTGTCCACGGAGAGAGCGGAGCGAGCAGTACCAGAGGCAACGGAGGGCGTCCAGCTTTCAAGGGTACTTGCTTTACGTGCGGTCAACGCGGCCACCGGCGTCAGGACTGTCGGGTGAAACGGCCACCCCGGGTGAACACTGCCGATGCAACACCGTTCGGCGGGTATGTTGCTTTCCCCGCTAACATGTCAGCCTCGATTCCTGATAGTGATGGCGTTCTGGCGGCCACTGTCAAGGTGCCTCCGTACCTGCACGATGTGGAGCCTGGGCTGTGGCTCGTTGACAGCGGCGCTAGCCATCACATGACCAGCGTCTTGAGAGATTTCCAGGCCTATCGCCCGATTTCTCCGGTTTGGGTGAAAGGTATCAGTGCCTATGCCAAAGGTGTGGGGAGCGTCCGTGTCACGCTGCGCTCCAAGGACAGCGACGCTGTCCCGATCACGCTGCACGATGTCTTCTATGTACCGGATCTGGCGTCTCGAGCATCGTCCAGCCATCAGCGTCTGTTTAGTGTCTCCCAGGCGCGGCAGCGTGGGCATCGCACTGTCTTCGAGGACCCGTGCGACGTACTTTGCGCCCATGCGCAGCATGGTGGTGGTGTCACTATTCCCCTTCACCGTGCCCATGGTCTTGTTTGGCTCCCTACTTCGGTTGTTCCGTCTGTCTCTGCCTCGCCGGCGATGGCGCGACCCTCCAAATTTCTGTGGCATCTGCGTCTTGGTCATTTGGGGGAGTCCTGTATGGATCGACTTGTGCAATTGGGTACCTCCGGTGTGCAGGTCAGTAAGTCGGACCGCCTTTGCTTCTGTGAGACCTGCGCCTTGTGCAAGTCTCGTGTGGCGCGTATCTCGCGTGCGCCGTGTGCGGACCCTGACCGTGTCTTTCAGAAGGTCGGCGTAGACTTCTGCGGTCCTATGGGCGTGGCTTCTTTGGGTGGCTGCTACTACAGCCTCGCCGTTACGGACTTCAAGTCTCGCTTCGTCCTGCATGACGTGCTGAGAACCAAGGATGAGGCTCCGCAGTCGTTTCGGCGGTTTCTGGCTACTGTCCGGGCTTTGGGTCACAAGATTGAGCACGTGCGCCTTGACAACGACTCCGTCTTCATGGGTCGCGAATTTATGGCTGTGCTTGATGACCACGGCGTGTCGCACGACTTTTCTGCTCCGTACTCGCACTGGCAACACGGTCGCATGGAGCGACAGTGGGGGACTTTGGTGCCGGCTGCCAAGTCCATGCTTCACACAGCGGGCCTTGATCGTTCTTTTTGGAGTCTAGCCATGAACGCTGCGGTGTACGTCCGCAATCGTGTTTTCTGTGAGGCTGCTGGTGGAGTGCCCTTCGAGCTGGTCACTGGTCGTTCTGTTGACCTAAGCCACCTCCGCGTCTTCGGCTGCCCGGCGTATGTCCATGTTGACAAGTCCCGCCGTCGAAAACTTGATGACCGGGCGTGGAAGGGCATCTTCGTGGGCTATGCGCCGGACTCCCCAGTGTGGTTGGTGTATAACCCTCGCACACGTCGTGTGGAGCGCAGTCGGAACGTGGTGTTTGATGAGTCGAAATTCACTAGGTCCGTCAGCATGGGGGAGGAGTCGTCGGCTGTCTCGAAGCCAGCGCCGGATGATGACGAACTCCCGTCGTTCATTACTTCTTCTGGGTTTCAGAATTCGGGGGAGCACGTGGATACAGACGAAGACGTTGTTGAGCCAGACGACACAGAGAGCGGGAGTCAAGAGCATGGGGAGCATGATACTGTGCCTGGTGACCAAGAGGGCGGGAGTCAGGAGCCGGGGGAGCTTGTTCCTGGCGATGGCGTTGCTCCGAGGCGCAGCACCCGGCACTCTCGACCTCCGGGGCAGTGGTGGATGGCCAACAGTCGTGGTGATGATGTTGCCGCCAACATGGCAAAGCCTCACCAGCCTCTCGAGCCAACATCATATAAGCAAGCTCTGCGCAGTCCGGATGCCAAGCACTGGCAAGCGGCTATTGACAGCGAGTATGAGTCATTGATGACTCGAAAGACCTGGAAGCTGGTTCCTCGACCTGCGGGTCGTAAGTTGGTGGACTCTAAGTGGGTGTTCAAGCTCAAACGCAACCCTGATGGCAGCATTGCTAGATATAAGGCCAGGCTTGTGGCGCGGGGCTTCACCCAAGAGCATGGCGTTGACTACGACGAGACTTTTGCTCCGACTGTAAAGGTTGCTGCGCTCCGGGTCATTATGGCTCTCGCTGCACACTATGACTGGGAGATGGAACAACTCGATGTCAATACAGCCTTTCTGGAGGCTGACCTCTCTGAGACCATCTACATGCGACAGCCTGAGGGTTACAGGAGGCCGACGGATGAGAACGGCCAAGAGCAAGTCTGTCTGCTTATGAGAGCACTGTATGGCTTGAAGCAAGCCCCACGCTACTGGAACAAGACCATCACCACTTGGCTCGTGGAGTACGGTTTCCGCCAGTCCAAGGTAGACCCCTGCATCTTCGTCCATGGCAGCGGCACGCGTCTCTACATCTTGGCCTTGTACGTTGACGACTGCATCTTGGCCGGTCCTGGTGGAACCTTCATCGTCAGCTTTAAGCGGGCATTTGGTCAAAGGTTCAGTGTGCAGGACTTGGGACCAGTTGCATGGCTTCTGGGAATGACGGTGGAGCGTGATCGTGCTGCGCGAGTGGTTAAGTTGGGTCAGCGTCAATACATCTTAGACAAAACTGGTGTACGGTGGTGGGCGAGTGTCGGTAGCCTTGGAGGGCTATGCCGATGCAGACTACGCAGGCGATTCTGATGGCCGACGCTCTCGAACTGGTTTTGTGTTCATGCTCAACGGTGCGGTAATCAGCTAGAAGAGCCAACGCCAACAGACGGTGGCATTGTCCACTGCGGAGGCGGAGTACATGGCGCTCACAGCAGCAGCACATGAGGCCCTATTTCTGAGGCAACTCTTGGAGCAGATGGGACAACCTCAGGCCTCCGGGACTGTTCTGCACGAGGACAACCAGAGCTGCATCGCCCTCTGCAAAAACACCATGACGACGGGGCGCAGCAAGCACATCGACGTGAAGATGCACTTCTGTCGTGAGAAGCAGGAGAGCGGCGAGATTGTGGTGAAGTATTGTCCGACAGAGGTGATGCTCGCGGATGCACTAACCAAGCCTCTCGCTGCGGACAAGCATGGGCAACTCACCAAAGCAATCATGGGAAGTGGTAGTGAGTAGCGAGGGGGAGTGTCGAGAGCAGTTGTATGTCGCTACATCACTGTACTGAAGAAATCGGTATTAAAAGCGATATAGTAGCTATTTGACGCTAGATTGAATTGTGACCGTTGGATAATAGATCTAACGGTCCAAGAGCGTTTTTGGAGATAACCGCAATATTATTTATTTTAGTATGTGTGGTTCTAGCGGATATAAGAATGGAGCTCAAAGCACTGTAACCATCCTTTCTACGCTCCAACCTTCAATAGTAGCAACTTGATTACCATATCAAACAATGCTGTTCAACACTCCCCCTTGCTACTCGTGCAAACCCATGATCGCAGTGCACAACTTCTTGTGCCTTTCACTCACCAAAGGTTTGGTGAGCGCATCGGCAAGCATGTCCTCTGTTGCACAATACTTGACCTCGATATCGCCGCTCTCCACCTTCTCCCGACAGAAGTGATACCTCACATCCATGTGCTTGCTCCGGCCAGTTGTCATGTTGTTCTTGCTGAGTGCAATGCAGCTCTGGTTGTCTTCATGAATAGTGACAGCGGAGCCGGAGTCCTGGTGAATCTCATGCATCAATTGCCTCAGAAACATCGCCTCTTGAGTAGCGCTGGTCAGCGCCATGTACTCTGCCTCCGCTGTGGACAGTGCCACGGTCTGCTGCCGCTGACTCTTCCAGCTCACTGCCGCACCATTCAGCATGAACACGTATCCTGTGCGGGAGCGCCGCCCAGCCACATCGCTCGCATAATCTGAGTCCGACCAGCCTACCAACTCGGATGACTGCACGCTGCTTCCGTACACCAGTGATGCATCAGCGGTGCCTTTGAGATACCAAAGCACTCGCTTGGCCTGCTCCCAATGCGCGTGGCAAGGATTGGCCATGTATCGGCTGAGATGACTGACAGCCATGGTGATGTCTGGTCGGGTGCTCACAGAGGCGTACAACAGGCTTCCAATCAGGCTCTGATAGGGCACCGACCTGGGAGGCAGCTGCGTGACGGATGTCTCGTCCCCGCACTTGCCCACAGCATCTACCGCCATTGGTGAGCTCACTGGCTTGCAGTCCATCATGTTGAAGCGCTCCTGCATGTCGAGCACGTACCGGCGCTGGCCAAGCCTGATGATGCCAGTGCCACGATCCCGCTCCACCGTCATGCCGAGCAGCCACGAGACTGGACCAAGGTCTTGTACGTTGAACCTGCTGCCAAATGCAACCTTGAACTCCGGTATGAATCGGCCCGCTGCTCCGGCAATGATGCTGTCGTCCACATAGAGGGCCAGGATGTACAATTGGCCTCCTTTCTGGTAGATGAAAATACACGGATCCACTTTGGACTGGCAGAAGCCATACTCCTCTAGCCAGGCAGTGATAGTCTTGTTCCAGTTTCTGGGAGCTTGCTTTAGGCCGTAGAGGGCCTTTTTCAGCAGACACACAAGCTCTGTCCCTTTGCTGTCAGTACTCCGGAAGCCTTCAGGCTGTCGCATGTATATCTCCTCGTCGATGTTGGCCTCCAAGAATGCTGTCACTACATCCAGCTGCTCCACCTCCCAATCATGGAAAGCAGCTAACGCTAGTACCACCCGGATAGAGATAACCCGCACAGTAGGAGCAAAGGTCTCGTGATAGTCCACGCCATGCTCTTGAGTGAAGCCACGCGCCACTAGTCTTGCCTTGTACCTTGCAATATTACCATCAAAGTCGCGCTTGAGCTTGAACACCCACTTGGAGTCCACTAGCTTTCTACCGGCAGGACGGGGAACCAGCTTCCAGGTGTTGCGCGATACAAGCGAGTCATACTCAGTCTTGATGGCTGCTTCCCACTCCGTGGCTTGAGGACCTCGTAGCGCTTGTTTATACGACGCAGGCTCGTGCACGACATTGCTTGGATTGATAGCTGCGGTGTTGCCAACAACCCACCACTGACCCGGAGGACGCCTTGTCCGAAGGCTATACCTTTGTGCAGTTCCATGCTGCTCCGCTGGTGCTGTCTCCCCCAAATTCGCATCCGGCTCGTCCTCAATCGACTGAGAACTGATATCGCTCGACGTATGCTGCTGCGTCTCCCCTACGGAAGTGCTAGGCTCCCCCTTCGCCACTTCTGGCACCTCACGAGGAGCCTCATCCACCGGCTGTGTCTCCCCCACGAATGTATCGGGCTTCTCCCTAGCCGCCTCATCAGAGGTGCTGTCATCACCAGCCTCGGCATCCAGCATCTCACGTGCGGGACAGCTCTCCCCCATGGAGATGATAGCACTCTCGTCAAACACCACATTGCGGCTACTCACCACACGTCGAGTGGTGGGGTTGTACACCAGCCAGGCAGGGGACTCGGGTGCGTAGCCCACAAACACGCCTTTCCATGCACGATCGTCCAGTTTGCGGCGCTGCGACTTGTCCACGTGGACATAAGCCGGGCAGCCAAACACCCGCATGGAACTCAAGTCAGCCGGTCGACCGGTAACAAGCTGATACCGAACGCCACCAGCTCCACTGCTGCACACCCGATTGCGGATGTGCACCGCTGCCGCCATAGCCAACGCCCAATAGGACTTCGGCAGCCCAGCATGCCGAATCATAGACTGTGCCATCGGAACCAATGTGCCCCACTGCCGCTCGATGCGACCATGCTGCCAATGAGCGTAGGGGGCGGTGACCTCTAGGGCGATGTTGAACTCGTCCAATAAGCTCCGGAACGCAGCACCAAGAAACACAGTGTCGTTGTCGACCCGAAGCCGGCGAACTGTGTACCCCAGGGAGCGAACGGTGGTCAGCATCCGGCGGAACGAAGAGGTAGCCTCGTCCTTGGAGCGCAAGGCATCATGCAGCACGAAGCGGCTGCGGAAGTCAACTGCGCCGAAGCTGTAGCGCCTCCCACCCAAGGATGGAACACTCATCGGGCCACAAAAATCCACACCAATCACCTCAAACAGTCCCACATCTCGGTCCGCAGGAGCACGAGGAATATTGCGGACTTGAGACTTACACACAGCGCAGGTCTCACAGAATCCTAACTTCTCGTGTGATGCATAGCCCAAGCCTTCCACATGACCTGTTAACAGCTCGTCCAGCTGAGGCTCCCCAATGTGACCGAGGCGGGAATGCCACAGCCGCTTCCCCGATGACGCCGTGGCCGCCGAAGCCGTAGCACGCGCTGGAAGAGCAACCGTCGCAGGCAGCCAGATCAATCCGTGGGCTCGCTCCATGGGAATCTTAACACCACCACCATGAGCTGCGTGAAGCTGAAGATGGTCCATGGGATCGGCCAACAACACGCTATGACCCTGCTGCCGCGCCTGAGTGAGGCTAAACAACCGATGATATGTCCAAGACGCACGACGGGACAGCTCGGGAACGTGAAGCACATGGCGCAACGTGGCAGGAATCTTCGTACCGTCTGCAGCCGGCACAGTGATGCGGATAGTGCCGACACCCACAGCAAAAGCACTGGTGCCCTTCACCCACAGCCGGTCAGACAGCGCACGATAGTTCACGAAGTCATCACGTTTGCTTGTCATGTGGTGGCTCGCTCCACTGTCGGCTAGCCACATCCAAGTCTCCCCCTCATTCATCACCATGGCTCGTGCTTCACTGAATGACCTAGCAGGACTGGCAGTGATGTCTACACCAGCAGGGAAAGCCACGGGAGACTCGAGACTTGCAGAATTGCCGCTAGCACGCCTTTCAGGGCACTCTGAGCGGCGATGGCCCTTCTTGCCGCAACTGAAACAAATGCCGCGGAAGGGTCGGACTCCGCCTGCTCCCACAGCCACACCACGTGAGTTCCCAGGGCCATGCATGGATTTGAGCTGCTCCTGAAGATCATGGACCTGGCGCTTCAAGGATTCAGCAGAGGTGTCACCGGAAAAGGCCGGAAAAGCTGCAGGGGGCGGCGCCTCCGTCTGAGTCTTGCCGCGACTCTCAATACGCATGCCCTTCTGTCGAAGGTCGCGCTTGACGGCGTCCATACTGAGGCTGTGGACGTCCCATGTGTCTGTGATGGAGTGGTACTCTTGACGTAGACCCTTCACCAAGTACATGATGACCCGTCGGTCGTGAACGTCCTCCCCCACACGGGCGAGCTGGCGCTAAAGTCGGACCAACCGGTTCAAATACAGGAGACTAGTCTCATCGTCTGCCTGGGCCTTCTCCATATCCTGCAGCAGCTCAGCCAGACGGTAGATGCCATCGTCTTCATAGTGGTCCACCAGCGCAGTCCACGCCTTGAGGCCGCAGTTCTCGTCAACTTCATGGACATTCTCAATAATTGAGAGATCGTCCTCAGGCAGCGCCTGAATCAAAGTAGAGTACAAGTCGATGTGTTGCTGCGCGGTAGCGGCGTCGTTCTCGAGGAGAGCCGGTGCCCAGCTCTGCATCAATCCAACAGCAAAATTTGTGACTCCCTTGCGAGTCACCTACCTTGAGGTACTACTTATAGCCTTATCTAGCGCGAGTCGTGATCCCTAATGTGCGCGCATCTTGCGCAAAAGATCACTACTCTACTAAATATTATTTTCAATACTCTAATGTATTGAAACTATTATTCCCCTTACTTGATTATCGGCATCCTAAATGCCGGTATTTTTGGGCCTCTAATAGGATTACTATGTGCCTTTTGCGTGTCTTTGAAAAACTAGGTTTGCTTTTAGCTACGCCATTCGCAAAACTAACATTTTATTTGACACTGTGGCACATAAGGGGTGAAAATTACATGGGTGGCAGGTTCCTGCCGCGTAGAACAATCATGAGTCGTCGGCACCGAAAAGGAGTCGTCGTGCATGAAGTCTCCCATATGACTCCAATGTAGAGGATTTTGTAATTAGGTATGGTACTTTTCCGTGTACCGGCGGCGGAACCGACGGGCGCGGGCCGTAACCGAGCAGGTGGTAGTCCAAATGAAGCGTTTCAAGGCACGTCGGACTCGTCATGACGAGAGCTACGCAACGGTGTGTCTTTTGTCTAAGTTCGACGTGCTTGGAGCTACCGAGAAAACCACCAATCGGTAGCAATCGAGCAAACCGGACGTTGTAGGGGACCGGCGTGAGCGCTACCAACGGGTAGGTACGGGCCAAATCACATTTACGCAACGTTCGGAGGAAGCCGAAACAACGGATGAGTACCTTGTGAGCGGGACAACGGACCTCGGGGAAGTAGCAATCTTGCAGAAAAAGTACGGGTACGTGAAGCCAAAAAAGAAAAGACGGCGCTGGCGGTAACGAAGCCGGTGGTTGGCCAAATCAAGCAAATAAAAGCTCTTGCTACTCGTCTTGGCGAGTTCCACACGACGGTGTGGCTCGCTTCTAAATATGAGGTGCTTACCGCTAGTCCAAAAGTAGCCAATCGGTAGCAATCGTGTGTAAAACCGGAAGTTACACGGGAGTTTTCGGGACGGGCGAGAGCGCTACCAACGGGTAGGCACGGGCCAAAACACGATAAAATTACGTTCGGATGGTTGAGTGGCAACGCTTGAGTAGCTTGTGAGGCGTGAGCGGGACAACGACGCAAACAAAAGCTCTTGATACTCCCCTTAGCGAGTTGCACACGACGGTATGACTCGCTTCCGGATGTGAGGTGCTCCACGCTAGGCCAAAAGTGAACAATTGGTAGCAATCTTGCAAAACTTCCGTTGTACGGGATGGGCCGAAGCGCTACCAACGGGTAGGTTTTATGGGACACTGTGCACATAGAGGGGGTGACTATTACATGGGTGGCAGGTCCCTGCCGCGTAGAACAATCATGACACGTTGGCGCCGAGGAGGCGCCTGCCGTGTATGATGTCTCCCAAAAGCAAGGGCGGGAGGGCGGGGACAGCGAAAATGATGACTCCCTTGCGAGTCACTAGGTAGGAGCTATTATTTATAGCCCCAGCAGGGCGATTCATTCACCTACGCACATCGTGTGCGCAGAAATGCTCACTACTGCACTAAATACTACAGTACTTTACTGTTGAACATTAAGTACTACAAACTACTAAATCCCCTATCTTAATTATGAATATCCTAAATACCGGTACTAATTGGGCTTCAAGGAGGAGGGCGATGTTTCTTGGCGTGTCTTAGAAAAATCAGGTATGCTTTGGGCTACGCCCTCCGCAGACCCCACCTTTTATGGGACACTGTGCACATAGAGGGGGTGACTATTACATGGGTGGCAGGTCCCTGCCGCGTAGAACAATCATGACACGTTGGCGCCGAGGAGGCGCCTGCCGTGTATGATGTCTCCCATATGACTCCCATGTAGAGGTAGCAGCTGAGTCGAGCCACCAGTTATCAGAGCCCCGCGATGCATCGCAGAATGGTGGCTCGCGAAGTGTGGAAGTAGATTTGAACAGCATCCTTGCGGCACCGCCAATGACCAACATCCGCGATCAGCCTCTGAGAGCTGTAGGCGTCCCACAGCCATTGCGACAATGACTTGCGCCCCGAGTGCGAGGACACGCGAGAAATGTCGGTGGTGCGGCCCGTCGCATCCGGGAAGGCCCGCAAGAACGCAGCCCGGTACGCGGAGCCTAGGCAAGTGTACGCGCCAGCATTGAAGGTCGCAGGTCCCAGCGCCCGCGACCGAGGAGCGGACAGCAAATATCCCCTGGACGGTGGGCGGAAGCGCAGCAAATAATCCCGTAACAGATCCACGGGGCGAACTCCTAGAGAGCCGACACACTCAGGGATATAGGCGTTCGCGTCAATGCGGGAGTCCACGTTCTTGTCGACAAGCACCCGCAGGCCAATGTATTCGCCCCCGATGTCCAGGTCCCGAGCTATGTAAACTTCGGAAGTAGGCAAAAACACTAGCTGCCCAGAAGCATCCACCTCATAGCAGACGCGAAGGTGCACAGCGGCCCGTCGTCGCAGGCAACCCAAGGTGCTGATCACCAAGGCCAACCGCCGATGGTGGCCAGAAGCGCAAGACAGATCAAAACCCGCTCGGAGGATGGCAGCAAACTCGGTCTTGGACAAACCGAGTCTACCGCGGCGACCGGTTTTCGCCAGTCGTCTGACCACCGCCATGACGTCCGCCACTGGAGCCTCACGGACGGCGTTAGGTAACGGCGCCCGCCCGACACGGGTCAAGGCGGAGCTTTGTCTCCGATGCCAGTCACTCACGGCCGAAAGGCGACCCGACACCGTGCCAGCATCCAGCCCACGGTCGTGTGTGCAGTGGTAGATGTAGCCTCGTAGCAACTCTGGAGCAGCAGGGAGTGGGGCCACCCCCCGCGCGTGACAGAAATCGGTAAAATCAGCTAGCCCTCCAGCGTAAGTGCGCTGAGACGAGACTCGTAGCCGACGAGCCTCCCAGTCCTCAGCGCCCCGAATCAACCGCACCCAGTCGGCACGGTGAGTTCCCAAGCCCGCGCCCCCAGGCGCAGGCATCCCCAACGCATGTGCTTCTACTCCCGCCAGTGCGCAATCCACACACACAAAGAGCTCAGGATGACCTGTGCAACTCCTTGCGGCGCAGCCCGGACACAACACCAGGTCGCATCCCGCGCAGGAATAAGAAGTCTGAAGCGGCCGATCCCCGCAAGCGCGGCAGCGAAGCGTGCCATGGGTGTGAGGTTGCAGGCCTGGCACACGAAGGGGGGAAGTACACAGCCACCACAGGCCAGTTAGTGGGGCCCAAGTCCACTCTGCTCCGTGGCAGAGGCAAAGCCCGAGAAGCCATGTGCCAAGCAGGAGCCGTGAATAGTCGTGAGCCCGCGTGCCAGTAGCCAACGACACAGCCCCCCCCCACAAAGCGCCACCAGGAAGCTGAGGTCCACACAGGGAGTATGAACACCGCAGCCGTGCGCTCTGGACAGCCGTGAAAGCAACGCCAAAAATGCCGCAGGATTGGCTCCGCCTCCGAAAAAGGAGGATTACACCACACAAGCAGCTCTGCCCAGTCATGCTCGAGACAAGAGTCAAGGGCGGACCAGAACCGGCAGCAAAACGCGTTGTGTCCAAGGGGGTCGGAACACGCGTCGACATCGAACGGACCGCACAGGGACGACAGCCTGCGGTACAGCCGCTCATCCATCATCCAGTCCCCCTCATCCCGGCGACCGGTAAGGCGCGAGATGCCGTCCGCGAGACGGTTCTGCACGCCAGGCAAGTGCCGTGCGATGGCCTCACACCCAAGCCCTCCTAGTAGGTCCAGTAAGGCCAGCACCACATCATTGAAATGCGGTACCATGGAGCCCCGTCGATTGATGGCACCCACCGATGCCTCCGAGTCCATCAAGAACAAAATACGGCGGCCCTGTAGAGCCACTGCCCACCTGCGCACCGCAAACAGGGGGATGTAGAGCTCCCGCAGGTTGGCAGAGTCCTGGTACCGCCCCGCGAGCTGCTCCGGCGTGAAGGAGTAGTGTATGCGGCGATGCTCCCACCACGCCCCACCAGCCCAGCCACTGGCGTCCGTGGTGATGATTGCCACAGTGCCATCATACAGCCCTCTGCCCAAGTCCCGGGGCAGAATTGGCAACAACCGTGGTCCCCATAGACACGCTGCATCTTCAGCGTGCCACAAGAGGCGTCGCTGCCCCCCACCCGCAGATAGCACACCGTGCCACCACCGCAAGTCATCCACCGCCGCCTTATGTAAGACGCAGCGAACATCTGGAAGCCACGCCGCCGAACTGGGGAGATTCACATCGTAAACATCCCGAGCCACATAAAGCTCGCGCAGGCGCGCCTGCCCCAGCATAATCACATTGCAGCAGAATTGTAGCTTCCCCACCAAAGAAGCCCACTCCAGTCGTAGCGGGCTGTCCCCGACTGCATCAGCCCGAAGAAAAGCTTCGATGCGCGCTAGAAGCTTTGCGCATCGTGATGCAGAGAGCGTCATCACTCCCGTGACTGTGTCCAACTGTAGACCGGTCCACTCGCAAACCTCAGAGGGCCACGCGTTCTTGGAGTGCTTCACTGGAATGCCCAAGTCCCCCAGCACGCACAATACCGACCAGTATTGGAGGCGTTGTTGCCAAGCGGACAGGACTGGATGGTGGCCAACCCCAAAGTCATCCAGGTATCCCCCCAGCGCTCGAATATTGGCGGGAGTTCCCTCAGGAGAAGACGGGCGGCAGTAACGGAGTCCAAGACGCTGAACCACATCTAGCACGAAGCGTGCCCATCGCTCTTGAATCCCCGGAGCTTGCTTAAGTCCGAAAGGCATGAAGCGATATCGATAATACTCCCCTGTAGCTGGGTGTCGAAATCCATGTACCTCACAGTCGCGTGCGAAGACATGCCAAACGAGAAAGGCATCCGCGATGTGTCGAGAGCAGTTGTATGTCGCTACATCACTGTACTGAAGAAATCGGTATTAAATGCGATATAGTAGCTATTTGACGCTAGATTGAATTGTGACCGTTGGATAATATATCTAACGGTCCAAGAAGCGTTTTTGGAGATAACCGCAATATCATTTATTTTAGTATGTGTGGTTCTAGAGGATATAAGAATGGAGCTCAAAGCACTGTAACCATCCTTTCTACGCTCCAACCTTCAATAGGTTATGGGCCCTCCCCAGTACTCCCACGCACCTCGTAACCCCTGCTGAGTCAGCAGTACTTCTACTTCCACTTCTACTACTACAGCAGCACTACAACAGTACTTGTACTACATTTCTACAGTAGTACTTCTGCTACGTCAGCAGTGCTTCTTCTACTACTACCAAGTCGGGAAGTTTGTCAACGAGGAGCTACTGGATTACAAGTTTGTCGGCGCTTCGACTTCAATTTGTGTGTTGGAGCTGGGCTGAAGGATCGAGTCCGTACTGTTATACGGAAGCTGTGGCCTCCATATTCTGGTGGTGAGTACAGCTTGGGTTGCTGCGACGTGTGTTGCCTGATATCGTTGGTGATACCGTTGGTCTGCGGAAGTGTGAACGAGCGTGTGGACTGTATTATTTCTTCTATCCTGTCGCTAGCGTTACCACTGGGTCGACTTGCTGTCGACGTACTTGACAAGATTGCTGGGATTTTTCCGTGTCGCCTGTTGTGCTTCGTGGTGGTGTTTTGGATCGCCTGACCTCGTTCGCGGCGTGTCGGAACCTGATTTTTTCCCGCTGTCGGCGGATCTTTCGAGTTGTGGGGACTGTTCCATATCCCCTGTTATTTTCGTGGTCGTCGTTGGACTGCGTGAGCTTGTTTGCGAAGTATCGGGACCTGATTATCCGTTGTCGACCGACCTGTCGAGCTCTTGGCGACTGTTACCGCGTTGCCTGTTACTTGCGTGGTGGTTGCCTAGACCACTTACGCTTCGTCGAGACGTGTCGGAACGTGCTGTATCAGCTGTCGACGTTCCTGTTGAGCGCGTGACGAGTGTTGCCGTGTTACCCGTTACCTGCGTTGTGGTGCTTGGCAAACCTGCGTGTGGTCGGGACGTGTCGGAACCTTATTCGTCTGTTGTCGGAGACTTGTCGAGCTCGTGGAGACTGTTCTTCTTGTTACTTGATACCTGTTTGGGGGTAATTGGGTCGTCTTCACTTGATCTTGCTCTACCGGAACCTTGTTCATCTCCTTTCGACGCACGCGCCAAGCTCGAGCCGGCTTCTACTGTGCCGTCTGTTTCCTTGTGTTGGGGAGGTTGATCCCAGTGAGGTTGGTGGGCAAAGATTTATTATCTCTGTTGTTCTTTTGACCCCCAGTTCGTTGTCTGCTGGCGTCTCGCTCCATGGCTGAGAGTGTGAAGGTCCCTGTTTTTTCCGGCAAAGCCGCGGACTTTCCCTTGTTCCGAACCCGGTTCACAGCATTCGTGGATGCGGTGGGCTGTGACGCTGCTCTGGATTCCGAAGGCGAGGACGATGCTGCTCAGCAGAAGAAGCTCTACAGCTTGTTGGTGTTAGCTTTACCCGAGACTACGTTGCACATCATCCGGAAGGTCGATCGGAAGAGCAAGGCAGCTGGCTTTCATGCTTGGCAGGCTTTGCTGCGTCGATTCGAGCACGACGGCATTCACCGGCGCGGGGATCTACTGGATGCTCTGGACGAGAAGCAACGTCAAGAGGAAACTTGTGTGGACTTCTTCACTCGTCTTCTCGACGTTCAGGCGCAGCTTGCTCGAGTCGACGAGGTGGTCCCGGATCGGCGTATCGTCATGAATGTCGTCAGGGGCCTGCGGCCTGAGTATTCTACCATGACAGATGCTCTGAATGAGCGCGACTCGAGTTTGACACTGGACTTCGTTGAGAATCTTCTCGCTACCACTGGGGTGCGCATCGAACGTCGCTTGGCAGAGGCGCAGGAGTCGGAGCCCGGAAAGACTGCTTTCCCTGCAGTGTCTGATGATGACAACTTGCGGACAATGCTGCAAAACTTGCAGCGAGAGGTGGCGTCCCTGAAGGGTGTCCACGGAGAGAGCGGAGCGAGCAGTAACAGAGGCAACGGAGGGCGACCAACTTTCAGGGGTACTTGCTTTACGTGCGGTCAACGCGGCCACCGGCGTCAGGACTGTCGGGTGAAACGGCCACCCCGGGTGAACACTGCCGATGCAACACCGTTCGGCGGGTATGTTGCTTTCCCCGCTAACATGTCGACCTCGATTCCTGATAGTGATGGCTTTCTGGCGGCCACTGTCAAGGTGCCTCCGTACCTGCACGATGTGGAGTCTGGGCTGTGGCTCGTTGACAGCGGCGCTAGCCATCACATGACCAGCGTCTTGAGAGATTTCCAGGCCTATCGCCCGATTTCTCCGATTTGGGTGAAAGGTATCAGTGCCTATGCCAAAGGTGTGGGGAGCGTCCGTGTCACGCTGCGCTCCAAGGACAGCGACGCTGTCCCGATCACGCTGCACGATGTCTTCTATGTACCGGATCTGGCGGCTCGAGCATCGTCCAGCCATCAGCGTCTATTTAGTGTCTCCCAGGCGCGGCAGCGTGGGCATCGCACTGTCTTCGAGGACCCGTGCGACGTACTTTGCGCCCATGCACAGCATGGTGGTGGTGTCACTATTCCCCTTCACCGTGCCCATGGTCTTGTTTGGCTCCCTACTTCGGTTGTTCCGTCTGTCTCTGCCTCGCCGGCGATGGCGCGACCCTCCAAATTTCTGTGGCATCTGCGTCTTGGTCATTTGGGGGAGTCATGTATGGATCGACTTGTGCAATTGGGTACCTCCGGTGTGCAGGTCAGTAAGTCGGACCGCCTTTGCTTCTGTGAGACCTGCGCCTTGTGCAAGTCTCGTGTGGCGCGTATCTCGCGTGCGCCGTGTGCGGACCCTGACCGTGTCTTTCAAAAGGTCGGCGTAGACTTCTGCGGTCCTATGGGCGTGGCTTCTTTGGGTGGCTGCTACTACAGCCTCGCCGTTACGGACTTCAAGTCTCGCTTCGTCCTGCATGACGTGCTGAGAACCAAGGATGAGGCTCCGCAGTCGTTTCGGCGGTTTCTGGCTACTGTCCGGGCTTTGAGTCACAAGATTGAGCACGTGCGTCTTGACAACGACTCCGTCTTCATGGGTCGCGATTTTATGGCTGTGCTTGATGACCACGGCGTGTCGCACGACTTCTCTGCTCCGTACTCGCACTGGCAACACGGTCGCATGGAGCGACAATGGGGGACTTTGGTGCCGGCTGCCAAGTCCATGCTTCACACAGCGGGCCTTGATCGTTCTTTTTGGAGTTTAGCCATGAACGCTGCGGTGTACGTCCGCAATCGTGTTTTCTGTGAGGCTGCTGGTGGAGTGCCCTTCGAGCTGGTCACTGGTCGTTCTGTTGACCTAAGCCACCTCCGCGTCTTCGGCTGCCCGGCATATGTCCATGTTGACAAGTCCCGCCGTCGAAAACTTGATGACCGGGCGTGGAAGGGCATCTTCGTGGGCTATGCGCCGGACTCCCCAGTGTGGTTGGTGTATAACCCTCGCACACGTCGTGTGGAGCGCAGTCGGAACGTGGTGTTTGATGAGTCGAAATTCACTAGGTCCGTCAGCATGGGGGAGGAGTCGTCGGCTGTCTCGAAGCCAGCGCCGGATGATGACGAACTCCCGTCGTTCATTACTTCTTCTGGGTTTCAGAATTCGGGGGAGCACGCGGATACAGACAAGACGTTGTTGAGCCAGACGACACAGAGAGCGGGAGTCAAGAGCATGGGGAGCATGATACTGTTCCTGGTGACCAAGAGAGCGGGAGTCAGGAGTCGGGGGAGCTTGTTCCTGGCGATGGCGTTGCTCCGAGGCGCAGCACCCGGCACTCTCGACCTCCGGGGCAGTGGTGGATGGCCAACAGTCGTGGTGATGATGATGTTGCCGCCAACATGGCAAAGCCTCACCAGCCTCTCGAGCCAACATCATATAAGCAAGCTCTGCGCAGTCCGGATGCCAAGCACTGGCAAGCGGCTATTGACAGCGAGTATGAGTCATTGATGACTCGAAAGACCTGGAAGCTGGTTCCTCGACCTGCGGGTCGTAAGTTGGTGGACTCCAAGTGGGTGTTCAAGCTCAAACGCAACCCTGATGGCAGCATTGCTAGATATAAGGCCAGGCTTGTGGCGCGGGGCTTCACCCAAGAGCATGGCGTTGACTACGACGAGACTTTTGCTCCGACTGTAAAGGTTGCTGCGCTCCGGGTCATTATGGCTCTCGCTGCACACTATGACTGGGAGATGGAACAACTCGATGTCAATACAGCCTTTCTGGAGGCTGACCTCTCTGAGACCATCTACATGCGACAGCCTGAGGGCTACAGGAGGCCGACGGATGAGAACGGCCAAGAGCAAGTCTGTCTGCTTATGAGAGCACTGTATGGCTTGAAGCAAGCCCCACGCTACTGGAACAAGACCATCACCACCTGGCTCGTGGAGTACGGTTTCTGCCAGTCCAAGGTAGACCCCTGCATCTTCGTCCATGGCAGCGGCACGCGTCTCTACATCTTGGCCTTGTACGTTGACGACTGCATCTTGGCCGGTCCTGGTGGAACCTTCATCGTCAACTTTAAGCGGGCATTTGGTCAAAGGTTCAGTGTGCAGGACTTGGGACCAGTTGCATGGCTTCTGGGAATGACGGTGGAGCGTGATCGTGCTGCGCGAGTGGTTAAGTTGGGTCAGCGTCAATACATCTTAGACATGCTGGAGAGGTTCAACATGTTGGACGCTAAACCCGTGAGCACACCAATGGCACTTGGCTCTATGGCAGAGCGCACAGACGACAATTGCTCAGCTGCGTCACTACCATACCAGAGTTTGATTGGCAGTCTGCTATATGCCTCGGTGAGCACCAGGCCAGACATCACCATGGCAGTCAGCTACCTGAGCCGACACATGGCGAAAGCGTCAATGGTGCACAGGGAGCAGGGCAAGAGGGTGCTGCGATACCTTAAAGGGACATCGGATCGCAAACTGGTGTACGGTGGTGGGCGAGTGTCGGTAGCCTTGGAGGGCTATGCCGATGCAGACTACGCAGGCGATTCTGATGGCCGACGCTCTCGAACTGGTTTTGTGTTCATGCTCAACGGTGCGGTAATCAGCTAGAAGAGCCAACGCCAACAGACGGTGGCATTGTCCACTGCGGAGGCGGAGTACATGGCGCTCACAGCAGCAGCACAGGAGGCCCTATTTCTGAGGCAACTCTTGGAGCAGATGGGACAACCTCAGGCCTCCGGGACTGTTCTGCACGAGGACAACCAGAGCTGCATCGCCCTCTGCAAAAACACCATGACGACGGGGCGCAGCAAGCACATCGACGTGAAGATGCACTTCTGTCGTGAGAAGCAAGAGAGCGGCGAGATTGTGGTGAAGTATTGTCCGACAGAGGTGATGCTCGCGGATGCACTAACCAAGCCTCTCGCTGCGGACAAGCATGGGCAACTCACCAAAGCAATCATGGGAAGTGGTAGTGAGTAGCGAGGGGGAGTGTCGAGAGCAGTTGTATGTCGCTACATCACTGTACTGAAGAAATCGGTATTAAAAGCGATATAGTAGCTATTTGACGCTAGATTGAATTGTGACCGTTGGATAATAGATCTAACGGTCCAAGAGCGTTTTTGGAGATAACCGCAATATTATTTATTTTAGTATGTGTGGTTCTAGCGGATATAAGAATGGAGCTCAAAGCACTGTAACCATCCATTCTACGCTCCAACCTTCAATAGTAGCAACTTGATTACCATATCAAACAATGCTGTTCAACACTCCCCCTTGCTACTCGTGCAAACCCATGATCGCAGTGCACAACTTCTTGTGCCTTTCACTCACCAAAGGTTTGGTGAGCGCATCGGCAAGCATGTCCTCTGTTGCACAATACTTGACCTCGATATCGCCGCTCTCCACCTTCTCCCGACAGAAGTGATACCTCACATCCATGTGCTTGCTCCGGCCAGTTGTCATGCTGTTCTTGCTGAGTGCAATGCAGCTCTGGTTGTCTTCATGGATAGTGACAGCGGAGCCGGAGTCCTGGTGAATCTCATGCATCAATTGCCTCAGAAACATCGCCTCTTGAGTAGCGCTGGTCAGCGCCATGTACTCTGCCTCCGCTGTGGACAGTGCCACGGTCTGCTGCCGCTGACTCTTCCAGCTCACTGCCGCACCATTCAGCATGAACACGTATCATGTGCGGGAGCGCCGCCCAGCCACATCGCTCGCATAATCTGAGTCCGACCAGCCTACCAACTCGGATGACTGCATGCTGCTTCCGTACACCAGTGATGCATCAGCGGTGCCTTTGAGATACCGAAGCACTCGCTTGGCCTGCTCCCAATGCGCGTGGCAAGGATTGGCCATGTATCGGCTGAGATGACTGACAGCCATGGTGATGTCTGGTCGGGTGCTCACAGAGGCGTACATCAATCCAACAGCGAAATTTGTGACTCCCTTGCGAGTCACCTACCTTGAGGTACTACTTATAGCCTTATCTAGCGCGAGTCGTGATCCCTAATGTGCGCGCATCTTGCGCAAAAGATCACTACTCTACTAAATATTATTTTCAATACTCTAATGTATTGAAACTATTATTCCCCTTACTTGATTATCGGCATCCTAAATGCCGGTATTTTTGGGCCTCTAATAGGATTACTATGTGCCTTTTGCGTGTCTTTGAAAAACTAGGTTTGCTTTTAGCTACGCCATTCGCAAAACTAACATTTTATTTGACACTGTGGCACATAAGGGGTGAAAATTACATGGGTGGCAGGTTCCTGCCGCGTAGAACAATCATGAGTCGTCGGCACCGAAAAGGAGTCGTCGTGCATGAAGTCTCCCATATGACTCCAATGTAGAGGATTTTGTAATTAGGTATGGTACTTTTCCGTGTACCGGCGGCGGAACCGACGGGCGCGGGCCGTAACCGAGCACGTGGTAGTCCAAATGAAGCGTTTCAAGGCACGTCGGACTCGTCATGACGAGAGCTACGCAACGGTGTGTCTTTTGTCTAAGTTCGACGTGCTTGGAGCTACCGAGAAAACCACCAATCGGTAGCAATCGAGCAAACCGGACGTTGTAGGGGACCGGCGTGAGCGCTACCAACGGGTAGGTACGGGCCAAATCACATTTACGCAACGTTCGGAGGAAGCCGAAACAACGGATGAGTACCTTGTGAGCGGGACAACGGACCTCGGGGAAGTAGCAATCTTGCAGAAAAAGTACGGGTACGTGAAGCCAAAAAAGAAAAGACGGCGCTGGCGGTAACGAAGCCGGTGGTTGGCCAAATCAAGCAAATAAAAGCTCTTGCTACTCGTCTTGGCGAGTTCCACACGACGGTGTGGCTCGCTTCTAAATATGAGGTGCTTACCGCTAGTCCAAAAGTAGCCAATCGGTAGCAATCGTGTGTAAAACCGGAAGTTACACGGGAGTTTTCGGGACGGGCGAGAGCGCTACCAACGGGTAGGCACGGGCCAAAACACGATAAAATTACGTTCGGATGGTTGAGTGGCAACGCTTGAGTAGCTTGTGAGGCGTGAGCGGGACAACGGACCTCGGGGAAGTACCAGCAAAAATGTACGGGTACGGGAAGCCAAAAAGAAGGTGACGGCGAGGGCCGTAACGTAGCCGGTGGTTGGCCAAATGACGCAAACAAAAGCTCTTGATACTCCCCTTAGCGAGTTGCACACGACGGTATGACTCGCTTCCGGATGTGAGGTGCTCCACGCTAGGCCAAAAGTGAACAATTGGTAGCAATCTTGCAAAACTTCCGTTGTACGGGATGGGCCGAAGCGCTACCAACGGGTAGGTTTTATGGGACACTGTGCACATAGAGGGGGTGACTATTACATGGGTGGCAGGTCCCTGCCGCGTAGAACAATCATGACACGTTGGCGCCGAGGAGGCGCCTGCCGTGTATGATGTCTCCCAAAAGCAAGGGCGGGAGGGCGGGGACAGCGCAAATGATGACTTCCTTGCGAGTCACTAGGTAGGAGCTATTATTTATAGCCCCAGCAGGGCGATTCATTCACCTACGCACATCGTGTGCGCAGAAATGCTCACTACTGCACTAAATACTACAGTACTTTAATGTTGAACATTAAGTACTACAAACTACTAGATCCCCTATCTTAATTATTAATATCCTAAATACCGGTACTAATTGGGCTTCAAGGAGGAGGGCGATGTTTCTTGGCGTGTCTTAGAAAAATCAGGTATGCTTTGGGCTACGCCCTCCGCAGACCCCACCTTTTATGGGACACTGTGCACATAGAGGGGGTGACTATTACATGGGTGGCAGGTCCCTGCCGCGTAGAACAATCATGACACGTTGGCGCCGAGGAGGCGCCTGCCGTGTATGATGTCTCCCATATGACTCCCATGTAGAGGTAGCAGCTGAGTCGAGCCACCAGATATCAGAGCCCCGCGATGCATCGCAGAATGGTGGCTCGCGAAGTGTGGAAGTAGATTTGAACAGCATCCTTGCGGCACCGCCAATGACCAACATCCGCGATCAGCCTCTGAGAGCTGTAGGCGTCCCACAGCCATTGCGACAATGACTTGCGCCCCGAGTGCGAGGACACGCGAGAAATGTCGGTGGTGCGGCCCGTCGCATCCGGGAAGGTCCGCAAGAACGCAGCCCGGTACGCGGAGCCTAGGCAAGTGTACGCGCCAGCATTGAAGGTCGCAGGTCCCAGCGCCCGCGACCGAGGAGCGGACAGCAAATATCCCCTGGACGGTGGGCGGAAGCGCAGCAAATAATCCCGTAACAGATCCACGGGGCGAACTCCTAGAGAGCCGACACACTCAGGGATATAGGCGTTCGCGTCAATGCGGGAGTCCACGTTCTTGTCGACAAGCACCCGCAGGCCAATGTATTCGCCCCCGATGTCCAGGTCCCGAGCTATGTAAACTTCGGAAGTAGGCAAAAACACTAGCTGCCCAGAAGCATCCACCTCATAGCAGACGCGAAGGTGCACAGCGGCCCGTCGTCGCAGGCAACCCAAGGTGCTGATCACCAAGGCCAACCGCCGATGGTGGCCAGAAGCGCAAGACAGATCAAAGCCCGCTCGGAGGATGGCAGCAAACTCGGTCTTGGACAAACCGAGTCTACCGCGGCGACCGGTTTTCGCCAGTCGTCTGACCACCGCCATGACGTCCGCCACTGGAGCCTCACGGACGGCGTTAGGTAACGGCGCCCGCCCGACACGGGTCAAGGCGGAGCTTTGTCTCCGATGCCAGTCACTCACGGCCGAAAGGCGACCCGACACCGTGCCAGCATCCAGCCCACGGTCGTGTGTGCAGTGGTAGATGTAGCCTCGTAGCAACTCTGGAGCAGCAGGGAGTGGGGCCACCCCCCGCGCGTGACAGAAATCGGTAAAATCAGCTAGCCCTCCAGCGTAAGTGCGCTGAGACGAGACTCGTAGCCGACGAGCCTCCCAGTCCTCAGCGCCCCGAATCAACCGCACCCAGTCGGCACGGTGAGTTCCCAAGCCCGCGCCCCCAGGCGCAGGCATCCCCAACGCATGTGCTTCTACTCCCGCCAGTGCGCAATCCACACACACAAAGAGCTCAGGATGACCTGTGCAACTCCTTGCGGCGCAGCCCGGACACAACACCAGGTCGCATCCCGCGCAGGAATAAGAAGTCTGAAGCGGCCGATCCCCGCAAGCGCGGCAGCGAAGCGTGCCATGGGTGTGAGGTTGCAGGCCTGGCACACGAAGGGGGGAAGTACACAGCCACCACAGGCCAGTTAGTGGGGCCCAAGTCCACTCTGCTCCGTGGCAGAGGCAAAGCCCGAGAAGCCATGTGCCAAGCAGGAGCCGTGAATAGTCGTGAGCCCGCGTGCCAGTAGCCAACGACACAGCCCCCCCCCCACAAAGCGCCACCAGGAAGCTGAGGTCCACACAGGGAGTATGAACACCGCAGCCGTGCGCTCTGGACAGCCGTGAAAGCAACGCCAAAAATGCCGCAGGATTGGCTCCGCCTCCGAAAAAGGAGGATTACACCACACAAGCAGCTCTGCCCAGTCATGCTCGAGACAAGAGTCAAGGGCGGACCAGAACCGGCAGCAAAACGCGTTGTGTCCAAGGGGGTCGGAACACGCGTCGACATCGAACGGACCGCACAGGGACGACAGCCTGCGGTACAGCCGCTCATCCATCATCCAGTCCCCCTCATCCCGGCGACCGGTAAGGCGCGAGATGCCGTCCGCGAGACGGTTCTGCACGCCAGGCAAGTGCCGTGCGATGGCCTCACACCCAAGCCCTCCTAGTAGGTCCAGTAAGGCCAGCACCACATCATTGAAATGCGGTACCATGGAGCCCCGTCGATTGATGGCACCCACCGATGCCTCCGAGTCCATCAAGAACAAAATACGGCGGCCCTGTAGAGCCACTGCCCACCTGCGCACCGCAAATAGGGGGATGTAGAGCTCCCGCAGGTTGGCAGAGTCCTGGTACCGCCCCGCGAGCTGCTCCGGCGTGAAGGAGTAGTGTATGCGGCGATGCTCCCACCACGCCCCACCAGCCCAGCCACTGGCGTCCGTGGTGATGATTGCCACAGTGCCATCATACAGCCCTCTGCCCAAGTCCCGGGGCAGAATTGGCAACAACCGTGGTCCCCATAGACACGCTGCATCTTCAGCGTGCCACAAGAGGCGTCGCTGCCCCCCACCCGCAGATAGCACACCGTGCCACCACCGCAAGTCATCCACCGCCGCCTTATGTAAGACGCAGCGAACATCTGGAAGCCACGCCGCCGAACTGGGGAGATTCACATCGTAAACATCCCGAGCCACATAAAGCTCGCGCAGGCGCGCCTGCCCCAGCATAATCACATTGCAGCAGAATTGTAGCTTCCCCACCAAAGAAGCCCACTCCAGTCGTAGCGGGCTGTCCCCGACTGCATCAGCCCGAAGAAAAGCTTCGATGCGCGCTAGAAGCTTTGCGCATCGTGATGCAGAGAGCGTCATCACTCCCGTGACTGTGTCCAACTGTAGACCGGTCCACTCGCAAACCTCAGAGGGCCACGCGTTCTTGGAGTGCTTCACTGGAATGCCCAAGTCCCCCAGCACGCACAATACCGACCAGTATTGGAGGCGTTGTTGCCAAGCGGACAGGACTGGATGGTGGCCAACCCCAAAGTCATCCAGGTATCCCCCCAGCGCTCGAATATTGGCGGGAGTTCCCTCAGGAGAAGACGGGCGGCAGTAACGGAGTCCAAGACGCTGAACCACATCTAGCACGAAGCGTGCCCATCGCTCTTGAATCCCCGGAGCTTGCTTAAGTCCGAAAGGCATGAAGCGATATCGATAATACTCCCCTGTAGCTGGGTGTCGAAATCCATGTACCTCACAGTCGCGTGCGAAGACATGCCAAACGAGAAAGGCATCCGCGATGTGTCGAGAGCAGTTGTATGTCGCTACATCACTGTACTGAAGAAATCGGTATTAAATGCGATATAGTAGCTATTTGACGCTAGATTGAATTGTGACCGTTGGATAATATATCTAACGGTCCAAGAAGCGTTTTTGGAGATAACCGCAATATCATTTATTTTAGTATGTGTGGTTCTAGAGGATATAAGAATGGAGCTCAAAGCACTGTAACCATCCTTTCTACGCTCCAACCTTCAATAACCTTCGAACTTGCTCACTGCCATGCCCCGCAGCAAGAGAGGCGCCACCACATGCACCATGTCCAGTTCGCAAAGCACCCGCACCATGTACTCGTTGACGCCAGAGCGCAGAGCGTCCATAACATTTCGCACCTTCAGCGGGTCCCACTTGACTGTGCAGGCTATCGGATTTACCACCCACGGCGCGTAGTCCAGCGGGCCCTCGCACAGCCCCATCGTGATCAGACGGTCGAAATCCCCAGCCGCCAGCTCGGCGTGCTCGACGCAAGACTGATAGTTCTTCTTGGTGCACCGTGGGGGCCAAGCACTCCATACGTAGCGTACGCCCTCGACAAGCGACTGCCGCATGTCGAGCGGCATGAAGTCAAGTGCAAGTAGCCTCTCGGGGTTAAATCGTCGCCCGGCCTCTCGTACCCCAAAGCAGTCGTCCCCTGCCGTGGGCTGCCGCGAGATCCATATGTGCCAATCGCAGGTTGTCCGAGGCGGCACTGAAAGAGTGAGGAGGGGAGGCGCCCCGTCCAATAGCCCCATTTCCACGTATGGTGATGTCTGGCCTGGTGCTCACCGAGGCATATAGCAGACTGCCAATCAAACTCTGGTATGGTAGTGACGCAGCTGAGCCACTGTCGTCTGTGTGCTCTGCCATAGAGCCAAGTGCCATTGGTGTGCTCACGGGTTTAGCGTCCAACATGTTGAACCTCTCCAGCATGTCTAAGATGTATTGACGCTGACCCAACTTAACCACTCGCGCAGCACGATCACGCTCCACCGTCATTCCCAGAAGCCATGCAACTGGTCCCAAGTCCTGCACACTGTGGAAGGGTTACACGGAAGTGCCATCACCGGGAATCGATCCCGGCACCTCCGTGTCCGGAGTCGAACGCCGTAACCAAGTACCGCGCCGAAAAGTCGGTACCCAATGGGGATATATCTCATATATATCCCCCCGTACTGCCCGAGCAACGGGCTCCCGCAGTACATCCACTATTGGCGAGATAGTAGGGCCAAGACTCCCCCGGAGTACAACGTACGGATGTGTCCATTATCATGCCCACCACGGGGATTTCACAACACTCCCCCTAATGGACACCATCCCATCAACTCCGGTCAAACCCTACAAACCCGCGTCATACGCGGAGGGCCCATAACCTGTGGAAGGGTTACACGGAAATGCCATCACCGGGAATCGAACCCGGCACCTCCGTGTCCGGAGCCGTACGCCGTAACCAAGTACCGCGCCTAAAATTCGGTACCCAATGGGGATATATCTCATATATATCCCCCCGTACTGCCCGAGCAACGGGCTCCCGCAGTACATCCACTATTGGCGAGATAGTAGGGCCAAGACTCCCCCGGAGTACAACGTACGGATGTGTCCATTATCATGCCCACCACGGGGATTTCACAACACACACTGAACCTTTGACCAAATGCCCGCTTAAAGCTGACGATGAAGGTTCCACCAGGACCGGCCAAGATGCAGTCGTCAACGTACAAGGCCAAGATGTAGAGACGCGTGCCGCTGCCATGGACGAAGATGCAGGGGTCTACCTTGGACTGGCGGAAACCGTACTCCACGAGCCAAGTGGTGATGGTCTTGTTCCAGTAGCGTGGGGCTTGCTTCAAGCCATACAGTGCTCTCATAAGCAGACAGACTTGCTCTTGGCCGTTCTCATCCGTCGGCCTCCTGTAGCCCTCAGGCTGTCGCATGTAGATGGTCTCAGAGAGGTCAGCCTCCAGAAAGGCTGTATTGACATCGAGTTGTTCTATCTCCCAGTCATAGTGTGCAGCGAGAGCCATAATGACCCGGAGCGCAGCAACTTTTACAGTCGGAGCAAAAGTCTCGTCGTAGTCAACGCCATGCTCTTGGGTGAAGCCCCGCGCCACAAGCCTGGCCTTATATCTAGCAATGCTGCCATCAGGGTTGCGTTTGAGCTTGAACACCCACTCGCGCTAGATGGGGCTATGAATAGTAGCTCCTAGTAGGTGACTCGCAAGGGAGTCACAAATTATCTTCAATCGTCTTCTCGACGTTCAGGCGCAGCTTGCTCGAGTCGACGAGGTGGTCCCGGATCGGCGTATCGTCATGAATGTCGTCAGGGGCCTGCGGCCTGAGTATTCTACCATGACAGATGCTCTGAATGAGCGCGACTCGAGTTTGACACTGGACTTCGTTGAGAATCTTCTCGCTACCACTGGGGTGCGCATCGAACGTCGCTTGGCAGAGGCGCAACGAGTCGGAGCCCGGAAAGACTGCTTTCCCTGCAGTGTCTGATGATGACAACTTGCGGACAATGCTGCAAAACTTGCAGCGAGAGGTGGCGTCCCTGAAGGGTGTCCACGGAGAGAGCGGAGCGAGCAGTAACAGAGGCAACGGAGGGCGACCAACTTTCAGGGGTACTTGCTTTACGTGCGGTCAACGCGGCCACCGGCGTCAGGACTGTCGGGTGAAACGGCCACCCCAGGTGAACACTGCCGATGCAACACCGTTCGGCGGGTATGTTGCTTTCCCCGCTAACATGTCGACCTCGATTCCTGATAGTGATGGCTTTATGGCGGCCACTGTCAAGGTGCCTCCGTACCTGCACGATGTGGAGCATGGGCTGTGGCTCGTTGACAGCGGCGCTAGCCATCACATGACCAGCGTCTTGAGAGATTTCCAGGCCTATCGCCCGATTTCTCCGGTTTGGGTGAAAGGTATCAGTGCCTATGCCAAAGGTGTGGGGAGCGTCCGTGTCACGCTGCGCTCCAAGGACAGCGACGCTGTCCCGATCACGCTGCACGATGTCTTCTATGTACCGGATCTGGCGTCTCGAGCATCGTCCAGCCATCAGCGTCTATTTAGTGTCTCCCAGGCGCGGCAGCGTGGGCATCGCACTGTCTTCGAGGACCCGTGCGACGTACTTTGCGCCCATGCGCATCATGGTGGTGGTGTCACTATTCCCCTTCACCGTGCCCATGGTCTTGTTTGGCTCCCTACTTCGGTTGTTCCGTCTGTCTCTGCCTCGCCGGCGATGGCGCGACCCTCCAAATTTCTGTGGCATCTGCGTCTTGGTCATTTGGGGGAGTCCTGTATGGATCGACTTGTGCAATTGGGTACCTCCGGTGTGCAGGTCAGTAAGTCGGACCGCCTTTGCTTCTGTGAGACCTGCGCCTTGTGCAAGTCTCGTGTGGCGCGTATCTCGCGTGCGCCGTGTGCGGACCCTGACCGTGTCTTTCAGAAGGTCGGCGTAGACTTCTGCGGTCCTATGGGCGTGGCTTCTTTGGGTGGCTGCTACTACAGCCTCGCCGTTACGGACTTCAAGTCTCGCTTCGTCCTGCATGACGTGCTGAGAACCAAGGATGAGGCTCCGCAGTCGTTTCGGCGGTTTCTGGCTGCTGTCCGGGCTTTGGGTCACAAGATTGAGCACGTGCGCCTTGACAACGACTCCGTCTTCATGGGTCGCGAATTTATGGCTGTGCTTGATGACCACGGCGTGTCGCACGACTTTTCTGCTCCGTACTCGCACTAGCAACACGGTCGCATGGAGCGACAGTGGGGGACTTTGGTGCCGGCTGCCAAGTCCATGCTTCACACAGCGGGCCTTGATCGTTCTTTTTGGAGTCTAGCCATGAACGCTGCGGTGTACGTCCGCAATCGTGTTTTCTGTGAGGCTGCTGGTGGAGTGCCCTTCGAGCTGGTCACTGGTCGTTCTGTTGACCTAAGCCACCTCCGCGTCTTCGGCTGCCCGGCGTATGTCCATGTTGACAAGTCCCGCCGTCGAAAACTTGATGACCGGGCGTGGAAGGGCATCTTCGTGGGCTATGCGCCGGACTCCCCAGTGTGGTTGGTGTATAACCCTCGCACACGTCGTGTGGAGCGCAGTCGGAACGTGGTGTTTGATGAGTCGAAATTCACTAGGTCCGTCAGCATGGGGGAGGAGTCGTCGGCTGTCTCGAAGCCAGCGCCGGGTGATGACGAACTCTCGTCGTTCATTACTTCTTCTGGGTTTCAGAATTCGGGGGGGCACGTGGATACAGACGAAGACGTTGTTGAGCCAGACGACACAGAAAGCGGGAGTCAAGAGCATGGGGAGCATGATACTGTGCCTGGCGACCAAGAGGGCGGGAGTCAGGAGCCGGGGGAGCTTGTTCATGGCGATGGCGTTGCTCCGAGGCGCAGCACCCGGCACTCTCGACCTCCGGGGCAGTGGTGGATGGCCAACAGTCGTGGTGATTGTCGAGAGCAGTTGTATGTCGCTACATCACTGTACTGAAGAAATCGGTATTAAAAGCGATATAGTAGCTATTTGACGCTAGATTGAATTGTGACCGTTGGATAATAAATCTAACGGTCCAAGAAGCGTTTTTGGAAATAACCGCAATATTATTTATTTTAGTATGTGTGGTTCTAGAGGATATAAGAATGGAGCTCAAAGCACTGTAACCATCCTTTCTACGCTCCAACCTTCAACAGGTTATGGGCCCTCCCCAGTACTCCCACGCACCTCGTAACCCCTGCTGAGTCAGCAGTACTTCTACTTCCACTTCTACTACTACAGCAGCACTACAGCAGTACTTGTACTACATTTCTACAGTAGTACTTCTGCTACGTCAGCAGTGCTTCTTCTACTACTACCAAGTCGGGAAGTTTGTCAACGAGGAGCTACTGGATTACAAGTTTGTCGGCGCTTCGACTTCAATTTGTGTGTTGGAGCTGGGCTGAAGGATCGATTCCGTACTGTTATACGGAAGCTGTGGCCTCCATATTCTGGTGGTGAGTACAGCTTGGGTTGCTGCGACGTGTGTTGCCTGATATCGTTGGTGATACCGTTGGTCTGCGGAAGTGTGAACGAGCGTGTGGACTGTATAATTTCGTCTATCCTGTCGCTAGCGTTACCACTGGGTCGACTTGCTGTCGACGTACTTGACAAGATTGCTGGGATTTTTCCGTGTCGCCTGTTGTGCTTCGTGGTGGTGTTTTGGATCGCCTGACCTCGTTCGCGGCGTGTCGGATTTTTTCGACCTGATTTTTTCCCGCTGTCGACGAATCTATCGAGTTGTGGGGACTGTTCCATATCCCCTGTTATTTTCGTGGTCGCCATTGGACTGCGTGAGCTTGTTTGCGACGTATCGGGACCTGATTATCCGTTGTCAACCGACCTGTCGAGCTCTTGGCGACTGTTACCGCGTCGCCTGTTACTTGCGTGGTGGTTGCCTAGACCACTTACGCTTCGTCGAGACGTGTCGGAACGTGCTGTATCAGCTGTCGACGTTCCTGTTGAGCGCGTGACGAGTGTTGCCGTGTTACCCGTTACCTGCGTTGTGGTGCTTGGCACACCTGCGTGTGGTCGGGACGTGTCGGAACCTTATTCGTCTGTTGTCGGAGACTTGTCGAGCTCGTGGAGACTGTTCTTCTTGTTACTTGATACCTGTTTGGGGGTAATTGGGTCGTCTTCACTTGATCTTGCTCTACCGGAACCTTGTTCATCTCCTTTCGACGCACGCGCCAAGCTCGAGCCGGCTTCTACTGTGCCGTCTGTTTCCTTGTGTTGGGGAGGTTGATCCCAGTGAGGTTGGTGGGACGAGAATTTATTATTTCTGTTGATCTTTTGACCCCCAGTTCGTTGTCTGCTGGCGTCTCGCTCCATGGCTGAGAGTGTGAAAGTCCCTGTTTTTTCCGGCAAAGCCGCGGACTTTCCCTTGTTCCGAACCCGGTTCACAGCATTCGTGGATGCGGTGGGCTGTGACGCTGCTCTGGATTCCGAAGGCGAGGACGATGCTGCTCAGCAGAAGAAGCTCTACAGCTTGTTGGTGTTAGCTTTACCCGAGACTACGTTGCACATCATCCGGAAGGTCGATCGGAAGAGCAAGGCAGCTGGCTTTCATGCTTGGCAAGCTTTGCTGCGTCGATTCGAGCACGACGGCATTCACCGGCGCGGGGATCTACTGGATGCTCTGGACGAGAAGCAACGTCAAGAGGAAACTTGTGTGGACTTCTTCACTCGTCTTCTCGACGTTCAGGCGCAGCTTGCTCGAGTCGACGAGGTGGTCCCGGATCGGCGTATCGTCATGAATGTCGTCAGGGGCCTGCGGCCTGAGTATTCTACAATGACAGATGCTCTGAATGAGCGCGACTCGAGTTTGACACTGGACTTCGTTGAGAATCTTCTCGCTACCACTGGGGTGCGCATCGAACGTCGCTTGGCAGAGGCGCAGGAGTCGGAGCCCGGAAAGACTGCTTTCCCTGCAGTGTCTGATGATGACAACCTGCGGACCATGCTGCAAGACTTGCAGCGAGAGGTGGCGTCCCTGAAGGGTGTCCACGGAGAGAGCGGAGCGAGCAGTACCAGAGGCCACGGAGGGCGTCCAGCTTTCAAGGGTACTTGCTTTACGTGCGGTCAACGCGGCCACCGGCGTCAGGACTGTCGGGTGAAACGGCCACCCCGGGTGAACACTGCCGATGCAACACCGTTCGGCGGGTATGTTGCTTTCCCCGCTAACATGTCAGCCTCGATTCCTGATAGTGATGGCTTTCTGGCGGCCACTGTCAAGGTGCCTCCGTACCTGCACGATGTGGAGCCTGGGCTGTGGCTCGTTGATAGCGGCGCTAGCCATCACATGACCAGCGTCTTGAGAGATTTCCAGGCCTATCGCCCGATTTCTCCGGTTTGGGTGAAAGGTATCAGTGCCTATGCCAAAGGTGTGGGGAGCGTCCGTGTCACGCTGCGCTCCAAGGACAGCGACGTTGTCCCGATCACGCTGCACGATGTCTTCTATGTACCGGATCTGGCGGCTCGAGCATCGTCCAGCCATCAGCGTCTGTTTAGTGTCTCCCAGGCGCGGCAGCGTGGGCATCGCACTGTCTTCGAGGACCCGTGTGACGTACTTTGCGCCCATGCGCAGCATGGTGGTGGTGTCACTATTCCCCTTCACCGTGCCCATGGTCTTGTTTGGCTCCCTACTTCGGTTGTTCCGTCTGTCTCTGCCTCGCCGGCGATGGCGCGACCCTCCAAATTTCTGTGGCATCTGCGTCTTGGTCATTTGGGGGAGTCCTGTATGGATCGACTTGTGCAATTGGGTACCTCCGGTGTGCAGGTCAGTAAGTCGGACCGCCTTTGCTTCTGTGAGACCTGCGCCTTGTGCAAGTCTCGTGTGGCGCGTATCTCGCGTGCGCCGTGTGCGGACCCTGACCGTGTCTTTCAGAAGGTCGGCGTAGACTTCTGCGGTCCTATGGGCGTGGCTTCTTTGGGTGGCTGCTACTACAGCCTCGCCGTTACGGACTTCAAGTCTCGCTTCGTCCTGCATGACGTGCTGAGAACCAAGGATGAGGCTCCGCAGTCGTTTCGGCGGTTTCTGGCTACTGTCCGGGCTTTGGGTCACAAGATTGAGCACGTGCGCCTTGACAACGACTCCGTCTTCATGGGTCGCGAATTTATGGCTGTGCTTGATGACCACGGCGTGTCGCACGACTTTTCTGCTCCGTACTCGCACTGGCAACACGGTCGCATGGAGCGACAGTGGGGGACTTTGGTGCCGGCTGCCAAGTCCATGCTTCACACAGCGGGCCTTGATCGTTCTTTTTGGAGTCTAGCCATGAACGCTGCGGTGTACGTCCGCAATCGTGTTTTCTGTGAGGCTGCTGGTGGAGTGCCCTTCGAGCTGGTCACTGGTCGTTCTGTTGACCTAAGCCACCTCCGCGTCTTCGGCTGCCCGGCGTATGTCCATGTTGACAAGTCCCGCCGTCGAAAACTTGATGACCGGGCGTGGAAAGGCATCTTCGTGGGCTATGCGCCGGACTCCCCAGTGTGGTTGGTGTATAACCCTCGCACACGTCGTGTGGAGCGCAGTCGGAACGTGGTGTTTGATGAGTCGAAATTCACTAGGTCCGTCAGCATGGGGGAGGAGTCGTCGGCTGTCTCGAAGCCAGCGCCGGATGATGACGAACTCTCGTCGTTCATTACTTCTTCTGGGTTTCAGAATTCGGGGGAGCACGTGGATACAGACGAAGACGTTGTTGAGCCAGACGACACAGAGAGCGGGAGTCAAGAGCATGGGGAGCATGATACTGTGCCTGGTGACCAAGAGGGCGGGAGTCAGGAGCCGGGGGAGCTTGTTCCTGGCGATGGCGTTGCTCCGAGGCGCAGCACCCGGCACTCTCGACCTCCGGGGCAGTGGTGGATGGCCAACAGTCGTGGTGATGATGTTGCCGCCAACATGGCAAAGCCGCACCAGCCTCTCGAGCCAACATCATATAAGCAAGCTCTGCGCAGTCCGGATGCCAAGCACTGGCAAGCGGCTATTGACAGCGAGTATGAGTCATTGATGACTCGAAAGACCTGGAAGCTGGTTCCTCGACCTGCGGGTCGTAAGTTGGTGGACTCTAAGTGGGTGTTCAAGCTCAAACGCAACCCTGATGGCAGCATTGCTAGATATAAGGCCAGGCTTGTGGCGCGGGGCTTCACCCAAGAGCATGGCGTTGACTACGACGAGACTTTTGCTCCGACTGTAAAAGTTGCTGCGCTCCGGGTCATTATGGCTCTCGCTGCACACTATGACTGGGAGATGGAACAACTCGATGTCAATACAGCCTTTCTGGAGGCTGACCTCTCTGAGACCATCTACATGCGACAGCCTGAGGGTTACAGGAGGCCGACGGATGAGAACGGCCAAGAGCAAGTCTGTCTCCTTATGAGAGCACTGTATGGCTTGAAGCAAGCCCCACGCTACTGGAACAAGACCATCACCACTTGGCTCGTGGAGTACGGTTTCCGCCAGTCCAAGGTAGACCCCTGCATCTTCGTCCATGGCAGCGGCACGCGTCTCTACATCTTGGCCTTGTACGTTGACGACTGCATCTTGGCCGGTCCTGGTGGAACCTTCATCGTCAGCTTTAAGCGGGCATTTGGTCAAAGGTTCAGTGTGCAGGACTTGGGACCAGTTGCATGGCTTCTGGGAATGACGGTGGAGCGTGATCGTGCTGCGCGAGTGGTTAAGTTGGGTCAGCGTCAATACATCTTAGACATGCTGGAGAGGTTCAACATGTTGGACGCTAAACCCGTGAGCACACCAATGGCACTTGGCTCTATGGCAGAGCGCACAGACGACAGTGGCTCAGCTGCGTCACTACCATACCAGAGTTTGATTGGCAGTCTGCTATATGCCTCGGTGAGCACCAGGCCAGACATCACCATGGCAGTCAGCTACCTGAGCCGACACATGGCGAAAGCGTCAATGGTGCACTGGGAGCAGGGCAAGAGGGTGCTGCGATACCTGAAAGGGACATCGGATCGCAAACTGGTGTACGGTGGTGGGCGAGTGTCGGTAGCCTTGGAGGGCTATGCCGATGCAGACTACGCAGGCGATTCTGATGGCCGACGCTCTCGAACTGGTTTTGTGTTCATGCTCAACGGTGCGGCAATCAGCTGGAAGAGCCAACGCCAACAGACGGTGGCATTGTCCACTGCGGAGGCGGAGTACATGGCGCTCACAGCAGCAGCACAGGAGGCCCTATTTCTGAGGCAACTCTTGGAGCAGATGGGACAACCTCAGGCCTCCGGGACTGTTCTGCATGAGGACAACCAGAGCTGCATCGCCCTCTGCAAAAAACACCATGACGACGGGGCGCAGCAAGCACATCGACGTGAAGATGCACTTCTGTCGTGAGAAGCAGGAGAGCGGCGAGATTGTGGTGAAGTATTGTCCGACAGAGGTGATGCTCGCGGATGCACTAACCAAGCCTCTCGCTGCGGACAAGCATGGGCAACTCACCAAAGCAATCATGGGAAGTGGTAGTGAGTAGCGAGGGGGAGTGTCGAGAGCAGTTGTATGTCGCTACATCACTGTACTGAAGAAATCGGTATTAAAAGCGATATAGTAGCTATTTGACGCTAGATTGAATTGTGACCGTTGGATAATAAATCTAACGGTCCAAGAAGCGTTTTTGGAAATAATCGCAATATTATTTATTTTAGTATGTGTGGTTCTAGAGGATATAAGAATGGAGCTCAAAGCACTGTAACCATCCTTTCTACGCTCCAACCTTCAACAGTGATGATGTTGCCGCCAACATGGCAAAGCCTCACCAGCCTCTCGAGCCAACATCATATAACCAAGCTCTGCGCAGTCCGGATGCCAAGCACTGGCAAGCGGCTATTGACAGCGAGTATGAGTCATTGATGACTCGAAAGACCTGGAAGCTGGTTCCTCGACCTGCGGGTCGTAAGTTGGTGGACTCCAAGTGGGTGTTCAAGCTCAAACGCAACCCTGATGGCAGCATTGCTAGATATAAGGCCAGGCTTGTGGCGCGGGGCTTCACCCAAGAGCATGGCGTTGACTACGACGAGACTTTTGCTCCGACTGTAAAGGTTGCTGCGCTCCGGGTCATTATGGCTCTCGCTGCACACTATGACTGGGAGATGGAACAACTCGATGTCAATACAGCCTTTCTGGAGGCTGACCTCTCTGAGACCATCTACATGCGACAGCCTGAGGGCTACAGGAGGCCGACGGATGAGAACGGCCAAGAGCAAGTCTGTCTGCTTATGAGAGCACTGTATGGCTTGAAGCAAGCCCCACGCTACTGGAACAAGACCATCACCACTTGGCTCGTGGAGTACGGTTTCCGCCAGTCCAAGGTAGACCCCTGCATCTTCGTCCATGGCAGCGGCACGCGTCTCTACATCTTGGCCTTGTACGTTGACGACTGCATCTTGGCCGGTCCTGGTGGAACCTTCATCGTCAGCTTTAAGCGGGCATTTGGTCAAAGGTTCAGTGTGCAGGACTTGGGACCAGTTGCATGGCTTCTGGGAATGACGGTGGAGCGTGATCGTGCTGCGCGAGTGGTTAAGTTGGGTCAGCGTCAATACATCTTAGACATGCTGGAGAGGTTCAACATGTTGGACGCTAAACCCGTGAGCACACCAATGGCACTTGGCTCTATGGCAGAGCGCACAGACGACAATTGCTCAGCTGCGTCACTACCATACCAGAGTTTGATTGGCAGTCTGCTATATGCCTCGGTGAGCACCAGGCCAGACATCACCATGGCAGTCAGCTACCTGAGCCGACACATGGCGAAAGCGTCAATGGTGCACAGGGAGCAGGGCAAGAGGGTGCTGCGATACCTTAAAGGGACATCGGATCGCAAACTGGTGTACGGTGGTGGGCGAGTGTCGGTAGCCTTGGAGGGCTATGCCGATGCAGACTACGCAGGCGATTCTGATGGCCGACGCTCTCGAACTGGTTTTGTGTTCATGCTCAACGGTGCGGTAATCAGCTGGAAGAGCCAACGCCAACAGACGGTGGCATTGTCCACTGCGGAGGCGGAGTACATGGCGCTCACAGCAGCAGCACAGGAGGCCCTATTTCTGAGGCAACTCTTGGAGCAGATGGGACAACCTCAGGCCTCCGGGACTGTTCTGCACGAGGACAACCAGAGCTGCATCGCCCTCTGCAAAAACACCATGACGACGGGGCGCAGCAAGCACATCGACGTGAAGATGCACTTCTGTCGTGAGAAGCAGGAGAGCGGCGAGATTGTGGTGAAGTATTGTCCGACAGAGGTGATGCTCGCGGATGCACTAACCAAGCCTCTCGCTGCGGACAAGCATGGGCAACTCACCAAAGCAATCATGGGAAGTGGTAGTGAGTAGCGAGGGGGAGTGTCGAGAGCAGTTGTATGTCGCTACATCACTGTACTGAAGAAATCGGTATTAAAAGCGATATAGTAGCTATTTGACGCTAGATTGAATTGTGACCGTTGGATAATAGATCTAACGGTCCAAGAGCGTTTTTGGAGATAACCGCAATATTATTTATTTTAGTATGTGTGGTTCTAGCGGATATAAGAATGGAGCTCAAAGCACAGTAACCATCCTTTCTACGCTCCAACCTTCAATAGTAGCAACTTGATTACCATATCAGACAATGTTGTTCAACACTCCCCCTTGCTACTCGTGCAAACCCATGATCGCAGTGCACAACTTCTTGTGCCTTTCACTCACCAAAGGTTTGGTGAGCGCATCGGCAAGCATGTCCTCTGTTGCACAATACTTGACCTCGATATCGCCGCTCTCCACCTTCTCCCGACAGAAGTGATACCTCACATCCATGTGCTTGCTCCGGCCAGTTGTCATGTTGTTCTTGCTGAGTGCAATGCAGCTCTGGTTGTCTTCATGAATAGTGACAGCGGAGCCGGAGTCCTGGTGAATCTCATGCATCAATTGCCTCAGAAACATCGCCTCTTGAGTAGCGCTGGTCAGCGCCATGTACTCTGCCTCCGCTGTGGACAGTGCCACGGTCTGCTGCCGCTGACTCTTCCAGCTCACTGCCGCACCATTCAGCATGAACACGTATCCTGTGCGGGAGCGCCGCCCAGCCACATCGCTCGCATAATCTGAGTCCGACCAGCCTACCAACTCGGATGACTGCACGCTGCTTCCGTACACCAGTGATGCATCAGCGGTGCCTTTGAGATACCAAAGCACTCGCTTGGCCTGCTCCCAATGCGCGTGGCAAGGATTGGCCATGTATCGGCTGAGATGACTGACAGCCATGGTGATGTCTGGTCGGGTGCTCACAGAGGCGTACAACAGGCTTCCAATCAGGCTCTGATAGGGCACCGACCTGGGAGGCAGCTGCGTGACGGATGTCTCGTCCCCGCACTTGCCCACAGCATCTACCGCCATTGGTGAGCTCACTGGCTTGCAGTCCATCATGTTGAAGCGCTCCAGCATGTCGAGCACGTACCGGCGCTGGCCAAGCCTGATGATGCCAGTGCCACGATCCCGCTCCACCGTCATGCCGAGCAGCCACGAGACTGGACCAAGGTCTTGTACGTTGAACCTGCTGCCAAATGCAACCTTGAACTCCGGTATGAATCGGCCCGCTGCTCCAGCAATGATGCTGTCGTCCACATAGAGGGCCAGGATGTACAATTGGCCTCCTTTCGGGTAGATGAAAATACACGGATCCACTTTGGACTGGCAGAAGCCATACTCCTCTAGCGAGGCAGTGATAGTCTTGTTCCAGTTTCTGGGAGCTTGCTTTAGGCCGTAGAGGGCCTTTTTCAGCAGACACACAAGCTCTGTCCCTTTGCTGTCAGTACTCCGGAAGCCTTCAGGCTGTCGCATGTATTTTTATGGGACACTGTGCACATAGAGGGGGTGACTATTACATGGGTGGCAGGTCCCTGCCGCGTAGAACAATCATGACACGTTGGCGCCGAGGAGGCGCCTGCCGTGTATGATGTCTCCCAAAAGCAAGGGCGGGAGGGCGGGGACAGCGAAAATGATGACTCCCTTGCGAGTCACTAGGTAGGAGCTATTATTTATAGCCCCAGCAGGGCGATTCATTCACCTACGCACATCGTGTGCGCAGAAATTGCTCACTACTGCACTAAATACTACAGTACTTTACGGTTGAACATTAAGTACTACAAACTACTAAATCCCCTATCCTAATTATGAATATCCTAAATACCGGTACTAATTGGGCTTCAAGGAGGAGGGCGATGTTTCTTGGCGTGTCTTAGAAAAATCAGGTATGCTTTGGGCTACGCCCTCCGCAGACCCCACCTTTTATGGGACACTGTGCACATAGAGGGGGTGACTATTACATGGGTGGCAGGTCCCTGCCGCGTAGAACAATCATGACACGTTGGCGCCGAGGAGGCGCCTGCCGTGTATGATGTCTCCCATATGACTCCCATGTAGAGGTAGCAGCTGAGTCGAGCCACCAGTTATCAGAGCCCCGCGATGCATCGCAGAATGGTGGCTCGCGAAGTGTGGAAGTAGATTTGAACAGCATCCTTGCGGCACCGCCAATGACCAACATCCGCGATCAGCCTCTGAGAGCTGTAGGCGTCCCACAGCCATTGCGACAATGACTTGCGCCCCGAGTGCGAGGACACGCGAGAAATGTCGGTGGTGCGGCCCGTCGCATCCGGGAAGGCCCGCAAGAACGCAGCCCGGTACGCGGAGCCTAGGCAAGTGTACGCGCCAGCATTGAAGGTCGCAGGTCCCAGCGCCCGCGACCGAGGAGCGGACAGCAAATATCCCCTGGACGGTGGGCGGAAGCGCAGCAAATAATCCCGTAACAGATCCACGGGGCGAACTCCTAGAGAGCCGACACACTCAGGGATATAGGCGTTCGCGTCAATGCGGGAGTCCACGTTCTTGTCGACAAGCACCCGCAGGCCAATGTATTCGCCCCCGATGTCCAGATCCCGAGCTATGTAAACTTCGGAAGTAGGCAAAAACACTAGCTGCCCAGAAGCATCCACCTCATAGCAGACGCGAAGGTGCACAGCGGCCCGTCGTCGCAGGCAACCCAAGGTGCTGATCACCAAGGCCAACCGCCGATGGTGGCCAGAAGCGCAAGACAGATCAAAACCCGCTCGGAGGATGGCAGCAAACTCGGTCTTGGACAAACCGAGTCTACCGCGGCGACCAGTTTTCGCCAGTCGTCTGACCACCGCCATGACGTCCGCCACTGGAGCCTCACGGACGGCGTTAGGTAACGGCGCCCGCCCGACACGGGTCAAGGCGGAGCTTTGTCTCCGATGCCAGTCACTCACGGCCGAAAGGCGACCCGACACCGTGCCAGCATCCAGACCACGGTCGTGTGTGCAGTGGTAGATGTAGCCTCGTAGTAACTCTGGAGCAGCAGGGAGTGGGGCCACCCCCCGCGCGTGACAGAAATCGGTAAAATCAGCTAGCCCTCCAGCGTAAGTGCGCTGAGACGAGACTCGTAGCCGACGAGCCTCCCAGTCCTCAGCGCCCCGAATCAACCGCACCCAGTCGGCACGGTGAGTTCCCAAGCCCGCGCCCCCAGACGCAGGCATCCCCAACGCATGTGCTTCTACTCCCGCCAGTGCGCAATCCACACACACAAAGAGCTCAGGATGACCTGTGCAACTCCTTGCGGCGCAGCCCGGACACAACACCAGGTCGCATCCCGCGCAGGAATAAGAAGTCTGAAGCGGCCGATCCCCGCAAGCGCGGCAGCGAAGCGTGCCATGGGTGTGAGGTTGCAGGCCTGGCACACGAAGGGGGGAAGTACACAGCCACCACAGGCCAGTTAGTGGGGCCCAAGTCCACTCTGCTCCGTGGCAGAGGCAAAGCCCGAGAAGCCATGTGCCAAGCAGGAGCCGTGAATAGTCGTGAGCCCGCGTGCCAGTAGCCAACGACACAGCCCCCCCCCACAAAGCGCCACCAGGAAGCTGAGGTCCACACAGGGAGTATGAACACCGCAGCCGTGCGCTCTGGACAGCTGTGAAAGCAACGCCAAAAATGCCGCAGGATTGGCTCCGCCTCCGAAAAAGGAGGATTACACCACACAAGCAGCTCTGCCCAGTCATGCTCGAGACAAGAGTCAAGGGCGGACCAGAACCGGCAGCAAAACGCGTTGTGTCCAAGGGGGTCGGAACACGCGTCGACATCGAACGGACCGCACAGGGACGACAGCCTGCGGTACAGCCGCTCATCCATCATCCAGTCCCCCTCATCCCGGCGACCGGTAAGGCGCGAGATGCCGTCCGCGAGACGGTTCTGCACGCCAGGCAAGTGCCGTGCGATGGCCTCACACCCAAGCCCTCCTAGTAGGTCCAGTAAGGCCAGCACCACATCATTGAAATGCGGTACCATGGAGCCCCGTCGATTGATGGCACCCACCGATGCCTCCGAGTCCATCAAGAACAAAATACGGCGGCCCTGTAGAGCCACTGCCCACCTGCGCACCGCAAATAGGGGGATGTAGAGCTCCCGCAGGTTGGCAGAGTCCTGGTACCGCCCCGCGAGCTGCTCCGGCGTGAAGGAGTAGTGTATGCGGCGATGCTCCCACCACGCCCCACCAGCCCAGCCACTGGCGTCCGTGGTGATGATTGCCACAGTGCCATCATACAGCCCTCTGCCCAAGTCCCGGGGCAGAATTGGCAACAACCGTGGTCCCCATAGACACGCTGCATCTTCAGCGTGCCACAAGAGGCGTCGCTGCCCCCCACCCGCAGATAGCACACCGTGCCACCACCGCAAGTCATCCACCGCCGCCTTATGTAAGACGCAGCGAACATCTGGAAGCCACGCCGCCGAACTGGGGAGATTCACATCGTAAACATCCCGAGCCACATAAAGCTCGCGCAGGCGCGCCTGCCCCAGCATAATCACATTGCAGCAGAATTGTAGCTTCCCCACCAAAGAAGCCCACTCCAGTCGTAGCGGGCTGTCCCCGACTGCATCAGCCCGAAGAAAAGCTTCGATGCGCGCTAGAAGCTTTGCGCATCGTGATGCAGAGAGCGTCATCACTCCCCTGACTGTGTCCAACTGTAGACCGGTCCACTCGCAAACCTCAGAGGGCCACGCGTTCTTGGAGTGCTTCACTGGAATGCCCAAGTCCCCCAGCACGCACAATACCGACCAGTATTGGAGGCGTTGTTGCCAAGCGGACAGGACTGGATGGTGGCCAACCCCAAAATCATCCAGGTATCCCCCCAGCGCTCGAATATTGGCGGGAGTTCCCTCAGGAGAAGACGGGCGGCAGTAACGGAGTCCAAGACGCTGAACCACATCTAGCACGAAGCGTGCCCATCGCTGTTGAATCCCCGGAGCTTGCTTAAGTCCGAAAGGCATGAAGCGATATCGATAATACTCCCCTGTAGCTGGGTGTCGAAATCCCTGTACCTCACAGTCGCGTGCGAAGACAGGCCAAACGAGGAAGGCATCCGCGATGTCGAACTTGCTCACTGCCATGCCCCGCAGCAAGAGAGGCGCCACCACATGCACCATGTCCAGTTCGCAAAGCACCCGCACCATGTACTCGTTGACGCCAGACCGCAGAGCGTCCATAACATTGCGCACCTTCAGCGGGTCCCACTTGACTATGCAGGCTATCGGATTTACCACCCACGGCGCGTAGTCCAGCGGGCCCTCGCACAGCCCCATCGCGATCAGACGGTCGAAATCCCCAGCCGCCAGCTCGGCGTGCTCGACGCAAGACTGATAGTTCTTCTTGGTGCACCGTGGGGGCCAAGCACTCCATACGTAGCGTACGCCCTCGACAAGCGACTGCCGCATGTCGAGCGGCATGAAGTCAAGTGCAAGTAGCCTCTCGGGGTTAAATCGTCGCCCGGCCTCTCGTACCCCAAAGCAGTCGTCCCCTGCCGTGGGCTGCCGCGAGGCCCATATGTGCCAATCGCAGGTTGTCCGAGGCGGCACTGACAGAGTGAGGAGGGGAGGCGCCCCGTCCAATAGCCCCATTTCCACGTACCACCTCTGCGTGTGCTTGTATCGCCGACGCACCACCGCACAATCCTTGGCCAGGAAGTCTAGCAAGTCACCCAGCAGCGCCTCCTCGCCACGCGAGGGGAGCAATCCCACCGCCACCGCCACCTCTCGGCACATCAACTTGATATGCGAAGGAGTCGGGTTATCAATCCTTCCTACCCCCCACTCCCGGGGCAGGTCCACTAGCGCCTCTCCGAGTGTGGTACCCGTGGCGGCACACACGCGTAAGACACGCTCACATTGGTCTCCAAATACTGAAGCTAGTACGAATAGAACCGCACCAGCCCGGTCATCGGAGGGTAGCGTAGAACTCAGACCAGGAAACCCTGGGGACCCGGAGCTCCAGCGGGGCCCCACCGGGCGCCCCTACTTGGGGCAGGCCGTCTTCAACGGACCCGATAGGGCATGCAGGTTCCCGCAGCGCGGGCACGGAATGGTGATGGGGCGGCTGCCGTGATCGGTCATGGAGTGATCCGTCCCATGGCAGAGGAGGCAACGCTTGGACTTGGTCTTGCGGGTCGCCGGTAGTCCGAAGTCTTGGGCAAGCTCGTGGATCCACGAGTGGTTCAGCCGACCGCGAGCTGCACACCTCAACTGCTCCTGCATCTCGTCGTGAAGATGTGGCTTCACACCCTGATCCAGCAGCTCGGTGAGCCGCGCCACCATAGGCCCCCAAAACTGGTCAAACACCGGAGGCACGTCCTGGCCCTCCAGGTCTGTGTGGTATAGCCGCACCACGTACGCGTAGATCACCTCCCAGCTAAGAGCAGGCTCCCCTGGCACGTGACGGAGCTGAAGCGACTCGACTACCGCGAATAACCACTTGATCCTGGTGATGATGGTGGCCACCCGCTTGCGCCGTGCTAGGCCGGCTGCTGTGGCTGGGCTGAAGTCCCCGCTGTCCACGTGTAACATGCGCCACAGGAAGTCCAACACTCCCTTCCAGTAGCGGACCAGGTGGACATGCTGCGGCACGTCATCCATCGCCGGCTCCACATATCCCATGTTGACCCGAAACTTGCGAGACTCCCTCTCAGTGGAGAGCGCCATCAGGTCGAAGTGCATGGCGAACATGGAGTGAAGAAAGTGTTGACTATCTTGCGTACCACGGCCTTGTCCATCCGTGCCCTTGGGTCCGCTGAACTCCGCCAAGGGGACTTGGAAAGGTCCCGACAGGCCAGGGGGAAGAGAGGAGGGGAGATCCGCACCTGCCGGACGCGTGTCACGTCTGTCAGGCGTAGTCGATGGCGCTCCTGTACTCTGAAGAACACGAGCCATCTGAGACTGCATACTCGCCACGATCTCTGTTAGGGAGGCAATGCGGGCCTCAAGGCGGCTGTCTTGGCGGACCGTTGCGCCCGGGCCGCCCCTTGTGACATTATTGGTGGTTGTGTCTGCATGCTCTCTGCCACGTCCGGCTTCACGAGTGGTGTCGGGCATAGCTCCGCTGCCCCTGTGCTCCGTACCCGCATCGCCACCACCACCTGATTCTTTGAGGCTCGAAGAAGGTACCCCATCAGGTGCGCCCGCAGAATTACCAGCCGCAGTGCCCGTAGGGACGCCAACTAGTCGGGGCAGCACGACGATCTCCGGCATCACGGGCTGCCCATCTCGACTGGCGGCCCCAAGGAATAACGGAAGGTGATGCCTGCTGATGGCGCACCAACTGCACTGCCAATGTGCCTCCTCTGGAATGTCCCCGCCGCCATTTAGATCCATCGCGCATGAGCGGTTGAGGCAAGCCGTGCATGTGAGGCACGCCAAGTAGTCACCAGGGTCGGCGTGGTTGTCCGAGTCCTCGTGGCAGCCATAGCAAATAAACTCAGATGGATGCCCCGCAATGCCATCTTCGTTTCTGGCTAGCGACCACATGCCTTGAGTCTTGTGACGACGGTTCTGGCAGGTGAGTGCACCGCGCGCACGCGATTCACAGCGTTGACCGGCCAGAGTGAAAGCCCCGCACTTCCCCTCGTCGGGCTCGAACATGGCGGCCAGCTTGTCCAGCTTGACACAATACGCCATCGCCTCATCATCCTCCATAGCGTCGAGTGCTTCGCGTCGGCTCAGCGCTCGCGCCAAAGTCAACAAAGTCGAGGAGCTCTTCCACGACGGGTCCCGGCCGGCTGTAGCAATCAGTCGGTCCAACCACGTTTCCGACCCAAGAGAACCGTCATCCACGCCAGTCTCATTCACCATGGCCTCAAGCTCGGTAGGAGTTAACGGTGAAATCGCCATTAGAAAGAAGAGCGGAAAAGGGAGAAAACTGCTCGAAGCGGGTTTGACACGGGTACGGGTACCGGAGACGGATGTGTCCTGTCGATGACGAGTACGGACCTGAAGATACGGGTATATGACGGATATAGAATACGGGTAAGTGTACCGGAGTACACTACCAAAATGTTGTACGGGAAATTGTACGTGTACTGTCGTTGTAGAGTACTGCGTCGGCTGCCGGTGGCGGCGCTGGCGGCGGCGGGGGACGAACGAAGTGGCGGCGCTGGCGGCGGTCTTGCTTGGCGTTTCGGTTGGACTCGGAGGTGCAGAGGTGTCGAGCCGACGAGGGTCCCTAGAGTCCACGCCACAACAGAATCGTCAAAATATGTTGAAAAGCTTGCAAACAGGTAGACGCGGCGTAGTAGAGCTGTGACGAGCCGTTTGGAGCTGTGTGAGTCAGCGGCAGTTGGAAGAACGGAGCCGAAGGCGGTATTGTACGGGTTTCGCCTACGGGTGGAGGCTGCTACGAAGCCGTTCGGTAGTCAAATGTAGCAAAACAGGACTCGTTGGACTCGTCTGAGCAAGAGCTACACGGTGGTATGCTTGGCTGAAGAATCGGAGTTGTTAGAAAGGGGGCTGAAACGCGGGATGTCTAGCAATCTTGCAGAACTCTAGTACTTGAAGCCAGAACAACGTCTTTCGGGCAGTTTCGAAGCCGGTAAAGGGTCAATTGTAGCAAATCAGGACTCGTTCGACTCGTCTTGGCAAGAGCTACACGACGGTGTGCCTTGCGGCCGAATCGGATGTGTTTCAAGTCAGGCTGAAAGTAGCAATCTGTAGCAATCTTGCAAAACTGAAGTTCTACGGAACGGGCCAGAGCGCTACCAACGGGTAGGCACGGGCAAGGATAGTGTAACGACACGATATCGGGGTGCTGCAACAACGGTAGCAGGCTTGAGGAGGTGCTGAGCGACGGCTGCGGACCTTTGGGGCTGTAGCGTAGGCAAGTGCAGGGGAGTGTGGGCCAACGGGCGCGCACTTGTGCTGACAGCGAAAATGATGACTCCCTTGCGAGTCACTAGGTAGGAGCTATTATTTATAGCCCCAGCAGGGCGATTCATTCACCTACGCACATCGTGTGCGCAGAAATTGCTCACTACTGCACTAAATACTACAGTACTTTACTGTTGAACATTAAGTACTACAAACTACTAAATCCCCTATCCTAATTATGAATATCCTAAATACCGGTACTAATTGGGCTTCAAGAAGGAGGGCGATGTTTCTTGGCGTGTCTTAGAAAAATCAGGTATGCTTTGGGCTACGCCCTCCGCAGACCCCACCATCTCCTCGTCGATGTTGGCCTCCAAGAATGCTGTCACTACATCCAGCTGCTCCACCTCCCAATCATGGAAAGCAGCTAACGCTAGTACCACCCGGATAGAGATAACCCGCACAGTAGGAGCAAAGGTCTCGTGATAGTCCACGCCATGCTCTTGAGTGAAGCCACGCGCCACTAGTCTTGCCTTGTACCTTGCAATATTACCATCAGAGTCGCGCTTCAGCTTGAACACCCACTTGGAGTCCACTAGCTTTCTACCGGCAGGACGGGGAACCAGCTTCCATGTGTTGCGCGATACAAGCGAGTCATACTCAGTCTTGATGGCTGCTTCCCACTCCGTGGCTTGAGGACCTCGTAGCGCTTGTTTATACGACGCAGGCTCGTGCACGACATTGCTTGGATTGATAGCTGCGGTGTTGCCAACAACCCACCACTGACCCGGAGGACGCCTCGTCCGAAGGCTATACCTTTGTGCAGTTCCATGCTGCTCCGCTGGTGCTGTCTCCCCCAAATTCGCATCCGGCTCGTCCTCAATCGACTGAGAACTGATATCGCCCGACGTATGCTGCTGCGTCTCCCCTACGGAAGTGCTAGGCTCCCCCTTCGCCACTTCTGGCACCTCACGAGGAGCCTCATCCACCGGCTGTGTCTCCCCCACGAATGTATCGGGCTTCTCCCTAGCCGCCTCATCAGAGGTGCTGTCATCACCAGCCTCGGCATCCAGCATCTCACGTGCGGGACAGCTCTCCCCCATGGAGATGATAGCACTCTCGTCAAACACCACATTGCGGCTACTCACCACACGTCGAGTGGTGGGGTTGTACACCAGCCAGGCAGGGGACTCGGGTGCGTAGCCCACAAACACGCCTTTCCATGCACGATCGTCCAGTTTGCGGCGCTGCGACTTGTCCACGTGGACATAAGCCGGGCAGCCAAACACCCGCATGGAACTCAAGTCAGCCGGTCGACCGGTAACAAGCTGATACGGAACGCCACCAGCTCCACTGCTGCACACCCGATTGCGGATGTGCACCGCTGCCGCCATAGCCAACGCCCAATAGGACTTCGGCAGCCCAGCATGCCGAATCATAGACTGTGCCATCGGAACCAATGTGCCCCACTGCCGCTCGATGCGACCATGCTGCCAATGAGCGTAGGGGGCGGTGACCTCTAGGGCGATGTTGAACTCGTCCAATAAGCTCCGGAACGCAGCACCAAGAAACACAGTGTCGTTGTCGACCCGAAGCCGGCGAACTGTGTACCCCAGGGAGCGAACGGTGGTCAGCATCCGGCGGAACGAAGAGGTAGCCTCGTCCTTGGAGCGCAAGGCATCATGCAGCACGAAGCGGCTGCGGAAGTCAACTGCGCCGAAGCTGTAGCGCCTCCCACCCAAGGATGGAACACTCATCGGGCCACAAAAATCCACACCAATCACCTCAAACAGTCCCACATCTCGGTCCGCAGGAGCACGAGGAATATTGCGGACTTGAGACTTACACACAGCGCAGGTCTCACAGAATCCTAACTTCTCGTGTGATGCATAGCCCAAGCCTTCCACATGACCTGTTAACAGCTCGTCCAGCTGAGGCTCCCCAATGTGACCGAGGCGGGAATGCCACAGCCGCTTCCCCGATGACGCCGTGGCCGCCGAAGCCGTAGCACGCGCTGGAAGAGCAACCGTCGCAGGCAGCCAGATCAATCCGTGGGCTCGCTCCATGGGAATCTTAACACCACCACCATGAGCTGCGTGAAGCTGAAGATGGTCCATGGGATCGGCCAACAACACGCTATGACCCTGCTGCCGCGCCTGAGTGAGGCTAAACAACCGATGATATGTCCAAGACGCACGACGGGACAGCTCGGGAACGTGAAGCACATGGCGCAACGTGGCAGGAATCTTCGTACCGTCTGCAGCCGGCACAGTGATGCGGATAGTGCCGACACCCACAGCAAAAGCACTGGTGCCCTTCACCCACAGCCGGTCAGACAGCGCACGATAGTTCACGAAGTCATCACGTTTGCTTGTCATGTGGTGGCTCGCTCCACTGTCGGCTAGCCACATCCAAGTCTCCCCCTCATTCATCACCATGGCTCGTGCTTCACTGAATGACCTAGCAGGACTGGCAGTGATGTCTACACCAGCAGGGAAAGCCACGGGAGACTCGAGACTTGCAGAATTGCCACTAGCACGCCTTTCAGGGCACTCTGAGCGGCGATGGCCCTTCTTGCCGCAACTGAAACAAATGCCGCGGAAGGGTCGGACTCCGCCTGCTCCCACAGTGTCGAGAGCAGTTGCATGTCGCTACATCACTGTACTGAAGAAATCGGTATTAAATGCGATATAGTAGCTATTTGACGCTAGATGGAATTGTGACCGTTGGATAATAGATCTAACGGTCCAAGAAGCGTTTTTGGAGATAACCGCAATATTATTTATTTTAGTATGCGTGGTTCTAGAGGATATAAGAATGGAGCTCAAAGCACTGTAACCATCCTTTCTACGCTCCAACCTTCAATAGGTTATGGGCCCTCCCCAGTACTCCCACGCACCTCGTAACCCCTGCTGAGTCAGCAGTACTTCTACTTCCACTTCTACTACTACAGCAGCGCTACAGCAGTACTTGTACTACATTTCTACAGTAGTACTTCTGCTACGTCAGCAGTGCTTCTTCTACTACTACCAAGTCGGGAAGTTTGTCAACGAGGAGCTACTGGATTACAAGTTTGTCGGCGCTTCGACTTCAATTTGTGTGTTGGAGCTGGGCTGAAGGATCGAGTCCGTACTGTTATACGGAAGCTGTGGCCTCCATATTCTGGTGGTGAGTACAGCTTGGGTTGCTGCGACGTGTGTTGCCTGATATCGTTGGTGATACCGTTGGTCTGCGGAAGTGTGAACGAGCGTGTGGACTGTATAATTTCGTCTATCCTGTCGCTAGCGTTACCACTGGGTCGACTTGCTGTCGACGTACTTGACAAGATTGCTGGGATTTTTCCGTGTCGCCTGTTGTGCTTCGTGGTGGTGTTTTGGATCGCCTGACCTCGTTCGCGGCGTGTCGGAACCTGATTTTTTCCCGCTGTCGACGAATCTATCGAGTTGTGGGGACTGTTCCATATCCCCTGTTATTTTCGTGGTCGTCGTTGGACTGCGTGAGCTTGTTTGCGACGTATCGGGACCTGATTATCCGTTGTCAACCGACCTGTCGAGCTCTTGGCGACTGTTACCGCGTTGCCTGTTACTTGCGTGGTGGTTGCCTAGACCACTTACGCTTCGTCGAGACGTGTCGGAACGTGCTGTATCAGCTGTCGACGTTCCTGTTGAGCGCGTGGCGAGTGTTGCCGTGTTACCCGTTACCTGCGTTGTGGTGCTTGGCAAACCTGCGTGTGGTCGGGACGTGTCGGAACCTTATTCGTCTGTTGTCGGAGACTTGTCGAGCTCGTGGAGACTGTTCTTCTTGTTACTTGATACCTGTTTGGGGGTAATTGGGTCGTCTTCACTTGATCTTGCTGTACCGGAACCTTGTTCATCTCCTTTCGACGCACGCGCCAAGCTCGAGCCGGCTTCTACTGTGCCGTCTGTTTCCTTGTGTTGGGGAGGTTGACCCCAGTGAGGTTGGTGAGACGAAGATTTATTATCTCTGTTGTTCTTTTGACCCCCAGTTCGTTGTCTGCTGGCGTCTCGCTCCATGGCTGAGAGTGTGAAGGTCCCTGTTTTTTCCGGCAAAGCCGCGGACTTTCCCTTGTTCCGAACCCGGTTCACAGCATTCGTGGATGCGGTGGGCTGTGACGCCGCTCTGGATTCCGAAGGCGAGGACGATGCTGCTCAGCAGAAGAAGCTCTACAGCTTGTTGGTGTTAGCTTTACCCGAGACTACGTTGCACATCATCCGGAAGGTCGATCGGAAGAGCAAGGCAGCTGGCTTTCATGCTTGGCAAGCTTTGCTGCGTCGATTCGAGCACGACGGCATTCACCGGCGCGGGGATCTACTGGATGCTCTGGACGAGAAGCAACGTCAAGAGGAAACTTGTGTGGACTTCTTCACTCGTCTTCTCGACGTTCAGGCGCAGCTTGCTCGAGTCGACGAGGTGGTCCCGGATCGGCGTATCGTCATGAATGTCGTCAGGGGCCTGCGGCGTGAGTATTCTACCATGACAGATGCTCTGAATGAGCGCGACTCGAGTTTGACACTGGACTTCGTTGAGAATCTTCTCGCTACCACTGGGGTGCGCATCGAACGTCGCTTGGCAGAGGCGCAGGAGTCGGAGCCTGGAAAGACTGCTTTCCCTGCAGTGTCTGATGATGACAACTTGCGGACAATGCTGCAAAACTTGCAGCGAGAGGTGGCGTCCCTGAAGGGTGTCCACGGAGAGAGCGGAGCGAGCAGTAACAGAGGCAACGGAGGGCGTCCAACTTTCAGGGGTACTTGCTTTACGTGCGGTCAACGCGGCCACCGGCGTCAGGACTGTCGGGTGAAACGGCCACCCCGGGTGAACACTGCCGATGCAACACCGTTCGGCGGGTATGTTGCTTTCCCCGCTAACATGTCGACCTCGATTCCTGATAGTGATGGCTTTCTGGCGGCCACTGTCAAGGTGCCTCCGTACCTGCACGATGTGGAGCCTGGGCTGTGGCTCGTTGACAGCGGCGCTAGCCATCACATGACCAGCGTCTTGAGAGATTTCCAGGCCTATCGCCCGATTTCTCCGATTTGGGTGAAAGGTATCAGTGCCTATGCCAAAGGTGTGGGGAGCGTCCGTGTCACGCTGCGCTCCAAGGACAGCGACGCTGTCCCGATCACGCTGCACGATGTCTTCTATGTACCGGATCTGGCGGCTCGAGCATCGTCCAGCCATCAGCGTCTATTTAGTGTCTCCCAGGCGCGGCAGCGTGGGCATCGCACTGTCTTCGAGGACCCGTGCGACGTACTTTGCGCCCATGCGCAGCATGGTGGTGGTGTCACTATTCCCCTTCACCGTGCCCATGGTCTTGTTTGGCTCCCTACTTCGGTTGTTCCGTCTGTCTCTGCCTCGCCGGCGATGGCGCGACCCTCCAAATTTCTGTGGCATCTGCGTCTTGGTCATTTGGGGGAGTCCTGTATGGATCGACTTGTGCAATTGGGTACCTCCGGTGTGCAGGTCAGTAAGTCGGACCGCCTTTGCTTCTGTGAGACCTGCGCCTTGTGCAAGTCTCGTGTGGCGCGTATCTCGCGTGCGCCGTGTGCGGACCCTGACCGTGTCTTTCAGAAGGTCGGCGTAGACTTCTGTGGTCCTATGGGCGTGGCTTCTTTGGGTGGCTGCTACTACAGCCTCGCCGTTACGGACTTCAAGTCTCGCTTCGTCCTGCATGACGTGCTGAGAACCAAGGATGAGGCTCCGCAGTCGTTTCGGCGGTTTCTGGCTACTGTCCGGGCTTTGGGTCACAAGATTGAGCACGTGCGTCTTGACAACGACTCCGTCTTCATGGGTCGCGATTTTATGGCTGTGCTTGATGACCACGGCGTGTCGCACGACTTTTCTGCTCCGTACTCGCACTGGCAACACGGTCGCATGGAGCGACAGTGGGGGACTTTGGTGCCGGCTGCCAAGTCCATGCTTCACACAGCGGGCCTTGATCGTTCTTTTTGGAGTCTAGCCATGAACGCTGCGGTGTACGTCCGCAATCGTGTTTTCTGTGAGGCTGCTGGTGGAGTGCCCTTCGAGCTGGTCACTGGTCGTTCTGTTGACCTAAGCCACCTCCGCGTCTTCGGCTGCCCGGCGTATGTCCATGTTGACAAGTCCCGCCGTCGAAAACTTGATGACCGGGCGTGGAAGGGCATCTTCGTGGGCTATGCGCCGGACTCCCCAGTGTGGTTGGTGTATAACCCTCGCACACGTCGTGTGGAGCGCAGTCGGAACGTGGTGTTTGATGAGTCGAAATTCACTAGGTCCGTCAGCATGGGGGAGGAGTCGCCGGCTGTCTCGAAGCCAGCGCCGGATGATGACGAACTCCCGTCGTTCATTACTTCTTCTGGGTTCCAGAATTCGGGGGAGCACGCGGATACAGACGAAGACGTTGTTGAGCCAGACGACACAGAGAGCGGGAGTCAAGAGCATGGGGAGCATGATACTGTGCCTGGTGACCAAGAGAGCGGGAGTCAGGAGTCGGGGGAGCTTGTTCCTGGCGATGGCGTTGCGCCGAGGCACAGCACCCGGCACTCTCGACCTCCGGGGCAGTGGTGGATGGCCAACAGTCGTGGTGATGATGATGTTGCCGCCAACATGGCAAAGCCTCACCAGCCTCTCGAGCCAACATCATATAAGCAAGCTCTGCGCAGTCCGGACGCCAAGCACTGGCAAGCGGCTATTGACAGCGAGTATGAGTCATTGATGACTCGAAAGACCTGGAAGCTGGTTCCTCGACCTGCGGGTCGTAAGTTGGTGGAGTCTAAGTGGGTGTTCAAGCTCAAACGCAACCCTGATGGCAGCATTGCTAGATATAAGGCCAGGCTTGTGGCGCGGGGCTTCACCCAAGAGCATGGCGTTGACTACGACGAGACTTTTGCTCCGACTGTAAAAGTTGCTGCGCTCCGGGTCATTATGGCTCTCGCTGCACACTATGACTGGGAGATAGAACAACTCGATGTCAATACAGCCTTTCTGGAGGCTGACCTCTCTGAGACCATCTACATGCGACAGCCTGAGGGTTACAGGAGGCCGACGGATGAGAACGGCCAAGAGCAAGTCTGTCTCCTTATGAGAGCACTGTATGGCTTGAAGCAAGCCCCACGCTACTGGAACAAGACTATCACCACTTGGCTCGTGGAGTACGGTTTCCGCCAGTCCAAGGTAGACCCCTGCATCTTCGTCCATGGCAGCGGCACGCGTCTCTACATCTTGGCCTTGTACGTTGACGACTGCATCTTGGCCGGTCCTGGTGGAACCTTCATCGTCAGCTTTAAGCGGGCATTTGGTCAAAGGTTCAGTGTGCAGGACTTGGGACCAGTTGCATGGCTTCTGGGAATGACGGTGGAGCGTGATCGTGCTGCGCGAGTGGTTAAGTTGGGTCAGCGTCAATACATCTTAGACATGCTGGAGAGGTTCAACATGTTGGACGCTAAACCCGTGAGCACACCAATGGCACTTGGCTCTATGGCAGAGCACACAGACGACAGTGGCTCAGCTGCGTCACTACCATACCAGAGTTTGATTGGCAGTCTGCTATATGCCTCGGTGAGCACCAGGCCAGACATCACCATGGCAGTCAGCTACCTGAGCCGACACATGGCGAAAGCGTCAATGGTGCACTGGGAGCAGGGCAAGAGGGTGCTGCGATACCTGAAAGGGACATCGGATCGCAAACTGGTGTACGGTGGTGGGCAAGTGTCGGTAGCCTTGGAGGGCTATGCCGATGCAGACTACGCAGGCGATTCTGATGGCCGACGCTCTCGAACTGGTTTTGTGTTCATGCTCAACGGTGCGGCAATCAGCTGGAAGAGCCAACGCCAACAAACGGTGGCATTGTCCACTGCAGAGGCGGAGTACATGGCGCTCACAGCAGCAGCACAGGAGGCCCTATTTCTGAGGCAACTCTTGGAGCAGATGGGACAACCTCAGGCCTCCGGGACTGTTCTGCACGAGGACAACCAGAGCTGCATCGCCCTCTGCAAAAACACCATGACGACGGGGCGCAGCAAGCACATCGACGTGAAGATGCACTTCTGTCGTGAGAAGCAGGAGAGCGGCGAGATTGTGGTGAAGTATTGTCCGACAGAGGTGATGCTCGCGGATGCACTAACCAAGCCTCTCGCTGCGGACAAGCATGGGCAACTCACCAAAGCAATCATGGGAAGTGGTAGTGAGTAGCGAGGGGGAGTGTCGAGAGCAGTTGCATGTCGCTACATCACTGTACTGAAGAAATCGGTATTAAATGCGATATAGTAGCTATTTGACGCTAGATGGAATTGTGACCGTTGGATAATAGATCTAACGGTCCAAGAAGCGTTTTTGGAGATAACCGCAATATTATTTATTTTAGTATGTGTGGTTCTAGAGGATATAAGAATGGAGCTCAAAGCACTGTAACCATCCTTTCTACGCTCCAACCTTCAATACACAGCCACACCACGTGAGTTCCCAGGGCCATGCATGGATTTGAGCTGCTCCTGAAGATCATGGACCTGGCGCTTCAAGGATTCAGCAGAGGTGTCACCGGAAAAGGCCGGAAAAGCTGCAGGGGGCGGCGCCTCCGTCTGAGTCCTGCCGCGACTCTCAATACGCATGCCCTTCTGTCGAAGGTCGCGCTTGACGGCGTCCATACTGAGGCTGTGGACGTCCCATGTGTCTGTGATGGAGTGGTACTCTTGACGTAGACCCTTCACCAAGTACATGATGACCCGTCGGTCGTGAACGTCCTCCCCCACACGGGCGAGCTGGCGCTGAAGTCGGACCAACCGGTTCAAATACTGGAGACTAGTCTCATCGTCTGCCTGGGCCTTCTCCATATCCTGCAGCAGCTCAGCCAGACGGTAGATGCCATCGTCTTCATAGTGGTCCACCAGCGCAGTCCACGCCTTGAGGCCGCAGTTCTCGTCAACTTCATGGACATTCTCAATAATTGAGAGATCGTCCTCAGGCAGCGCCAGAATCAAAGTAGAGTACAAGTCGATGTGTTGCTGCGCGGTAGCGGCGTCGTTCTCGAGGAGAGCCGGTGCCCAGCTCTGCATCAATCCAACAGCGAAATTTGTGACTCCCTTGCGAGTCACCTACCTTGAGGTACTACTTATAGCCTTATCTAGCGCGAGTCGTGATCCCTAATGTGCGCGCATCTTGCGCAAAAGATCACTACTCTACTAAATATTATTTTCAATACTCTAATGTATTGAAACTATTATTCCCCTTACTTGATTATCGGCATCCTAAATGCCGGTATTTTTGGGCCTCTAATAGGATTACTATGTGCCTTTTGCGTGTCTTTGAAAAACTAGGTTTGCTTTTAGCTACGCCATTCGCAAAACTAACATTTTATTTGACACTGTGGCACATAAGGGGTGAAAATTACATGGGTGGCAGGTTCCTGCCGCGTAGAACAATCATGAGTCGTCGGCACCGAAAAGGAGTCGTCGTGCATGAAGTCTCCCATATGACTCCAATGTAGAGGATTTTGTAATTAGGTATGGTACTTATCCGTGTACCGGCGGCGGAACCGACGGGCGCGGGCCGTAACCGAGCACGTGGTAGTCCAAATGAAGCGTTTCAAGGCACGTCGGACTCGTCATGACGAGAGCTACGCAACGGTGTGTCTTTTGTCTAAGTTCGACGTGCTTGGAGCTACCGAGAAAACCACCAATCGGTAGCAATCGAGCAAATCGGACGTTGTAGGGGACCGGCGTGAGCGCTACCAACGGGTAGGTACGGGCCAAATCACATTTACGCAACGTTCGGAGGAAGCCGAAACAACGGATGAGTACCTTGTGAGCGGGACAACGGACCTCGGGGAAGTAGCAATCTTGCAGAAAAAGTACGGGTACGTGAAGCCAAAAAAGAAAAGACGGCGCTGGCGGTAACGAAGCCGGTGGTTGGCCAAATCAAGCAAATAAAAGCTCTTGCTACTCGTCTTGGCGAGTTCCACACGACGGTGTGGCTCGCTTCTAAATATGAGGTGCTTACCGCTAGTCCAAAAGTAGCCAATCGGTAGCAATCGTGTGTAAAACCGGAAGTTACACGGGAGTTTTCGGGACGGGCGAGAGCGCTACCAACGGGTAGGCACGGGCCAAAACACGATAAAACTACGTTCGGATGGTTGAGTGGCAACGCTTGAGTAGCTTGTGAGGCGTGAGCGGGACAACGGACCTCGGGGAAGTACCAGCAAAAATGTACGGGTACGGGAAGCCAAAAAGAAGGTGACGGCGAGGGCCGTAACGTAGCCGGTGGTTGGCCAAATGACGCAAACAAAAGCTCTTGATACTCCCCTTAGCGAGTTGCACACGACGGTATGACTCGCTTCCGGATGTGAGGTGCTCCACGCTAGGCCAAAAGTGAACAATTGGTAGCAATCTTGCAAAACTTCCGTTGTACGGGATGGGCCGAAGCGCTACCAACGGGTAGGTTTTATGGGACACTGTGCACATAGAGGGGGTGACTATTACATGGGTGGCAGGTCCCTGCCGCGTAGAACAATCATGACACGTTGGCGCCGAGGAGGCGCCTGCCGTGTATGATGTCTCCCAAAAGCAAGGGCGGGAGGGCGGGGACAGCGCAAATGATGACTCCCTTGCGAGTCACTAGGTAGGAGCTATTATTTATAGCCCCAGCAGGGCGATTCATTCACCTACGCACATCGTGTGCGCAGAAATGCTCACTACTGCACTAAATACTACAGTACTTTAATGTTGAACATTAAGTACTACAAACTACTAGATCCCCTATCTTAATTATGAATATCCTAAATACCGGTACTAATTGGGCTTCAAGGAGGAGGGCGATGTTTCTTGGCGTGTCTTAGAAAAATCAGGTATGCTTTGGGCTACGCCCTCCGCAGACCCCACCTTTTATGGGACACTGTGCACATAGAGGGGGTGACTATTACATGGGTGGCAGGTCCCTGCCGCGTAGAACAATCATGACACGTTGGCGCCGAGGAGGCGCCTGCCGTGTATGATGTCTCCCATATGACTCCCATGTAGAGGTAGCAGCTGAGTCGAGCCACCAGATATCAGAGCCCCGCGATGCATCGCAGAATGGTGGCTCGCGAAGTGTGGAAGTAGATTTGAACAGCATCCTTGCGGCACCGCCAATGACCAACATCCGCGATCAGCCTCTGAGAGCTGTAGGCGTCCCACAGCCATTGCGACAATGACTTGCGCCCCGAGTGCGAGGACACGCGAGAAATGTCGGTGGTGCGGCCCGTCGCATCCGGGAAGGTCCGCAAGAACGCAGCCCGGTACGCGGAGCCTAGGCAAGTGTACGCGCCAGCATTGAAGGTCGCAGGTCCCAGCGCCCGCGACCGAGGAGCGGACAGCAAATATCCCCTGGACGGTGGGCGGAAGCGCAGCAAATAATCCCGTAACAGATCCACGGGGCGAACTCCTAGAGAGCCGACACACTCAGGGATATAGGCGTTCGCGTCAATGCGGGAGTCCACGTTCTTGTCGACAAGCACCCGCAGGCCAATGTATTCGCCCCCGATGTCCAGGTCCCGAGCTATGTAAACTTCGGAAGTAGGCAAAAACACTAGCTGCCCAGAAGCATCCACCTCATAGCAGACGCGAAGGTGCACAGCGGCCCGTCGTCGCAGGCAACCCAAGGTGCTGATCACCAAGGCCAACCGCCGATGGTGGCCAGAAGCGCAAGACAGATCAAAGCCCGCTCGGAGGATGGCAGCAAACTCGGTCTTGGACAAACCGAGTCTACCGCGGCGACCGGTTTTCGCCAGTCGTCTGACCACCGCCATGACGTCCGCCACTGGAGCTTCACGGACGGCGTTAGGTAACGGCGCCCGCCCGACACGGGTCAAGGCGGAGCTTTGTCTCCGATGCCAGTCACTCACGGCCGAAAGGCGACCCGACACCGTGCCAGCATCCAGCCAACGGTCGTGTGTGCAGTGGTAGATGTAGCCTCGTAGCAACTCTGGAGCAGCAGGGAGTGGGGCCACCCCCCGCGCGTGACAGAAATCGGTAAAATCAGCTAGCCCTCCAGCGTAAGTGCGCTGAGACGAGACTCGTAGCCGACGAGCCTCCCAGTCCTCAGCGCCCCGAATCAACCGCACCCAGTCGGCACGGTGATGTCCCAAGCCCGCGCTCCCAGGCGCAGGCATCCCCAACGCATGTGCTTCTACTCCCGCCAGTGCGCAATCCACACACACAAAGAGCTCAGGATGACCTGTGCAACTCCTTGCGGCGCAGCCCGGACACAACACCAGGTCGCATCCCGCGCAGGAATAAGAAGTCTGAAGCGGCCGATCCCCGCAAGCGCGGCAGCGAAGCGTGCCATGGGTGTGAGGTTGCAGGCCTGGCACACGAAGGGGGGAAGTACACAGCCACCACAGGCCAGTTAGTGGGGCCCAAGTCCACTCTGCTCCGTGGCAGAGGCAAAGCCCGAGAAGCCATGTGCCAAGCAGGAGCCGTGAATAGTCGTGAGCCCGCGTGCCAGTAGCCAACGACACAGCCCCCCCCCACAAAGCGCCACCAGGAAGCTGAGGTCCACACAGGGAGTATGAACACCGCAGCCGTGCGCTCTGGACAGCCGTGAAAGCAACGCCAAAAATGCCGCAGGATTGGCTCCGCCTCCGAAAAAGGAGGATTACACCACACAAGCAGCTCTGCCCAGTCATGCTCGAGACAAGAGTCAAGGGCGGACCAGAACCGGCAGCAAAACGCGTTGTGTCCAAGGGGGTCGGAACACGCGTCGACATCGAACGGACCGCACAGGGACGACAGCCTGCGGTACAGCCGCTCATCCATCATCCAGTCCCCCTCATCCCGGCGACCGGTAAGGCGCGAGATGCCGTCCGCGAGACGGTTCTGCACGCCAGGCAAGTGCCGTGCGATGGCCTCACACCCAAGCCCTCCTAGTAGGTCCAGTAAGGCCAGCACCACATCATTGAAATGCGGTACCATGGAGCCCCGTCGATTGATGGCACCCACCGATGCCTCCGAGTCCATCAAGAACAAAATACGGCGGCCCTGTAGAGCCACTGCCCACCTGCGCACCGCAAACAGGGGGATGTAGAGCTCCCGCAGGTTGGCAGAGTCCTGGTACCGCCCCGCGAGCTGCTCCGGCGTGAAGGAGTAGTGTATGCGGCGATGCTCCCACCACGCCCCACCAGCGGCAACAACCGTGGTCCCCATAGACACGCTGCATCTTCAGCGTGCCACAAGAGGCGTCGCTGCCCCCCACCCGCAGATAGCACACCGTGCCACCACCGCAAGTCATCCACCGCCGCCTTATGTAAGACGCAGCGAACATCTGGAAGCCACGCCGCCGAACTGGGGAGATTCACATCGTAAACATCCCGAGCCACATAAAGCTCGCGCAGGCGCGCCTGCCCCAGCATAATCACATTGCAGCAGAATTGTAGCTTCCCCACCAAAGAAGCCCACTCCAGTCGTAGCGGGCTGTCCCCGACTGCATCAGCCCGAAGAAAAGCTTCGATGCGCGCTAGAAGCTTTGCGCATCGTGATGCAGAGAGCGTCATCACTCCCGTGACTGTGTCCAACTGTAGACCGGTCCACTCGCAAACCTCAGAGGGCCACGCGTTCTTGGAGTGCTTCACTGGAATGCCCAAGTCCCCCAGCACGCACAATACCGACCAGTATTGGAGGCGTTGTTGCCAAGCGGACAGGACTGGATGGTGGCCAACCCCAAAGTCATCCAGGTATCCCCCCAGCGCTCGAATATTGGCGGGAGTTCCCTCAGGAGAAGACGGGCGGCAGTAACGGAGTCCAAGACGCTGAACCACATCTAGCACGAAGCGTGCCCATCGCTCTTGAATCCCCGGAGCTTGCTTAAGTCCGAAAGGCATGAAGCGATATCGATAATACTCCCCTGTAGCTGGGTGTCGAAATCCATGTACCTCACAGTCGCGTGCGAAGACATGCCAAACGAGAAAGGCATCCGCGATGTGTCGAGAGCAGTTGTATGTCGCTACATCACTGTACTGAAGAAATCGGTATTAAATGCGATATAGTAGCTATTTGACGCTAGATTGAATTGTGACCGTTGGATAATATATCTAACGGTCCAAGAAGCGTTTTTGGAGATAACCGCAATATTATTTATTTTAGTATGTGTGGTTCTAGAGGATATAAGAATGGAGCTCAAAGCACTGTAACCATCCTTTCTACGCTCCAACCTTCAATAGGTTATGGGCCCTCCCCAGTACTCCCACGCACCTCGTAACCCCTGCTGAGTCAGCAGTACTTCTACTTCCACTTCTACTACTACAGCAGCACTACAGCAGTACTTGTACTACATTTCTACAGTAGTACTTCTGCTACGTCAGCAGTGCTTCTTCTACTACTACCAAGTCGGGAAGTTTGTCAACGAGGAGCTACTGGATTACAAGTTTGTCGGCGCTTCGACTTCAATTTGTGTGTTGGAGCTGGGCTGAAGGATCGAGTCCGTACTGTTATACGGAAGCTGTGGCCTCCATATTCTGGTGGTGAGTACAGCTTGGGTTGCTGCGACGTGTGTTGCCTGATATCGTTGGTGATACCGTTGGTCTGCGGAAGTGTGAACGAGCGTGTGGACTGTATAATTTCGTCTATCCTGTCGCTAGCGTTACCACTGGGTCGACTTGCTGTCGACGTACTTGACAAGATTGCTGGGATTTTTCCGTGTCGCCTGTTGTGCTTCGTGGTGGTGTTTTGGATCGCCTGACCTCGTTCGCGGCGTGTCGGAACCTGATTTTTTCCCGCTGTCGGCGGATCTTTCGAGTTGTGGGGACTGTTCCATATCCCCTGTTATTTTCGTGGTCGTCGTTGGACTGCGTGAGCTTGTTTGCGAAGTATCGGGACCTGATTATCCGTTGTCGACCGACCTGTCGAGCTCTTGGCGACTGTTACCGCGTTGCCTGTTACTTGCGTGGTGGTTGCCTAGACCACTTACGCTTCGTCGAGACGTGTCGGAACGTGCTGTATCAGCTGTCGACGTTCCTGTTGAGCGCGTGACGAGTGTTGCCGTGTTACCCGTTACCTGCGTTGTGGTGCTTGGCAAACCTGCGTGTGGTCGGGACGTGTCGGAACCTTATTCGTCTGTTGTCGGAGACTTGTCGAGCTCGTGGAGACTGTTCTTCTTGTTACTTGATACCTGTTTGGGGGTAATTGGGTCGTCTTCACTTGATCTTGCTCTACCGGAACCTTGTTCATCTCCTTTCGACGCACGCGCCAAGCTCGAGCCGGCTTCTACTGTGCCGTCTGTTTCCTTGTGTTGGGGAGGTTGATCCCAGTGAGGTTGGTGAGACGAAGATTTATTATCTCTGTTGTTCTTTTGACCCCCAGTTCGTTGTCTGCTGGCGTCTCGCTCCATGGCTGAGAGTGTGAAGGTCCCTGTTTTTTCCGGCAAAGCCGCGGACTTTCCCTTGTTCCGAACCCGGTTCACAGCATTCGTGGATGCGGTGGGCTGTGACGCTGCTCTGGATTCCGAAGGCGAGGACGATGCTGCTCAGCAGAAGAAGCTCTACAGCTTGTTGGTGTTAGCTTTACCCGAGACTACGTTGCACATCATCCGGAAGGTCGATCGGAAGAGCAAGGCAGCTGGCTTTCATGCTTGGCAAGCTTTGCTGCGTCGATTCGAGCACGACGGCATTCACCGGCGCGGGGATCTACTGGATGCTCTGGACGAGAAGCAACGTCAAGAGGAAACTTGTGTGGACTTCTTCACTCGTCTTCTCGACGTTCAGGCGCAGCTTGCTCGAGTCGACGAGGTGGTCCCGGATCGGCGTATCGTCATGAATGTCGTCAGGGGCCTGCGGCCTGAGTATTCTACCATGACAGATGCTCTGAATGAGCGCGACTCGAGTTTGACACTGGACTTCGTTGAGAATCTTCTCGCTACCACTGGGGTGCGCATCGAACGTCGCTTGGCAGAGGCGCAGGAGTCGGAGCCCGGAAAGACTGCTTTCCCTGCAGTGTCTGATGATGACAACTTGCGGACAATGCTGCAAAACTTGCAGCGAGAGGTGGCGTCCCTGAAGGGTGTCCACGGAGAGAGCGGAGCGAGCAGTAACAGAGGCAACGGAGGGCGACCAACTTTCAGGGGTACTTGCTTTACGTGCGGTCAACGCGGCCACCGGCGTCAGGACTGTCGGGTGAAACGGCCACCCCGGGTGAACACTGCCGATGCAACACCGTTCGGCGGGTATGTTGCTTTCCCCGCTAACATGTCGACCTCGATTCCTGATAGTGATGGCTTTCTGGCGGCCACTGTCAAGGTGCCTCCGTACCTGCACGATGTGGAGCCTGGGCTGTGGCTCGTTGACAGCGGCGCTAGCCATCACATGACCAGCGTCTTGAGAGATTTCCAGGCCTATCGCCCGATTTCTCCGATTTGGGTGAAAGGTATCAGTGCCTATGCCAAAGGTGTGGGGAGCGTCCGTGTCACGCTGCGCTCCAAGGACAGCGACGCTGTCCCGATCACGCTGCACGATGTCTTCTATGTACCGGATCTGGCGGCTCGAGCATCGTCCAGCCATCAGCGTCTATTTAGTGTCTCCCAGGCGCGGCAGCGTGGGCATCGCACTGTCTTCGAGGACCCGTGCGACGTACTTTGCGCCCATGCACAGCATGGTGGTGGTGTCACTATTCCCCTTCACCGTGCCCATGGTCTTGTTTGGCTCCCTACTTCGGTTGTTCCGTCTGTCTCTGCCTCGCCGGCGATGGCGCGACCCTCCAAATTTCTGTGGCATCTGCGTCTTGGTCATTTGGGGGAGTCCTGTATGGATCGACTTGTGCAGTTGGGTACCTCCGGTGTGCAGGTCAGTAAGTCGGACCGCCTTTGCTTCTGTGAGACCTGCGCCTTGTGCAAGTCTCGTGTGGCGCGTATCTCGCGTGCGCCGTGTGCGGACCCTGACCGTGTCTTTCAAAAGGTCGGCGTAGACTTCTGCGGTCCTATGGGCGTGGCTTCTTTGGGTGGCTGCTACTACAGCCTCGCCGTTACGGACTTCAAGTCTCGCTTCGTCCTGCATGACGTGCTGAGAACCAAGGATGAGGCTCCGCAGTCGTTTCGGCGGTTTCTGGCTACTGTCCGGGCTTTGAGTCACAAGATTGAGCACGTGCGTCTTGACAACGACTCCGTCTTCATGGGTCGCGATTTTATGGCTGTGCTTGATGACCACGGCGTGTCGCACGACTTCTCTGCTCCGTACTCGCACTGGCAACACGGTCGCATGGAGCGACAGTGGGGGACTTTGGTGCCGGCTGCCAAGTCCATGCTTCACACAGCGGGCCTTGATCGTTCTTTTTGGAGTTTAGCCATGAACGCTGCGGTGTACGTCCGCAATCGTGTTTTCTGTGAGGCTGCTGGTGGAGTGCCCTTCGAGCTGGTCACTGGTCGTTCTGTTGACCTAAGCCACCTCCGCGTCTTCGGCTGCCCGGCATATGTCCATGTTGACAAGTCCCGCCGTCGAAAACTTGATGACCGGGCGTGGAAGGGCATCTTCGTGGGCTATGCGCCGGACTCCCCAGTGTGGTTGGTGTATAACCCTCGCACACGTCGTGTGGAGCGCAGTCGGAACGTGGTGTTTGATGAGTCGAAATTCACTAGGTCCGTCAGCATGGGGGAGGAGTCGTCGGCTGTCTCGAAGCCAGCGCCGGATGATGACGAACTCCCGTCGTTCATTACTTCTTCTGGGTTTCAGAATTCGGGGGAGCACGCGGATACAGACAAGACGTTGTTGAGCCAGACGACACAGAGAGCGGGAGTCAAGAGCATGGGGAGCATGATACTGTTCCTGGTGACCAAGAGAGCGGGAGTCAGGAGTCGGGGGAGCTTGTTCCTGGCGATGGCGTTGCTCCGAGGCGCAGCACCCGGCACTCTCGACCTCCGGGGCAGTGGTGGATGGCCAACAGTCGTGGTGATGATGATGTTGCCGCCAACATGGCAAAGCCTCACCAGCCTCTCGAGCCAACATCATATAAGCAAGCTCTGCGCAGTCCGGACGCCAAGCACTGGCAAGCGGCTATTGACAGCGAGTATGAGTCATTGATGACTCGAAAGACCTGGAAGCTGGTTCCTCGACCTGCGGGTCGTAAGTTGGTGGACTCTAAGTGGGTGTTCAAGCTCAAACGCAACCCTGATGGCAGCATTGCTAGATATAAGGCCAGGCTTGAGGCGCGGGGCTTCACCCAAGAGCATGGCGTTGACTACGACGAGACTTTTGCTCCGACTGTAAAAGTTGCTGCGCTCCGGGTCATTATGGCTCTCGCTGCACACTATGACTGGGAGATAGAACAACTCGATGTCAATACAGCCTTTCTGGAGGCTGACCTCTCTGAGACCATCTACATGCGACAGCCTGAGGGCTACAGGAGGCCGACGGATGAGAACGGCCAAGAGCAAGTCTGTCTCCTTATGAGAGCACTGTATGGCTTGAAGCAAGCCCCACGCTACTGGAACAAGACCATCACCACTTGGCTCGTGGAGTACGGTTTCCGCCAGTCCAAGGTAGACCCCTGCATCTTCGTCCATGGCAGCGGCACGCGTCTCTACATCTTGGCCTTGTACGTTGACGACTGCATCTTGGCCGGTCCTGGTGGAACCTTCATCGTCAGCTTTAAGCGGGCATTTGGTCAAAGGTTCAGTGTGTGTTGTGAGATCCCCGTGGTGGGCATGATAATGGACACATCCGTACGTTGTACTCCGGGGGAGTCTTGGCCCTACTATCTCGCCAATAGTGGATGTACTGCGGGAGCCCGTTGCTCGGGCAGTACGGGGGGATATATATGAGATATATCCCCATTGGGTACCGAATTTTAGGCGCGGTACTTGGTTACGGCGTACGGCTCCGGACACGGAGGTGCCGGGTTCGATTCCCGGTGATGGCATTTCCGTGTAACTGTCGAGAGCAGTTGCATGTCGCTACATCACTGTACTGAAGAAATCGGTATTAAATGCGATATAGTAGCTATTTGACGCTAGATGGAATTGTGACCGTTGGATAATAGATCTAACGGTCCAAGAAGCGTTTTTGGAGATAACCGCAATATTATTTATTTTAGTATGTGTGGTTCTAGAGGATATAAGAATGGAGCTCAAAGCACTGTAACCATCCTTTCTACGCTCCAACCTTCAATAGGTTATGGGCCCTCCCTAGTACTCCCACGCACCTCGTAACCCCTGCTGAGTCAGCAGTACTTCTACTTCCACTTCTACTACTACAGCAGCGCTACAGCAGTACTTGTACTACATTTCTACAGTAGTACTTCTGCTACGTCAGTAGTGCTTCTTCTACTACTACCAAGTCGGGAAGTTTGTCAACGAGGAGCTACTGGATTACAAGTTTGTCGGCGCTTCGACTTCAATTTGTGTGTTGGAGCTGGGCTGAAGGATCGAGTCCGTACTGTTATACGGAAGCTGTGGCCTCCATATTCTGGTGGTGAGTACAGCTTGGGTTGCTGCGACGTGTGTTGCCTGATATCGTTGGTGATACCGTTGGTCTGCGGAAGTGTGAACGAGCTTGTGGACTGTATAATTTCGTCTATCCTGTCGCTAGCGTTACCACTGGGTCGACTTGCTGTCGACGTACTTGACAAGATTGCTGGGATTTTTCCGTGTCGCCTGTTGTGCTTCGTGGTGGTGTTTTGGATCGCCTGACCTCGTTCGCGGCGTGTCGGAACCTGATTTTTTCCCGCTGTCGGCGGATCTTTCGAGTTGTGGGGACTGTTCCATATCCCCTGTTATTTTCGTGGTCGTCGTTGGACTGCGTGAGCTTGTTTGCGAAGTATCGGGACCTGATTATCCGTTGTCGACCGACCTGTCGAGCTCTTGGCGACTGTTACCGCGTTGCCTGTTACTTGCGTGGTGGTTGCCTAGACCACTTACGCTTCGTCGAGACGTGTCGGAACGTGCTGTATCAGTTGTTGACGTTCCTGTTGAGCGCGTGGCGAGTGTTGCCGTGTTACCCGTTACCTGCGTTGTGGTGCTTGGCAAACCTGCGTGTGGTCGGGACGTGTCGGAACCTTATTCGTCTGTTGTCGGAGACTTGTCGAGCTCGTGGAGACTGTTCTTCTTGTTACTTGATACCTGTTTGGGGGTAATTGGGTCGTCTTCACTTGATCTTGCTGTACCGGAACCTTGTTCATCTCCTTTCGACGCACGCGCCAAGCTCGAGCCGGCTTCTACTGTGCCGTCTGTTTCCTTGTGTTGGGGAGGTTGACCCCAGTGAGGTTGGTGAGACGAAGATTCATTATCTCTGTTGTTCTTTTGACCCCCAGTTCGTTGTCTGCTGGCGTCTCGCTCCATGGCTGAGAGTGTGAAGGTCCCTGTTTTTTCCGGCAAAGCCGCGGACTTTCCCTTGTTCCGAACCCGGTTCACAGCATTCGTGGATGCGGTGGGCTGTGACGCCGCTCTGGATTCCGAAGGCGAGGACGATGCTGCTCAGCAGAAGAAGCTCTACAGCTTGTTGGTGTTAGCTTTACCCGAGACTACGTTGCACATCATCCGGAAGGTCGATCGGAAGAGCAAGGCAGCTGGCTTTCATGCTTGGCAAGCTTTGCTGCGTCGATTCGAGCACGACGGCATTCACCGGCGCGGGGATCTACTGGATGCTCTGGACGAGAAGCAACGTCAAGAGGAAACTTGTGTGGACTTCTTCACTCGTCTTCTCGACGTTCAGGCGCAGCTTGCTCGAGTCGACGAGGTGGTCCCGGATCGGCGTATCGTCATGAATGTCGTCAGGGGCCTGCGGCGTGAGTATTCTACCATGACAGATGCTCTGAATGAGCGCGACTCGAGTTTGACACTGGACTTCGTTGAGAATCTTCTCGCTACCACTGGGGTGCGCATCGAACGTCGCTTGGCAGAGGCGCAGGAGTCGGAGCCTGGAAAGACTGCTTTCCCTGCAGTGTCTGATGATGACAACTTGCGGACAATGCTGCAAAACTTGCAGCGAGAGGTGGCGTCCATGAAGGGTGTCCACGGAGAGAGCGGAGCGAGCAGTAACAGAGGCAACGGAGGGCGTCCAACTTTCAGGGGTACTTGCTTTACGTGCGGTCAACGCGGCCACCGGCGTCAGGACTGTCGGGTGAAACGGCCACCCCGGGTGAACACTGCCGATGCAACACCGTTCGGCGGGTATGTTGCTTTCCCCGCTAACATGTCGACCTCGATTCCTGATAGTGATGGCTTTCTGGCGGCCACTGTCAAGGTGCCTCCGTACCTGCACGATGTGGAGCCTGGGCTGTGGCTCGTTGACAGCGGCGCTAGCCATCACATGACCAGCGTCTTGAGAGATTTCCAGGCCTATCGCCCGATTTCTCCGATTTGGGTGAAAGGTATCAGTGCCTATGCCAAAGGTGTGGGGAGCGTCCGTGTCACGCTGCGCTCCAAGGACAGCGACGCTGTCCCGATCACGCTGCACGATGTCTTCTATGTACCGGATCTGGCGGCTCGAGCATCGTCCAGCCATCAGCGTCTATTTAGTGTCTCCCAGGCGCGGCAGCGTGGGCATCGCACTGTCTTCGAGGACCCGTGCGACGTACTTTGCGCCCATGCGCAGCATGGTGGTGGTGTCACTATTCCCCTTCACCGTGCCCATGGTCTTGTTTGGCTCCCTACTTCGGTTGTTCCGTCTGTCTCTGCCTCGCCGGCGATGGCGCGACCCTCCAAATTTCTGTGGCATCTGCGTCTTGGTCATTTGGGGGAGTCCTGTATGGATCGACTTGTGCAATTGGGTACCTCCGGTGTGCAGGTCAGTAAGTCGGACCGCCTTTGCTTCTGTTAGACCTGCGCCTTGTGCAAGTCTCGTGTGGCGCGTATCTCGCGTGCGCCGTGTGCGGACCCTGACCGTGTCTTTCAGAAGGTCGGCGTAGACTTCTGTGGTCCTATGGGCGTGGCTTCTTTGGGTGGCTGCTACTACAGCCTCGCCGTTACGGACTTCAAGTCTCGCTTCGTCCTGCATGACGTGCTGAGAACCAAGGATGAGGCTCCGCAGTCGTTTCGGCGGTTTCTGGCTACTGTCCGGGCTTTGGGTCACAAGATTGAGCACGTGCGTCTTGACAACGACTCCGTCTTCATGGGTCGCGATTTTATGGCTGTCCTTGATGACCACGGCGTGTCGCACGACTTTTCTGCTCCGTACTCGCACTGGCAACACGGTCGCATGGAGCGACAGTGGGGGACTTTGGTGCCGGCTGCCAAGTCCATGCTTCACACAGCGGGCCTTGATCGTTCTTTTTGGAGTCTAGCCATGAACGCTGCGGTGTACGTCCGCAATCGTGTTTTCTGTGAGGCTGCTGGTGGAGTGCCCTTCGAGCTGGTCACTGGTCGTTCTGTTGACCTAAGCCACCTCCGCGTCTTCGGCTGCCCGGCGTATGTCCATGTTGACAAGTCCCGCCGTCGAAAACTTGATGACCGGGCGTGGAAGGGCATCTTCGTGGGCTATGCGCCGGACTCCCCAGTATGGTTGGTGTATAACCCTCGCACACGTCGTGTGGAGCGCAGTCGGAACGTGGTGTTTGATGAGTCGAAATTCACTAGGTCCGTCAGCATGGGGGAGGAGTCGCCGGCTGTCTCGAAGCCAGCGCCGGATGATGACGAACTCCCGTCGTTCATTACTTCTTCTGGGTTCCAGAATTCGGGGGAGCACGCGGATACAGACGAAGACGTTGTTGAGCCAGACGACACAGAGAGCGGGAGTCAAGAGCATGGGGAGCATGATACTGTGCCTGGTGACCAAGAGAGCGGGAGTCAGGAGTCGGGGGAGCTTGTTCCTGGCGATGGCGTTGCTCCGAGGCGCAGCACCCGGCACTCTCGACCTCCGGGGCAGTGGTGGATGGCCAACAGTCGTGGTGATGATGATGTTGCCGCCAACATGGCAAAGCCTCACCAGCCTCTCGAGCCAACATCATATAAGCAAGCTCTGCGCAGTCCGGACGCCAAGCACTGGCAAGCGGCTATTGACAGCGAGTATGAGTCATTGATGACTCGAAAGACCTGGAAGCTGGTTCCTCGACCTGCGGGTCGTAAGTTGGTGGACTCTAAGTGGGTGTTCAAGCTCAAACGCAACCCTGATGGCAGCATTGCTAGATATAAGGCCAGGCTTGTGGCGCGGGGCTTCACCCAAGAGCATGGCGTTGACTACGACGAGACTTTTGCTCCGACTGTAAAAGTTGCTGCGCTCCGGGTCATTATGGCTCTCGCTGCACACTATGACTGGGAGATAGAACAACTCGATGTCAATACAGCCTTTCTGGAGGCTGACCTCTCTGAGACCATCTACATGCGACAGCCTGAGGGTTACAGGAGGCCGACGGATGAGAACGGCCAAGAGCAAGTCTGTCTCCTTATGAGAGCACTGTATGGCTTGAAGCAAGCCCCACGCTACTGGAACAAGACTATCACCACTTGGCTCGTGGAGTACGGTTTCCGCCAGTCCAAGGTAGACCCCTGCATCTTCGTCCATGGCAGCGGCACGCGTCTCTACATCTTGGCCTTGTACGTTGACGACTGCATCTTGGCCGGTCCTGGTGGAACCTTCATCGTCAGCTTTAAGCGGGCATTTGGTCAAAGGTTCAGTGTGCAGGACTTGGGACCAGTTGCATGGCTTCTGGGAATGACGGTGGAGCGTGATCGTGCTGCGCGAGTGGTTAAGTTGGGTCAGCGTCAATACATCTTAGACATGCTGGAGAGGTTCAACATGTTGGACGCTAAACCCGTGAGCACACCAATGGCACTTGGCTCTATGGCAGAGCGCACAGACGACAGTGGCTCAGCTGCGTCACTACCATACCAGAGTTTGATTGGCAGTCTGCTATATGCCTCGGTGAGCACTAGGCCAGACATCACCATGGCAGTCAGCTACCTGAGCCGACACATGGCGAAAGCGTCAATGGTGCACTGGGAGCAGGGCAAGAGGGTGCTGCGATACCTGAAAGGGACATCGGATCGCAAACTGGTGTACGGTGGTGGGCAAGTGTCGGTAGCCTTGGAGGGCTATGCCGATGCAGACTACGCAGGCGATTCTGATGGCCGACGCTCTCGAACTGGTTTTGTGTTCATGCTCAACGGTGCGGCAATCAGCTGGAAGAGCCAACGCCAACAAACGGTGGCATTGTCCACTGCAGAGGCGGAGTACATGGCGCTCACAGCAGCAGCACAGGAGGCCCTATTTCTGAGGCAACTCTTGGAGCAGATGGGACAACCTCAGGCCTCCGGGACTGTTCTGCACGAGGACAACCAGAGCTGCATCGCCCTCTGCAAAAACACCATGACGACGGGGCGCAGCAAGCACATCGACGTGAAGATGCACTTCTGTCGTGAGAAGCAGGAGAGCGGCGAGATTGTGGTGAAGTTGACAAAGTTGATGGGTGAAAACAGAAAAATTACACACTCTACAAGACGCTGAAGGTCTGTCACCTTCAGCAGTGTCTCATCCTTGTCTATCACAGGACACCGTCCGCGTCCCAATCATGGCACGCGCCCACCACATGGTGAGCACACGCCTACCACTATTCTGAGCCCTTAGATCATATCTAACGCTCAGCAACCTGCCACTATCAGCACCCATATCTATTGCATTGCGGAATGCCTTATCATCTAGATATGCTGAGTCACAGCTATCCTATCACTGTAACACTCGTACTGGATATCAATATTGCTGAGTAGCAACTTGATTACCATATCAAACAATGCTGTTCAACACTCCCCCTTGCTACTCGTGCAAACCCATGATCGCAGTGCACAACTTCTTGTGCCTTTCACTCACCAAAGGTTTGGTGAGCGCATCGGCAAGCATGTCCTCTGTTGCACAATACTTGACCTCGATATCGCCGCTCTCCACCTTCTCCCGACAGAAGTGATACCTCACATCCATGTGCTTGCTCCGACCAGTTGTCATGCTGTTCTTGCTGAGTGCAATGCAGCTCTGGTTGTCTTCATGGATAGTGACAGCGGAGCCGGAGTCCTGGTGAAGCTCATGCATCAATTGTTAGTTTTGCGAATGGCGTAGCTAAAAGCAAACCTAGTTTTTCAAAGACACGCAAATGCACATAGTACTCCTCCTAGAGGCACAAAAATACCGGTATTTAGGATGCCGATAATCAAGTAAGGGGAATAATAGTGTCAATACATTAGAGTGTTGGAAATAGTATGTAGTAGAGTAATGCGCTTTTGTGCGAGATGCGCGCATGTGGATCACTCGCGCTAGATGGGGCTATAAATAGTAGCTCCTAGTAGGTGACTCGCAAGGGAGTCACAAATTTTCGCTGTTAGCTCAAGTGCGCGCCCGTTGGCGCCCACTCCCCTGCACTTGCCTACCCTACAGCCTGTCGAGAGCAGTTGTATGTCGCTACATCACTGTACTGAAGAAATCGGTATTAAAAGCGATATAGTAGCTATTTGACGCTAGATTGAATTGTGACCGTTGGATAATATATCTAACGGTCCAAGAAGCGTTTTTGGAGATAACCGCAATATTATTTATTTTAGTATGTGTGGTTCTAGCGGATATAAGAATGGAGCTCAAAGCACTGTAACCATCCTTTCTACGCTCCAACCTTCAATAGGTTATGGGCCCTCCCCAGTACTCCCACGCACCTCGTAACCCCTGCTGAGTCAGCAGTACTTCTACTTCCACTTCTACTACTACAGCAGCGCTACAGCAGTACTTGTACTACATTTCTACAGTAGTACTTCTGCTACGTCAGCAGTGCTTCTTCTACTACTACCAAGTCGGGAAGTTTGTCAACGAGGAGCTACTGGATTACAAGTTTGTCGGCGCTTCGACTTCAATTTGTGTGTTGGAGCTGGGCTGAAGGATCGATTCCGTACTGTTATACGGACGCTGTGGCCTCCATATTCTGGTGGTGAGTACAGCTTGGGTTGCTGCGACGTGTGTTGCCTGATATCGTTGGTGATACCGTTGGTCTGCGGAAGTGTGAACGAGCGTGTGGACTGTATAATTTCGTCTATCCTGTCGCTAGCGTTACCACTGGGTCGACTTGCTGTCGACGTACTTGACAAGATTGCTGGGATTTTTCCGTGTCGCCTGTTGTGCTTCGTGGTGGTGTTTTGGATCGCCTGACCTCGTTCGCGGCGTGTCGGAACCTGATTTTTCCCGCTGTCGGCGAATCTATCGAGTTGTGGGGACTGTTCCATATCCCCTGTTATTTTCGTGGTCGTCGTTGGACTGCGTGAGCTTGTTTGCGACGTATCGGGACCTGATTATCCGTTGTCAACCGACATGTCGAGCTCTTGGCGACTGTTTCCGCGTCGCCTGTTACTTGCGTGGTGGTTGCCTAGACCACTTACGCTTCGTCGAGACGTGTCGGAACGTGCTGTATCAGCTGTCGACGTTCCTGTTGAGCGCGTGGCGAGTGTTGCCGTGTTACCCGTTACCTGCGTTGTGGTGCTTGGCACACCTGCGTGTGGTCGGGACGTGTCGGAACCTTATTCGTCTGTTGTCGGAGACTTGTCGAGCTCGTGGAGACTGTTCTTCTTGTTACTTGATACCTGCTGAGGGGTAATTGGGTCGTCTTCACTTGATCTCACTGTACTGGAACCTTGTCATCTCCTTTCGACGCACGCGCCGAGCTTGGGACGGCTTCTACTGTGCCGTCTGTTTCCTTGTGTTGGGGAGGTTGACCCCAGTGAGGTTGGTCGGACGATATTTCTTATCTTTGCTGTTCACTTGACCCCCAGTTCGTTGTCTGCTGGCGTCTCGCTCCATGGCTGAGAGTGTGAAGGTCCCTGTTTTTTCCGGCAAAGCCGCGGACTTTCCCTTGTTCCGAACCCGGTTCACAGCATTCGTGGATGCGGTGGGCTGTGACGCTGCTCTGGATTCCGAAGGCGAGGACGATGCTGCTCAGCAGAAGAAGCTCTACAGCTTGTTGGTGTTAGCTTTACCCGAGACTACGTTGCACATCATCCGGAAGGTCGATCGGAAGAGCAAGGCAGCTGGCTTTCATGCTTGGCAGGCTTTGCTGCGTCGATTCGAGCACGACGGCATTCACCGGCGCGGGGATCTACTGGATGCTCTGGACGAGAAGCAACGTCAAGAGGAAACTTGTGTGGACTTCTTCACTCGTCTTCTCGACGTTCAGGCGCAGCTTGCTCGAGTCGACGAGGTGGTCCCGGATCGGCGTATCGTCATGAATGTCGTCAGGGGCCTGCGGCCTGAGTATTCTACCATGACAGATGCTCTGAATGAGCGCGACTCGAGTTTGACACTGGACTTCGTTGAGAATCTTCTCGCTACCACTGGGGTGCGCATCGAACGTCGCTTGGCAGAGGCGCAGGAGTCGGAGCCTGGAAAGACTGCTTTCCCTGCAGTGTCTGATGATGACAACTTGCGGACAATGCTGCAAAACTTGCAGCGAGAGGTGGCGTCCCTGAAGGGTGTCCACGGAGAGAGCGGAGCGAGCAGTACCAGAGGCAACGGAGGGCGTCCAGCTTTCAAGGGTACTTGCTTTACGTGCGGTCAACGCGGCCACCGGCGTCAGGACTGTCGGGTGAAACGGCCACCCCGGGTGAACACTGCCGATGCAACACCGTTCGGCGGGTATGTTGCTTTCCCCGCTAACATGTCAGCCTCGATTCCTGATAGTGATGGCTTTCTGGCGGCCACTGTCAAGGTGCCTCCGTACCTGCACGATATGGAGCCTGGGCTGTGGCTCGTTGACAGCGGCGCTAGCCATCACATGACCAGCGTCTTGAGAGATTTCCAGGCCTATCGCCCGATTTCTCCGGTTTGGGTGAAAGGTATCAGTGCCTATGCCAAAGGTGTGGGGAGCGTCCGTGTCACGCTGCGCTCCAAGGACAGTGAGGTTGTCCCGATCACGCTGCACGATGTCTTCTATGTACCGGATCTGGCGGCTCGAGCATCGTCCAGCCATCAGCGTCTATTTAGTGTCTCCCAGGCGCGGCAGCGTGGGCATCGCACTGTCTTCGAGGACCCGTGCGACGTACTTTGCGCCCATGCGCAGCATGGTGGTGGTGTCACTATTCCCCTTCACCGTGCCCATGGTCTTGTTTGGCTCCCTACTTCGGTTGTTCCGTCTGTCTCTGCCTCGCCGGCGATGGCGCGACCCTCCAAATTTCTGTGGCATCTGCGTCTTGGTCATTTGGGGGAGTCCTGTATGGATCGACTTGTGCAATTGGGTACCTCCGGTGTGCAGGTCAGTAAGTCGGACCGCCTTTGCTTCTGTGATACCTGCGCCTTGTGCAAGTCTCGTGTGGCGCGTATCTCGCGTGCGCCGTGTGCGGACCCTGACCGTGTCTTTCAGAAGGTCGGCGTAGACTTCTGCGGTCCTATGGGCGTGGCTTCTTTGGGTGGCTGCTACTACAGCCTCGCCGTTACGGACTTCAGGTCTCGCTTCGTCCTGCATGACGTCCTGAGAACCAAGGATGAGGCTCCGCAGTCGTTTCGGCGGTTTCTGGCTACTGTCCGGGCTTTGGGTCACAGGATTGAGCACGTGCGCCTTGACAACGACTCCGTCTTCATGGGTCGCGAATTTATGGCTGTGCTTGATGACCACGGCGTGTCGCACGACTTTTCTGCTCCGTACTCGCACTGGCAACACGGTCGCATGGAGCGACAGTGGGGGACTTTGGTGCCGGCTGCCAAGTCCATGCTTCACACAGCGGGCCTTGATCGTTCTTTTTGGAGTTTAGCCATGAACGCTGCGGTGTACGTCCGCAATCGTGTTTTCTGTGAGGCTGCTGGTGGAGTGCCCTTCGAGCTGGTCACTGGTCGTTCTGTTGACCTAAGCCACCTCCGCGTCTTCGGCTGCCCGGCGTATGTCCATGTTGACAAGTCCCGCCGTCGAAAACTCGATGACCGGGCGTGGAAGGGCATCTTCGTGGGCTATGCGCCGGACTCCCCAGTGTGGTTGGTGTATAACCCTCGCACACGTCGTGTGGAGCGCAGTCGGAACGTGGTGTTTGATGAGTCGAAATTCACTAGGTCCGTCAGCATGGGGGAGGAGTCGTCGGCTGTCTCGAAGCCAGCGCCGGATGATGACGAACTCTCGTCGTTCATTACTTCTTCTGGGTTTCAGAATTCGGGGGAGCACGGGGATACAGACGAAGACGTTGTTGAACCAGACGACACAGAGAGCGGGAGTCAAGAGCATGGGGAGCATGATACTGTGCCTGGTGACCAAGAGGGCGGGAGTCAGGAGCCGGGGGAGCTTGTTCCTGGCGATGGCGTTGCTCCGAGGCGCAGCACCCGGCACTCTCGACCTCCGGGGCAGTGGTGGATGGCCAACAGTCGTGGTGATGATGTTGCCGCCAACATGGCAAAGCCTCACCAGCCTCTCGAGCCAACATCATATAAGCAAGCTCTGCGCAGTCCGGATGCCAAGCACTGGCAAGCGGCTATTGAGAGCGAGTATGAGTCATTGATGACTCGAAAGACCTGGAAGCTGGTTCCTCGACCTGCGGGTCGTAAGTTGGTGGACTCTAAGTGGGTGTTCAAGCTCAAACGCAACCCTGATGGCAGCATTGCTAGATATAAGGCCAGGCTTGTGGCGCGGGGCTTCACCCAAGAGCATGGCGTTGACTACGACGAGACTTTTGCTCCGACTGTAAAAGTTGCTGCGCTCCGGGTCATTATGGCTCTCGCTGCACACTATGACTGGGAGATGGAACAACTCGATGTCAATACAGCCTTTCTGGAGGCTGACCTCTCTGAGACCATCTACATGCGACAGCCTGAGGGTTACAGGAGGCCGACGGATGAAAACGGCCAAGAGCAAGTCTGTCTGCTTATGAGAGCACTGTATGGCTTGAAGCAAGCCCCACGCTACTGGAACAAGACCATCACCACTTGGCTCGTGGAGTACGGTTTCCGCCAGTCCAAGGTAGACCCCTGCATCTTCGTCCATGGCAGCGGCACGCGTCTCTACATCTTGGCCTTGTACGTTGACGACTGCATCTTGGCCGGTCCTGGTGGAACCTTCATCGTCAGCTTTAAGCGGGCATTTGGTCAAAGGTTCAGTGTGCAGGACTTGGGACCAGTTGCATGGCTTCTGGGAATGACGGTGGAGCGTGATCGTGCTGCGCGAGTGGTTAAGTTGGGTCAGCGTCAATACATCTTAGACATGCTGGAGAGGTTCAACATGTTGGACGCTAAACCCGTGAGCACACCAATGGCACTTGGCTCTATGGCAGAGCGCACAGACGACAGTGGCTCAGCTGCGTCACTACCATACCAGAGTTTGATTGGCAGTCTGCTATATGCCTCGGTGAGCACCAGGCCAGACATCACCATGGCAGTCAGCTACCTGAGCCGACACATGGCGAAAGCGTCAATGGTGCACTGGGAGCAGGGCAAGAGGGTGCTGCGATACCTGAAAGGGACATCGGATCGCAAACTGGTGTACGGTGGTGGGCGAGTGTCGGTAGCCTTGGAGGGCTATGCCGATGCAGACTACGCAGGCGATTATGATGGCCGACGCTCTCGAACTGGTTTTGTGTTCATGCTCAACGGTGCGGCAATCAGCTGGAAGAGCCAACGCCAACAGACGGTGGCATTGTCCACTGCGGAGGCGGAATACATGGCGCTCACAGCAGCAGCACAGGAGGCCCTATTTCTGAGGCAACTCTTGGAGCAGATGGGACAACCTCAGGCCTCCGGGACTGTTCTGCACGAGGACAACCAGAGCTGCATCGCCCTCTGCAAAAACACCATGACGACGGGGCGCAGCAAGCACATCGACGTGAAGATGCACTTCTGTCGTGAGAAGCAAGAGAGCGGCGAGATTGTGGTGAAGTATTGTCCGACAGAGGTGATGCTCGCGGATGCACTAACCAAGCCTCTCGCTGCGGACAAGCATGGGCAACTCACCAAAGCAATCATGGGAAGTGGTAGTGAGTAGCGAGGGGGAGTGTCGAGAGCAGTTGTATGTCGCTACATCACTGTACTGAAGAAATCGGTATTAAAAGCGATATAGTAGCTATTTGACGCTAGATTGAATTGTGACCGTTGGATAATATATCTAACGGTCCAAGAAGCGTTTTTGGAGATAACCGCAATATTATTTATTTTAGTATGTGTGGTTCTAGCGGATATAAGAATGGAGCTCAAAGCACTGTAACCATCCTTTCTACGCTCCAACCTTCAATACAGCCCCAAGGTCCGCAGCCGTCGCTCAGCACCTCCTCAAGCTTGCTTCCCAATGTTGCAGCACCCCTCACACGTGTCGTTACACTGTGCTTGCCCGAGCCTACCCGTTGGTTGCGCTTCGGCCTATCCCGTACAACGTAAGTTTTGCGACATTGCTACCGATTGGCTACTTTTCGCCTAGCTTGGAGCACCTCAAATCCCAGAACGAGCCACACCGTCGTGTGGAACTCGCCAAGACGAGTAGCAAGAGCCTTTTTTTGCGTCATTTGGCCAATCAACGGCTCCGTTACGGCCCGCGCCGTCATTTTTTGTTTTGGCTTCACGTACCCGTACTTTTTTCGCAAGATTGCTGCTACCTCCCGGAGGCCCGTTGTCCCGCTCACGCCTCACGAGCTACTCATCCGTTGTTGCGGCTGCCCCCGAACGTTGCGTTACCGTGTTTTGGCCCTTGCCTACCCGTTGGTAGCGCGCATGCCGGTCCCGTAAACTTCCGGTACAACGTCCGGTTTGCACAATTGCTCCCGATTGGTGGTTTTCACGGTACCCCAAAGCACCCGAGATCTAGACAAGAGACACACCGTTGTGTAGCTCTCGTCACGACGAGTCCAACGTGCTTTGAAACGCTTCATTTGGACCACCACCTGCTCGGTTATGGCCCGCGCCCGTGACTCCCGCCGCCGACACATGGAGAAATACTGCTATACCTAATTACAAAAACCTCTACAATGGAGTCATTTGGGAGACTTCATGCGCGACGACTTCCTTTTCGGCGCCGTCGAGTCATGATTGTACTACGCGGCAGGAACCTGCCACCCGTGTAACTTTTACCCCTTATGTGCAACAGTGTCAAATAAAATGTTAGTTTTGCGAATGGCGTAGCTAAAAGCAAACCTAGTTTTTCAAAGACACGCAAATGCACATAGTACTCCTCCTAGAGGCACAAAAATACCGGTATTTAGGATGCCGATAATCAAGTAAGGGGAATAATAGTGTCAATACATTAGAGTGTTGGAAATAGTATGTAGTAGAGTAATGCGCTTTTGTGCGAGATGCGCGCATGTGGATCACTCGCGCTAGATGGGGCTATAAATAGTAGCTCCTAGTAGGTGACTCGCAAGGGAGTCACAAATTTTCGCTGTTCCCGCCCTCCCGCCCTTGCTTTTAGGAGACTTCATGCACGACGACTTCCTTTTCGGCGCCGTCGAGTCATGATTGTACTACGCGGCAGGAACCTGCCACCCGTGTAACTTTTACCCCTTATGTGCAACAGTGTCAAATAAAATGCCTCAGAAACATCGCCTCTTGAGTAGCGCTGGTCAGCGCCATGTACTCTGCCTCCGCTGTGGATAGTGCCACAGTCTGCTGCCGCTGACTCTTCCAGCTCACTGCCGCACCATTCAGCATGAACACGTATCCTGTGCGTGAGCGCCGCCCAGCCACATCGCTCGCATAATCTGAGTCCGACCAGCCTACCAACTCGGATGACCGCACGCTGCTTCCATACACCAGTGATGCATCAGCGGTGCCTTTGAGATACCGAAGCACTCGCTTGGCCTGCTCCCAATGCGCGTGGCAAGGATTGGCCATGTATCGGCTGAGATGACTGACAGCCATGGTGATGTCTGGTCGGGTGCTCACAGAGGCGTACAACAGGCTTCCAATCAGGCTCTGATAGGGCACCGACCTGGGAGGCAGCTGCGTGACGGATGTCTCGTCCCCGCACTTGCCCACAGCATCTACCGCCATTGGTGAGCTCACTGGCTTGCAGTCCATTATGTTGAAGCGCTCCAGCATGTCGAGCACGTACTGGCGCTGGCCAAGCCTGATGATGCCGGTGCCACGATCCCGCTCCACCGTCAAGCCGAGCAGCCACGAGACTGGACCAAGGTCTTGCACGTTGAACCTGCTGCCAAATGCAGCCTTGAACTCCGGTATGAATCGGCCCGCTGCTCCGGCAATGATGCTGTCGTCCACATAGAGGGCCAGGATGTACAATTGGCCTCCTTTCTGGTAGATGAAAATACACGGATCCACTTTGGACTGGCAGAAGCCATACTCCTCTAGCCAGGCAGTGATAGTCTTGTTCCAGTTTCTGGGAGCTTGCTTTAGGCCGTAGAGGGCCTTTTGCAGCAGACACACAAACTCTGTCCCTTTGCTGTCAGTACTCCGGAAGCCTTCAGGCTGTCGCATGTATATCTCCTCGTCGATGTTGGCCTCCAGGAATGCTGTCACTACATCCAGCTGCTCCACCTCCCAGTCATGGAAAGCAGCTAACGCTAGTACGACGCGGATAGAGATCACCCGCACAGTAGGAGCAAAGGTCTCGTGATAATCCACGCCATGCTCTTGAGTGAAACCACGCGCCACTAGTCTGGCCTTATACCTTGCGATATTACCATCAGAGTCGCGCTTCAGCTTGAACACCCACTTGGAGTCCACTAGCTTTCTACCGGCAGGACGAGGAACCAACTTCCAGGTGTTGCGCGATACGAGTGAGTCATACTCAGTCTTGATGGCTGCTTCCCACTCCGTGGCTTGAGGACCTCGTAGCGCTTGTTTATACGACGCAGGCTCGTGCACGACATTGCTTGGATTGATAGCTGCGGTGTTGCCAACAACCCACCACTGACCCGGAGGACGCCTCGTCCGAAGGCTATACCTTTGTGCAGTTCCATGCTGCTCCGCTGGTGCTGTCTCCCCCAAATTCGCATCCGGCTCGTCCTCAATCGACTGAGAACTGATATCGTCCGACGTATGCTGCTGCGTCTCCCCTACGGAAGTGCTAGGCTCCCCCTTCGCCACTTCTGGCACCTCACGTGGAGCCTCATCCACCGGCTGTGTCTCCCCCACGAGTGTATCGGGCTTCTCCCTAGCCGCCTCATCAGAGGTGCTGTCATCACCAGTCTCGGCATCCAGCATCTCACGTGCGGGACAGCTCTCCCCCATGGAGATGATAGCACTCTCGTCAAACACCACATTGCGGCTGCTCACCACACGTCGGGTGGTGGGGTTGTACACCAGCCACGCAGGGGACTCGGGTGCGTAGCCCACAAACACGCCTTTCCATGCACGATCGTCCAGTTTGCGGCGCTGCGACTTGTCCACGTGGACATAAGCCGGGCAGCCAAACACCCGCATGGAACTCAAGTCAGCCGGTCGACCCGTAACAAGCTGATATGGAACGCCACCAGCTCCACTGCTGCACACCCGATTGCGGATGTGCACCGCTGCCGCCATAGCCAACGCCCAATAGGACTTCGGCAGCCCAGCATGCCGAATCATAGACTGTGCCATCGGAACCAATGTGCCCCACTGCCGCTCGATCCGACCATGCTGCCAATGAGCGTAGGGGGCGGTGACCTCTAGGGCGATGTTGAACTCGTCCAATAAGCTCCGGAACGCAGCACCAAGAAACACAGTGTCGTTGTCGACCCGAAGCCGGCGAACTGTGTACCCCAGGGAGCGAATGGTGGTCAGCATCCGGCGGAACGAAGAGGTAGCCTCGTCCTTGGAGCGCAAGGCATCATGCAGCACAAAGCGGCTACGGAAGTCAACTGCGCCGAAGCTGTAGCGCCTCCCACCCAAGGATGGAACACTCATCGGGCCACAAAAATCCACACCAATCACCTCAAACAGTCCCACATCTCGGTCCGCAGGAGCACGAGGAATATTGCGGACTTGAGACTTACACACAGCGCATGTCTCACAGAATCCCAGCTTCTCGTGTGATGCATAGCCCAAGCCTTCCACATGACCTGTTAATAGCTCGTCCAGCTGAGGCTCCCCAATGTGACCAAGTCGGGAATGCCACAGCCGCTTCCCCGATGACGCCGTGGCCGCCGAAGCCGTAGCACGCGCTGGAAGAGCAACCGTCGCAGGCAGCCAGATCAATCCGTGGGCTCGCTCCATGGGAATCTTAACACCACCACCATGAGCTGCATGAAGCTGAAGATGGTCCATAGGATCCGCCAACAACACGCTATGACCCTGCTGCCGCGCCTGAGTGAGGCTAAACAACCGATGATATGTCCAAGACGCACGACGGGACAGCTCGGGAACGTGAAGCACATGGCGCAACGTGGCAGGAATCTTCGTACCGTCTGCAGCCGGCACAGTGATGCGGACAGTGCCAACGCCCACAGCAAAAGCACTGATGCCCTTCACCCACAGCCGGTCGGACAGCGCACGATAGTTCACGAAGTCATCACGTTTGCTGGTCATATGGTGGCTGGCTCCACTGTCGGCTAGCCACATCCAAGTCTCCCCTTCATTCATCACCATGGCTCGTGCTTCACTGAACGACCTAGCAGGACTGGCAGTGATGTCTACCCCAGCAGGGAAAGCCACGGGAGACTCGAGACTCGCAGAATTTCCACTAGCACGCCTGTCAGGGCACTCTGACCGGCGATGGCCCTTCTTGCCGCAACTGAAACAAATGCCGCGAAAGGGTCGGACTCCGCCAGCTCCCACAGCCACACCACGTGAGTTCCCAGGGCCATGCATGGATTTTAGCTGCTCCTGAAGATCATGGACCTGGCGCTTCAAGGATTCAGCAGAGGTGTCACCGGAAAAGGCCGGAAAAGCTGCAGGGGGCGGCGCCTCCGTCTGAGTCCGGCCACGACTCTCAATACGCATGCCCTTCTGTCGAAGATCTCGCTTGACGGCGTCCATGCTGAGGCTGTGGACGTCCCATGTGTCTGTGATGGAGTGGTACTCTTGACGTAGACCCTTCACCAAGTACATGATGACCCGTCGGTCGTGAACGTCCTCCCCCACACGGGCTAGCTGGCGCTGAAGTCGGACCAACCGGTTCAAATATTGGAGACTGGTCTCATCGTCTGCCTGGGCCTTCTCCATATCTTGCAGCAGCTCAGCCAGACGGTAGATGCCATCGTCTTCATAGTGGTCCACCAGCGCAGTCCACGCCTTGAGGCCGCAGTTCTCGTCAACTTCATGGACATTCTCAATAATTGAGAGATCGTCCTCAGGCAGCGCCAGAATCAAAGTAGAGTACAAGTCGAGGTGTTGCTGCGCGGTAGCGGCGTCGTTCTCGAGGAGAGCCGGTGCCCAGCTCTGCATCAATCCAAAGGCACGAAACCTCTTCTTCCAGACATCAAAGTCTCTCCTTTCTCCACTGAACTTGGGAAGTTTGACAGAATCCATGGGTATTATATCTCGACAGCTCCGGAAAGTACCGAAAAAATCGACGGAAAATAGGCACCAACCACTGCCCGGCAGGCCTTCAAGGGGACGGTCAAGGTCCGGTCAACGGAGCTTCAGAACGAGCACGACAAGGCGCCGACCGAAGGCGAAGCTGTACTTCCGGAGTCTACACAGCCAAAGCAGACGGAAACCGGTTTCAGGAGGTCTGTCGGGGTTCGTCGTACAATTGGATAGTACACTGAGCAGGGATCCTTCACCAACTGAAAGCCAAAACCCAAGGGGAGCGAAAATGGACGAGGACTGCGAGAAAATCCCAACGAGCTGTACTTCCCGACTCAGAACAACGTAGGCAGGCGGACTATGGCCTTGGAAGGCCAGTCGAACGACGTCGTACACAGGTGACAGTACACTATTGCAAGATGTCTCACCAACTCGCACTCAAACAGCCCAGCGACGCAAGGAAAGACGCCAAATACCCAGATATTGGATCCAATAATATGAAAAAACGAAGGCGCAGGCTGAAAATCCAAAGCACAGGCGACTGAACAAGCGTTGTTCAAGCGAGTGAAACTGTCGGTGGTTTCTAGGCTCCAAGCAACACAGCAAAGTCGCTACCAGCCCGAATTCGAAGGCAAACCACCCAACAAAGAGAGTCAACCGCTTTTGCGACCCAGCCACACCTGAAGATCGTGTAGCACAACAGAAGCCCAAGACTCGCGCAAAAAAGAAGCTCAAGGTAACGGTTCTAGTCCAGTGTGTCGACTCCAACCGAGAGCAAAAGGAGGGCCCATAACCTGACAAAGTTGATGGGTGAAAACAGAAAAATTACACACTCTACAAGACGCTGAAGGTCTGTCACCTTCAGCAGTGTCTCATCCTTGTCTATCACAGGACACCGTCCGCGTCCCAATCATGGCACGCGCCCACCACATGGTGAGCACACGCCTACCACTATTCTGAGCCCTTAGATCATATCTAACGCTCAGCAACCTGCCACTATCAGCACCCATATCTATTGCATTGCGGAATGCCTTATCATCTAGATATGCTGAGTCACAGCTGTCCTATCACTGTAACACTCGTACTGGATATCAATATTGCTGAGTAGCAACTTGATTACCATATCAAACAATGATGTTCAACAGAAGTATTGTCCGACAGAGGTGATGCTCGCGGATGCACTAACCAAGCCTCTCGCTGCGGACAAGCATGGGCAACTCACCAAAGCAATCATGGGAAGTGGTAGTGAGTAGCGAGGGGGAGTGTCGAGAGCAGTTGCATGTCGCTACATCACTGTACTGAAGAAATCGGTATTAAATGCGATATAGTAGCTATTTGACGCTAGATGGAATTGTGACCGTTGGATAATAGATCTAACGGTCCAAGAAGCGTTTTTGGAGATAACCGCAATATTATTTATTTTAGTATGTGTGGTTCTAGAGGATATAAGAATGGAGCTCAAAGTACTGTAACCATCCTTTCTACGCTCCAACCTTCAATAGTAACCCTTCCACAGGTTATGGGCCCTCCGCGTATGACGCGGGTTTGTAGGGTTTGACCGGAGTTGATGGGATGGTGTCCATTAGGGGGAGTGTTGTGAAATCCCCGTGGTGGGCTTGATAATGGACACATCCGTACGTTGTACTCCGGGGGAGTCTTGGCCCTACTATCTCGCCAATAGTGGATGTACTGCGGGAGCCCGTTGCTCGGGCAGTACGGGGGGATATATATGAGATATATCCCCATTGGGTACCGACTTTTCGGCGCGGTACTTGGTGACGGCGTTCGACTCCGGACACGGAGGTGCCGGGATCGATTCCCGGTGATGGCACTTCCGTGTAACCCTTCCACAGTGTGCAGGACTTGGGACCAGTTGCATGGCTTCTGGGAATGACGGTGGAGCGTGATCGTGCTGCGCGAGTGGTTAAGTTGGGTCAGCGTCAATACATCTTAGACATGCTGGAGAGGTTCAACATGTTGGACGCTAAACCCGTGAGCACACCAATGGCACTTGGCTCTATGGCAGAGCACACAGACGACAGTGGCTCAGCTGCGTCACTACCATACCAGAGTTTGATTGGCAGTCTGCTATATGCCTCGGTGAGCACCAGGCCAGACATCACCATGGCAGTCAGCTACCTGAGCCGACACATGGCGAAAGCGTCAATGGTGCACTGGGAGCAGGGCAAGAGGGTGCTGCGATACCTGAAAGGGACATCGGATCGCAAACTGGTGTACGGTGGTGGGCGAGTGTCGGTAGCCTTGGAGGGCTATGCCGATGCAGACTACGCAGGCGATTCTGATGGCCGACGCTCTCGAACTGGTTTTGTGTTCATGCTCAACGGTGCGGCAATCAGCTGGAAGAGCCAACGCCAACAAACGGTGGCATTGTCCACTGCGGAGGCGGAGTACATGGCGCTCACAGCAGCAGCACAGGAGGCCCTATTTCTGAGGCAACTCTTGGAGCAGATGGGACAACCTCAGGCCTCCGGGACTGTTCTGCACGAGGACAACCAGAGCTGCATCGCCCTCTGCAAAAACACCATGACGACGGGGCGCAGCAAGCACATCGACGTGAAGATGCACTTCTGTCGTGAGAAGCAAGAGAGCGGCGAGATTGTGGTGAAGTATTGTCCGACAGAGGTGATGCTCGCGGATGCACTAACCAAGCCTCTCGCTGCGGACAAGCATGGGCAACTCAACAAAGCAATCATGGGAAGTGGTAGTGAGTAGCGAGGGGGAGTGTCGAGAGCAGTTGCATGTCGCTACATCACTGTACTGAAGAAATCGGTATTAAATGCGATATAGTAGCTATTTGACGCTAGATTGAATTGTGACCGTTGGATAATAGATCTAACGGTCCAAGAAGCGTTTTTGGAGATAACCGCAATATTATTTATTTTAGTATGTGTGGTTCTAGAGGATATAAGAATGGAGCTCAAAGCACTGTAACCATCCTTTCTACGCTCCAACCTTCAATAGGTTATGGGCCCTCCCCAGTACTCCCACGCACCTCGTAACCCCTGCTGAGTCAGCAGTACTTCTACTTCCACTTCTACTACTACAGCAGCGCTACAGCAGTACTTGTACTACATTTCTACAGTAGTACTTCTGCTACGTCAGCAGTGCTTCTTCTACTACTACCAAGTCGGGAAGTTTGTCAACGAGGAGCTACTGGATTACAAGTTTGTCGGCGCTTCGACTTCAATTTGTGTGTTGGAGCTGGGCTGAAGGATGGAGTCCGTACTGTTATACGGAAGCTGTGGCCTCCATATTCTGGTGGTGAGTACAGCTTGGGTTGCTGCGACGTGTGTTGCCTGATATCGTTGGTGATACCGTTGGTCTGCGGAAGTGTGAACGAGCTTGTGGACTGTATAATTTCGTCTATCCTGTCGCTAGCGTTACCACTGGGTCGACTTGCTGTCGACGTACTTGACAAGATTGCTGGGATTTTTCCGTGTCGCCTGTTGTGCTTCGTGGTGGTGTTTTGGATCGCCTGACCTCGTTCGCGGCGTGTCGGAACCTGATTTTTTCCCGCTGTCGACGAATCTATCGAGTTGTGGGGACTGTTCCATATCCCCTGTTATTTTCGTGGTCGTCGTTGGACTGCGTGAGCTTGTTTGCGACGTATCGGGACCTGATTATCCGTTGTCAACCGACCTGTCGAGCTCTTGGCGACTGTTACCGCGTTGCCTGTTACTTGCGTGGTGGTTGCCTAGACCACTTACGCTTCGTCGAGACGTGTCGGAACATGCTGTATCAGTTGTTGACGTTCCTGTTGAGCGCGTGGCGAGTGTTGCCGTGTTACCCGTTACCTGCGTTGTGGTGCTTGGCAAACCTGCGTGTGGTCGGGACGTGTCGGAACCTTATTCGTCTGTTGTCGGAGACTTGTCGAGCTCGTGGAGACTGTTCTTCTTGTTACTTGATACCTGTTTGGGGGTAATTGGGTCGTCTTTACTTGATCTTGCTGTACCGGAACCTTGTTCATCTCCTTTCGACGCACGCGCCAAGCTCGAGCCGGCTTCTACTGTGCCGTCTGTTTCCTTGTGTTGGGGAGGTTGACCCCAGTGAGGTTGGTGAGACGAAGATACATTATCTCTGTTGTTCTTTTGACCCCCAGTTCGTTGTCTGCTGGCGTCTCGCTCCATGGCTGAGAGTGTGAAGGTCCCTGTTTTTTCCGGCAAAGCCGCGGACTTTCCCTTGTTCCGAACCCGGTTCACAGCATTCGTGGATGCGGTGGGCTGTGACGCCGCTCTGGATTCCGAAGGCGAGGACGATGCTGCTCAGCAGAAGAAGCTCTACAGCTTGTTGGTGTTAGCTTTACCCGAGACTACGTTGCACATCATCCGGAAGGTCGATCGGAAGAGCAAGGCAGCTGGCTTTCATGCTTGGCAAGCTTTGCTGCGTCGATTCGAGCACGACGGCATTCACCGGCGCGGGGATCTACTGGATGCTCTGGACGAGAAGCAACGTCAAGAGGAAACTTGTGTGGACTTCTTCACTCGTCTTCTCGACGTTCAGGCGCAGCTTGCTCGAGTCGACGAGGTGGTCCCGGATCGGCGTATCGTCATGAATGTCGTCAGGGGCCTGCGGCGTGAGTATTCTACCATGACAGATGCTCTGAATGAGCGCGACTCGAGTTTGACACTGGACTTCGTTGAGAATCTTCTCGCTACCACTGGGGTGCGCATCGAACGTCGCTTGGCAGAGGCGCAGGAGTCGGAGCCTGGAAAGACTGCTTTCCCTGCAGTGTCTGATGATGACAACTTGCGGACAATGCTGCAAAACTTGCAGCGAGAGGTGGCGTCCATGAAGGGTGTCCACGGAGAGAGCGGAGCGAGCAGTAACAGAGGCAACGGAGGGCGTCCAACTTTCAGGGGTACTTGCTTTACGTGCGGTCAACGCGGCCACCGGCGTCAGGACTGTCGGGTGAAACGGCCACCCCGGGTGAACACTGCCGATGCAACACCGTTCGGCGGGTATGTTGCTTTCCCCGCTAACATGTCGACCTCGATTCCTGATAGTGATGGCTTTCTGGCGGCCACTGTCAAGGTGCCTCCGTACCTGCACGATGTGGAGCCTGGGCTGTGGCTCGTTGACAGCGGCGCTAGCCATCACATGACCAGCGTCTTGAGAGATTTCCAGGCCTATCGCCCGATTTCTCCGATTTGGGTGAAAGGTATCAGTGCCTATGCCAAAGGTGTGGGGAGCGTCCGTGTCACGCTGCGCTCCAAGGACAGCGACGCTGTCCCGATCACGCTGCACGATGTCTTCTATGTACCGGATCTGGCGGCTCGAGCATCGTCCAGCCATCAGCGTCTATTTAGTGTCTCCCAGGCGCGGCAGCGTGGGCATCGCACTGTCTTCGAGGACCCGTGCGACGTACTTTGCGCCCATGCGCAGCATGGTGGTGGTGTCACTATTCCCCTTCACCGTGCCCATGGTCTTGTTTGGCTCCCTACTTCGGTTGTTCCGTCTGTCTCTGCCTCGCCGGCGATGGCGCGACCCTCCAAATTTCTGTGGCATCTGCGTCTTGGTCATTTGGGGGAGTCCTGTATGGATCGACTTGTGCAATTGGGTACCTCCGGTGTGCAGGTCAGTAAGTCGGACCGCCTTTGCTTCTGTGAGACCTGCGCCTTGTGCAAGTCTCGTGTGGCGCGTATCTCGCGTGCGCCGTGTGCGGACCCTGACCGTGTCTTTCAGAAGGTCGGCGTAGACTTCTGTGGTCCTATGGGCGTGGCTTCTTTGGGTGGCTGCTACTACAGCCTCGCCGTTACGGACTTCAAGTCTCGCTTCGTCCTTGTTGAACAGCATTGTTTGATATGGTAATCAAGTTGCTACTCAGCAATATTGATATCCAGTACGAGTGTTGCAGTGATAGGTATGGGTGCTGATAGTGGCAGGTTGCTGAGCGTTAGATATGATCTAAGGGCTCAGAATAGTGGTAGGCGTGTGCTCACCATGTGGTGGGCGCGTGTCATGATTGGGACGCGGACGGTGTCCTGTGATAGACAAGGATGAGACACTGCTGAAGGTGACAGACCTTCAGCGCCTTGTAGAGTGTGTAATCATTCTGTTTTCACCCATCAACTTTGTCAGGTTATGGGCCCTCCTTTTGCTCTCGGTTGGAGTCGACACACTTGACTGGAACCGTTACCTTGAGCTTCTTTTTGCGTGAGTCTTGGGCTTCTGTTGTGCTACACGATCTTCAGGTGTGGCTGGGTCGCAAAAGCGGTTGACTCTCTTTGTTGGGTGGTTTGCCTTCGAATTCGGGCTGGTAGCGACTTTCCTGTGTTGCTTGGAGCCTAGAAACCACCGACCGTTTTCACTCGCTTGAACAACGCTTGTTCAGTCGCCTGTGCCTTGGATTTTCAGCCTGCGCCTTCGTTTTTCATATTACTGGATCCAATATCTGGGTATTTGGCGTCTTTCCTTGCGTCGCTGGGCTGTTTGAGTGCGAGTTGGTGAGACATCTTGCAATAGTGTACTATCACCTGTGTACGACGTCGTTCGACTGGCCTTCCAAGGCCATAGTCCGCCTGCCTACGTTGTTCTGAGTCGGGAAGTACAGCTCGTTGGGATTTTCTCGCAGTCCTCGTCCATTTTCGCTCCCCTGGGTTTTTGGCTTTCAGTTGGTGAAGGATCCCTGCTCAGTGTACTATCCATTTGTACGACGAACCCCGACAGACCTCCTGAAACCGGTTTCCGTCTGCTTTGGCTGTGTAGACTCCGGAAGTACAGCTCCGCCTTCGGTCGGCGCCCTGTCGTGCTCGTTCTGAAGCTCCGTTGACCGGACCTTGACCGTCCCCTTGAAGGCCTGCCGGGCAGTGGTTGGTGACTATTTTCCGTCGATTTTTTTCGGTACTTTCCGGAGCTGTCGAGATATAATACCCATGGATTCTGTCAAACTTCCCAAGTTCAGTGGAGAAAGGAGAGACTTTGATGTCTGGAAGAAGAGGTTTCGTGCCTTTGGATTGATGCAGAGCTGGGCACCGGCTCTCCTCGAGAACGACGCCGCTACCGCGCAGCAACACCTCGACTTGTACTCTACTTTGATTCTGGCGCTGCCTGAGGACGATCTCTCAATTATTGAGAATGTCCATGAAGTTGACGAGAACTGCGGCCTCAAGGCGTGGACTGCGCTGGTGGACCACTATGAAGACGATGGCATCTACCGTCTGGCTGAGCTGCTGCAGGATATGGAGAAGGCCCAGGCAGACGATGAGACTAGTCTCCAGTATTTGAACCGGTTGGTCCGACTTCAGCGCCAGCTCGCCCGTGTGGGGGAGGACGTTCACGACCGACGGGTCATCATGTACTTGGTGAAGGGTCTACGTCAAGAGTACCACTCCATCACAGACACATGGGACGTCCACAGCCTCAGTATGGACGCCGTCAAGCGCGACCTTCGACAGAAGGGCATGCGTATTGAGAGTCGCGGCAGGACTCAGACGGAGGCGCCGCCCCCTGCAGCTTTTCCGGCCTTTTCCGGTGACACCTCTGCTGAATCCTTGAAGCGCCAGGTCCATGATCTTCAGGAGCAGCTAAAATCCATGCATGGCCCTGGGAACTCACGTGGTGTGGCTGTGGGAGCTGGCGGAGTCCGACCCTTCCGCGGCATTTGTTTCAGTTGCGGCAAGAAGGGCCATCGCCGCTCAGAGTGCCCTGAAAGGCGTGCTAGTGGCAATTCTGCAAGTCTCGAGTCTCCCGTGGCTTTCCCTGCTGGGGTAGACATCACTGCCAGTCCTGCTAGGTCGTTCAGTGAAGCACGAGCCATGGTGATGAATGAGGGGGAGACTTGGATGTGGCTAGCCGACAGTGGAGCCAGCCACCACATGACAAGCAAACGTGATGACTTCGTGAACTATCGTGCGCTGTCTGATCGGCTGTGGGTGAAGGGCATCAGTGCTTTTGCTGTGGGTGTCGGCACTATCCGCATCACTGTGCCGGCTGCAGACGGTACGAAGATTCCTGCCACGTTGCGCCATGTGCTTCACGTTCCCGAGCTGTCCCGTCGTGCGTCTTGGACATATCATCGGTTGTTTAGCCTCACTCAGGCGCGGCAGCAGGGTCATAGCGTGTTGTTGGCGGATCCTATGGACCATCTTCAGCTTCACGCAGCTCATGGTGGTGGTGTTAAGATTCCCATGGAGCGAGCCCACGGATTGATCTGGCTGCCTGCGACGGTTGCTCTTCCAGCGCGTGCTACGGCTTCGGCGGCCACGGCGTCATCGGGGAAGCGGCTGTGGCATTCCCGCCTCGGTCACATTGGGGAGCCTCAGCTGGACGAGCTGTTAACAGGTCATGTGGAAGGCTTGGGCTATGCATCACACGAGAAGTTGGGATTCTGTGAGACCTGCGCTGTGTGTAAGTCTCAAGTCCGCAATATTCCTCGTGCTCCTGCGGACAGAGATGTTGGACTGTTTGAGGTGATTGGTGTGGATTTTTGTGGCCCGATGAGTGTTCCATCCTTGGGTGGGAGGCGCTACAGCTTCGGCGCAGTTGACTTCCGCAGCCGCTTCGTGCTGCATGATGCCTTGCGCTCCAAGGACGAGGCTACTTCTTCGTTCCGCCGGATGCTGACCACCATTCGCTCCCTGGGGTACACAGTTCGCCGGCTTCGGGTCGACAACGACACTGTGTTTCTTGGTGCTGCGTTCCGGAGCTTATTGGACGAGTTCAACATCGCCCTAGAGGTCACCGCCCCCTACGCTCATTGGCAGCATGGTCGCATCGAGCGGCAGTGGGGCACATTGGTTCCGATGGCACAGTCTATGATTCGGCATGCTGGGCTGCCGAAGTCCTATTGGGCGTTGGCTATGGCGGCAGCGGTGCACATCCGCAATCGGGTGTGCAGCAGTGGAGCTGGTGGCGTTCCATATCAGCTTGTTACGGGTCGACCGGCTGACTTGAGTTCCATGCGGGTGTTTGGCTGCCCGGCTTATGTCCACGTGGACAAGTCGCAGCGCCGCAAACTGGACGATCGTGCATGGAAAGGCGTGTTTGTGGGCTACGCACCCGAGTCCCCTGCCTGGCTGGTGTACAACCCCACCACCCGACGTGTGGTGAGCAGCCGCAATGTGGTGTTTGACGAGAGTGCTATCATCTCCATGGGGGAGAGCTGTCCCGCACGTGAGATGCTGGATGCCGAGGCTGGTGATGACAGCACCTCTGATGAGGCGGCTAGGGAGAAGCCCGATACATTCGTGGGGGAGACACAGCCGGTGGATGAGGCTCCACGTGAGGTGCCAGAAGTGGCGAAGGGGGAGCCTAGCACTTCCGTAGGGGAGACGCAGCAGCATACGTCGGGCGATATCAGTTCTCAGTCGATTGAGGACGAGCCGGATGCGAATTTGGGGGAGACAGCACCAGCGGAGCAGCATGGAACTGCACAAAGGTATAGCCTTCGGACGAGGCGTCCTCCGGGTCAGTGGTGGGTTGTTGGCAACACCGCAGCTATCAATCCAAGCAATGTCGTGCACGAGCCTGCGTCGTATAAACAAGCGCTACGAGGTCCTCAAGCCACGGAGTGGGAAGCAGCCATCAAGACTGAGTATGACTCGCTTGTATCGCGCAACACCTGGAAGCTGGTTCCCCGTCCTGCCGGTAGAAAGCTAGTGGACTCCAAGTGGGTGTTCAAGCTCAAGCGCGACTCTGATGGTAATATTGCAAGGTACAAGGCAAGACTAGTGGCGCGTGGCTTCACACAAGAGCATGGCGTGGACTATCACGAGACCTTTGCTCCTACTGTGCGGGTTATCTCTATCCGGGTGGTACTAGCGTTAGCTGCTTTCCATGATTGGGAGGTGGAGCAGCTGGATGTAGTGACAGCATTCTTGGAGGCCAACATCGACGAGGAGATATACATGCGACAGCCTGAAGGCTTCCGGAGTACTGACAGCAAAGGGACAGAGCTTGTGTGTCTGCTGAAAAAGGCCCTCTACGGCCTAAAGCAAGCTCCCAGAAACTGGAACAAGACTATCACTGCCTGGCTAGAGGAGTATGGCTTCTGCCAGTCCAAAGTGGATCCGTGTATTTTCATCTACCAGAAAGGAGGCCAATTGTACATCCTGGCCCTCTATGTGGACGACAGCATCATTGCCGGAGCAGCGGGCCGATTCATACCGGAGTTCAAGGTTGCATTTGGCAGCAGGTTCAACGTACAAGACCTTGGTCCAGTCTCGTGGCTGCTCGGCATGACGGTGGAGCGGGATCGTGGCACTGGCATCATCAGGCTTGGCCAGCGCCAGTACGTGCTCGACATGCTGGAGCGCTTCAACATGATGGACTGCAAGCCAGTGAGCTCACCAATGGCGGTAGATGCTGTGGGCAAGTGCGGGGACGAGACATCCGTCACGCAGCTGCCTCCCAGGTCGGTGCCCTATCAGAGCCTGATTGGAAGCCTGTTGTACGCCTCTGTGAGCACCCGACCAGACATCACCATGGCTGTCAGTCATCTCAGCCGATACATGGCCAATCCTTGCCACGCGCATTGGGAGCAGGCCAAGCGAGTGCTTCGGTATCTCAAAGGCACCGCTGATGCATCACTGGTGTACGGAAGCAGCGTGCAGTCATCCGAGTTGGTAGGCTGGTCGGACTCAGATTATGCGAGCGATGTGGCTGGGCGGCGCTCCCGCACAGGATACGTGTTCATGCTGAATGGTGCGGCAGTGAGCTGGAAGAGTCAGCGGCAGCAGACCGTGGCACTGTCCACAGCGGAGGCAGAGTACATGGCGCTGACCAGCGCTACTCAAGAGGCGATGTTTCTGAGGCAATTGATGCATGAGCTTCACCAGGACTCCGGCTCCGCTGTCACTATCCATGAAGACAACCAGAGCTGCATTGCACTCAGCAAGAACAGCATGACAACTGGCCGGAGCAAGCACATGGATGTGAGGTATCACTTCTGTCGGGAGAAGGTGGAGAGCGGCGATATCGAGGTCAAGTATTGTGCAACAGAGGACATGCTTGCCGATGCGCTCACCAAACCTTTGGTGAGTGAAAGGCACAAGAAGTTGTGCACTGCGATCATGGGTTTGCACGAGTAGCAAGGGGGAGTGTTGAACAGCATTGTTTGATATGGTAATCAAGTTGCTACTCAGCAATATTGATATCCAGTACGAGTGTTGCAGTGATAGGACAGCTGTGACTCAGCATATCTAGATGATAAGGTATTCAGCAATGCAATAGATATGGGTGCTGATAGTGGCAGGTTGCTGAGCGTTAGATATGATCTAAGGGCTCAGAATAGTGGTAGGCGTGTGCTCACCATGTGGTGGGCGCGTGTCATGATTGGGACGCGGACGGTGTCCTGTGATAGACAAGGATGAGACACTGCTGAAGGTGACAGACCTTCAGCGCCTTGTAGAGTGTGTAATCATTCTGTTTTCACCCATCAACTTTGTCAGTCCTGCATGACGTGCTGAGAACCAAGGATGAGGCTCCGCAGTATGTCCATGTTGACAAGTCCCGCCGTCGAAAACTTGATGACCGGGCGTGGAAGGGCATCTTCGTGGGCTATGCGCCGGACTCCCCAGTGTGGTTGGTGTATAACCCTCGCACACGTCGTGTGGAGCGCAGTCGGAACGTGGTGTTTGATGAGTCGAAATTCACTAGGTCCGTCAGCATGGGGGAGGAGTCGTCGGCTGTCTCGAAGCCAGCGCCGGATGATGACGAACTCCCGTCGTTCATTACTTCTTCTGGGTTCCAGAATTCGGGGGAGCACGCGGATACAGACGAAGACGTTGTTGAGCCAGACGACACTGACAAAGTTGATGGGTGAAAACAGAATGATTACACACTCTACAAGGCGCTGAAGGTCTGTCACCTTCAGCAGTGTCTCATCCTTGTCTATCACAGGACACCGTCCGCGTCCCAATCATGACACGCGCCCACCACATGGTGAGCACACGCCTACCACTATTCTGAGCCCTTAGATCATATCTAACGCTCAGCAACCTGCCACTATCAGCACCCATATCTATTGCATTGCTGAATACCTTATCATCTAGATATGCTGAGTCACAGCTGTCCTATCACTGCAACACTCGTACTGGATATCAATATTGCTGAGTAGCAACTTGATTACCATATCAAACAATGCTGTTCAACACTCCCCCTTGCTACTCGTGCAAACCCATGATCGCAGTGCACAACTTCTTGTGCCTTTCACTCACCAAAGGTTTGGTGAGCGCATCGGCAAGCATGTCCTCTGTTGCACAATACTTGACCTCGATATCGCCGCTCTCCACCTTCTCCCGACAGAAGTGATACCTCACATCCATGTGCTTGCTCCGGCCAGTTGTCATGCTGTTCTTGCTGAGTGCAATGCAGCTCTGGTTGTCTTCATGGATAGTGACAGCGGAGCCGGAGTCCTGGTGAAGCTCGTGCATCAATTGCCTCAGAAACATCGCCTCTTGAGTAGCGCTGGTCAGCGCCATGTACTCTGCCTCCGCTGTGGACAGTGCCACGGTCTGCTGCCGCTGACTCTTCCAGCTCACTGCCGCACCATTCAGCATGAACACGTATCCTGTGCGGGAGCGCCGCCCAGCCACATCGCTCGCATAATCTGAGTCCGACCAGCCTACCAACTCGGATGACTGCACGCTGCTTCCGTACACCGGTGATGTATCAGCGGTGCCTTTGAGATACCGAAGCACTCGCTTGGCCTGCTCCCAATGCGCGTGGCAAGGATTGGCCATGTATCGGCTGAGATGACTGACAGCCATGGTGATGTCTGGTCGGGTGCTCACAGAGGCGTACAACAGGCTTCCAATCAGGCTCTGATAGGGCACCGACCTGGGAGGCAGCTGCGTGACAGATGTCTCGTCCCCGCACTTGCCCACAGCATCTACCGCCATTGGTGAGCTCACTGGCTTGCAGTCCATCATGTTGAAGCGCTCCAGCATGTCGAGCACGTACTGGCGCTGGCCAAGCCTGATGATGCCAGTGCCACGATCCCGCTCCACCGTCATGCCGAGCAGCCACGAGACTGGACCAAGGTCTTGTACGTTGAACCTCATGCCAAATGCAACCTTGAACTCCGGTATGAATCGGCCCGCTGCTCCGGCAATGATGCTGTCGTCCACATAGAGGGCCAGGATGTACACTCCTCCACAAAAGTCCGGACAAGATTTCGCACCTGCGCAAGTAGAAAATGCAATCATGCGTCGATTTTATTGACAAATATCCTGAAATCCCAGGCAATGCTTTTGCGCGCAAAATGGAATGCACCGACAACTGCGAGGGGCGAGTTCGAACACTGCCGGGCATGTGTACTTGGGGTTATCGCGCCCGCACCCGTGCGGCACGCTCTTTCACACAGTCGCCGTGCTTGGTAGACGAAAAGAGTAACGGGCGCACAACGCCGCAATATGAACGCTGATGCGACGGTCGCGCAAATATTATGCATAGGCGACGGAGGGAGGAGGTGTTGGGCAGGCCGCTGTGGGGGAAACGCAAGAAATCGCGTATGTCGACTTACCACCGATATGCGCACAACCCAAGGGCAAGCCGCTGTCGGCAACAATGTTCAAGCGATCATAACTTCCTGATATATGGTCAAAACTTTTTATAAAATGTACCGTTGGACGCGTCTTTTCAATGCGCGTCGAACGCACCTACTCCGGAGTTCAAACTCTCACAAATTCTATTTTTTATTTATTATTTTAATTTACAAACTATTCCGGCACCGCTGAGCCGCAGTGCCAAGCAACACCCATCGAAGTCGGCTCACCTCCTGAGACGATTTGTGCGGGGTTTGTCGATATATGTTTACCAATTCTTCATTCCTATTGACCTCCGAGCCCAATTCCCGACGCGTGCCACGCGTGGGGCGGGTGTGGTTGGCACAAGCACATACCCAAGCATTCCAAACACCACCG